>OZ038394.1:34222753-34242753 GCA_964036045.1 Eutreptiella sp. 'Long Island Sound 2002' | reverse complement strand
GTACGAAAGGAGCCAGGCTAACCGCCGCGGTGGCAGGCCGCCCGGCCCATCAATGATGACCAACTCCGCCTCGCGGACCTCCTTGGGCCAACGTCCCAAGAGTTTGGGCAGAGGCCGGTCTGAATACCAGAGGACCCTCTAGGTCCCGCCCCAGCATGGGGGCCTGGATTGCCCTGGGGGTAAGATGGCGGACAACTGTCCGCGCTCGCACACGGGCCACAGCAGGCTCGCCCCCGGCCACAGCCCGGCCATCGCCGGTCGGCTCCCCCACACGTGGGAGGTCGGGTCGAAGCGCGCCGGCACCCGGGTCGCCAGGTCCCATGTGTGCCCGTCCTCGTCCCGGTAATAGACCTCTCTGGCCGCCGGGACGATGGGCATCTCCCGCTTACGGTCCAAGGCGTCCCAAAAGTTGACGACCGTGGCCAGCACCCGCTGGGCGGCGCCCACCACTAGTCCCCGGTCGTACAAGTACCGCAGATCCTCCGGTTCCCACTCCCCGTAGGGATCGAGATACAGCGTGCGCACCCCCGGCCCGGGATGGGGATCGTCGTCCCCCGGTGAGCCCACGCTGAGGGTGAAGGCATCGGGCCCGTACAGGACCACAATCCCCCATGAGGACACCGCGCGTCGCTGCCAACGCGCACACAATGTGTCCAGGCGTATGTGCAGCTGAGTGTGGACCGCCAACCGAAGGAGGTGGCGCCAAGGGCAGGTGGAGACCCAATGGCGTGCTCCCACTGTCTGGAGACAAGCGGGGCAGGGGCGCTCGTCTCCGGCGTGCCCCAGACCTTCCCGGCGCGCCATCGTGCGGAGTTGTGCCCCCCACCGGATTAAGCCACGCTCGGTAACGGCGGCATAAACCCCCAGGGACTTGCGCTCCCCGTGTTCGGGGGCCTCCATATGGAGATCCCAAAGACGGCGCGCCGACGCCTCGACCAGACGGTCCAGGTTGTGCACCTGGACGTCGTTGTGGGTGAAACAGACCTGGGGTGTTTGGAGCCTCCGGATCCACCCTACCTCGGGGCGGGCCCCGGAGGCCTGTGTCTTGGCTTCCCCGTCGTCCACGTCCAATAGGGAGTCCAGGAAAGTGCCGACCCTGTGTGAGTACAAGTGCTGAGGCGCACTGAACCCCTCGGACAGCGACCCTCGGCACGCCCGCAGTAGGTCGTCCGACAGCGGGGAGGATCCGGGGTTGCGGGACTGGACGGCGTCTATATAGCCCTTGCTGTCGTGGAAGGACCACTGCGGGCCTCGGGTGCCCCACACCACCCGATGGGTGCCGCGCGCCCGCAGCACCTCCCAGGCCACGTAGAGTTCCGCCTGGTAGGACCCGTCTACGTGGACCGGGGTGGGGATCCGGTAAGTCTGGTGCCACCCGGTCGTGGGGTCCGCCACCACCAGCCCGCCACTGGCCGTGTGGTTGGGATACCAAGAGGCGTCTTGCACGAAAACCGCCTCAGCAGGTACTTTCTGCAGGGTGACCCCCTCGGGGTGTACCTCCTGGGCCCACCGCATGCAGCGGGGCCACGGGGGGAGGGACTCTGGCCCACGAAACCGCGACAGCCAACCCGCTCTGCGGGTGCTGGACCAGTCCCGATAGCCGGCCGCCAGAGCCGCATGGCCGTCGTTCGCCTCGTCGATGGTCGTCGCCGCGCCAAGTGGGTGTTTGCTCACCTCCACGGCGTGGCCCCCTGGGGCGGGCCAGACCCGGATTTCCACGAGCCACGTATAGCGCAGGAACCGGTCATGGTCCGTGGGGTGGCACTCGCAGTCCGCCAGACCCCGGAGCACGCAGGGCATGTCCGGGTGGAACCGCCAGAGGGCGCACATATGCCCCCACCGGGCGGAAGCCCGGGTCAGGGGGTTGGGGTGGTTCAACTGCCGGGCGTAGTTGAGCACAAACGTGGTCAACACGTTAGGACCCAGAGGGCGTATGCCGGAGAGCCCCGCCTGCACAGGCCCGAGCAGGCTGTGCGCTGGCAGGTTTTCCCCCATGATCGCCCGGAGGGCGGAGACGGCGGGGTAGTCCGCGAGGTGCCATACCCGGACCGGGGGGGGCTGAACCGCGGCCTGGAACCGAGCCATACCGCCCGCCTTCGGGTTGTACATGGCCGGGGGGTATTGCGCCCGCAAGGATTTGATGGGGATAACCGCGGAAGCCCGCCGCGCCGCCGTCACAGGGCTGTCCTTAACGCAAAAAAAAAAAAATCCCGTCCAGAACGGGGTAATTTCAAAAGAGCCCGCGGACAGTACATGTCTTCACCCCGGTGTTCCCAATTGTTCAACCATGAGTCCCTAGCCCCAAATTGGTCTCAGCACATAACCATATGATCCTAGCCCCACATGTGTTGCATGACCCTACCTCACACCCTGCACAATTCAACATGAAGAAGAGCAACACTTTTTTTTATCAAATATAGTGATGCAACGTTCGACCACCCGAATGTTCCATCGCCGGTGGCACAGCTGGAAACAAACTCCCTACTGCTGGTACAACCTCTGGAAGTGCACCCTGACACGCTCCATAAGCTCACCCTTCCCCCCTCTCACACTCAAACCATGCTTCCTACAAATGGCCTTAAACTCAACCTTAGTCCACTCATGCAACCTCCCCCTCTCCATTGCGTTCAACACCGCCTCATCCACATCATACCGAAACACCAACTGCGCGGCAGGGTTAGAAGAGGTGGAGGGGACAGCTGAGGGGTTACGAAGGTCAGAAGAGGAGCTACTGGCAACTGCATCTGCTTGCTCCATATCCTCGTCCTCACTGTCTTCGTCCTCACCCTCCAACTCAACCCCATACACATCGCCAATGTCGGCGTCACGTGTCGCCCTCTTGGGGACAACCCACAAATCTCGAATGTCCAACGGAACCTCCGCCTCACCATCCTCTTCCAAAGAAACTGCCAAATCCTTGAAAGCCACAAACCCAAGCAAACCACCATCTTCCACCTCAACCGCATGCCCTTGCTTCCGTTTGCGCGGGCGGAAAGGGGTCTTCCGAAGGTCCTCAAAAACCTCAAAGGGCCCCCAATCCTCTGGTGCCTCCCCATTGCACCTTACCCACAGCGTCTCACACATGCGCTCCGTGGTTTGGCCAAAGTCCGTAGCCGTCACGTAGCTAAAAACTCTCTCACACGAACACGAGCTTGCCTCAACCCAATCCTCCAGGTTAGCACTGCCATCCCACTCAGCTCGCTTGAATCGTGCTTGTATGTCCTCAATCAAACTGCGAAGAAACTTCATCCGGCTACCCTTGATGACGCTACTCCCTACGTCAACACCCAACGATTCCTCCCACCCCCCTAGAATGACATGACGCATGGTGTGCAACAGCTGTGTGCACATCACGTTCATCAAACCCTGGACGGCGGCGACCCGTGCCCCCCTGGTCGCTTGAACTTTCTTGCTGGTGGCACAAACCACAGCAAAAACATCACAAAAAAAGGCAGCCGTCAACTTGAAGAGGGGGTGCGAAAGTGCATCGAACAAGCCCTGGGCCTTCTCCCTCCGCCCCAGATCAGCCTCATGACTAATGTACTCGGGCAAGTGTTCCACAACAGCAGGCTACCTCAACCCTGCCGTAACGGGGAGCCCCACCGCCTCAGAGCGGGGGGCAAAATCAGAAGTGGCCCACAAGTGGGCAAATTGGCTACCTCACCCCTGCCGTATCGGGGATCCCCACCGCCTCAGAGCGGGGGGCAAAATCAGAAGTGGCCCACAAGTGGGCGAAATGGCTACCTCACCCCTGCCGTATCGGGGAGCCCCACCGCCTCAGAGCGGGGGGCAAAATCAGAAGTGGCCCACAAGTGGGCAAATTGGCTACCTCACCCCTGCCGTATCGGGGATCCCCACCGCTGCAGAGCGGGGGGCAAAATCAGAAGTGGCCCACAAGTGGGCAAATTGGCTACCTCACCCCTGCCGTATCGGGGATCCCCACTGCTGCAGAGCGGGGGGCAAAATCAGAAGTGGCCCACAAGTGGGCAAATTGGCTACCTCACTCCTGCCGTATCGGGGATCCCCACCGCCTCAGAGCGGGGGGCAAAATCAGAAGTGGCCCACAAGTGGGCAAATTGGCTACCTCACCCCTGCCGTATCGGGGAGCCCCACCGCTTCAGAGCGAGGGGCAAAATCAGAAGTGGCCCACAAGTGGGCAAATTGGCTACCTCACCCCTGCCGTATCGGGGTTCCCCACCGCCTCAGAGCGGGGGGCAAAATCAGAAATGGCCCACAAGTGGGCAAATTGGCTACCTCACCCCTGCCGTATCGGGGATCCCCACCGCCTCAGAGCGGGGGGCAAAATCAGAAGTGGCCCACAAGTGGGCAAATTGGCTACCTCACCCCTGCCGTATCGGGGATCCCCACCGCCTCAGAGCGGGGGGCAAAATCAGAAGTGGCCCACAAGTGGGCAAATTGGCTACCTCACTCCTGCCGTATCGGGGATCGCCACCGCCTCAGAGCGGGGGGCAAAATCAGAAGTGGCCCACAAGTGGGCAAATTGGCTACCTCACTCCTGCCGTATCGGGGAGCCCCACCGCTGCAGAGCGGGGGGCAAAATCAGAAGTGGCCCACAAGTGGGCAAATTGGCTACCTCACCCCTGCCGTATCGGGGATCCCCACCGCTGCAGAGCGGGGGGCAAAATCAGAAGTGGCCCACAAGTGGGCAAATTGGCTACCTCACCCCTGCCGTATCGGGGATCCCCACTGCTGCAGAGCGGGGGGCAAAATCAGAAGTGGCCCACAAGTGGGCAAATTGGCTACCTCACTCCTGCCGTATCGGGGATCCCCACCGCCTCAGAGCGGGGGGCAAAATCAGAAGTGGCCCACAAGTGGGCAAATTGGCTACCTCACCCCTGCCGTATCGGGGAGCCCCACCGCTTCAGAGCGAGGGGCAAAATCAGAAGTGGCCCACAAGTGGGCAAATTGGCTACCTCACCCCTGCCGTATCGGGGTTCCCCACCGCCTCAGAGCGGGGGGCAAAATCAGAAATGGCCCACAAGTGGGCAAATTGGCTACCTCACCCCTGCCGTATCGGGGATCCCCACCGCCTCAGAGCGGGGGGCAAAATCAGAAGTGGCCCACAAGTGGGCAAATTGGCTACCTCACCCCTGCCGTATCGGGGATCCCCACCGCCTCAGAGCGGGGGGCAAAATCAGAAGTGGCCCACAAGTGGGCAAATTGGCTACCTCACTCCTGCCGTATCGGGGATCGCCACCGCCTCAGAGCGGGGGGCAAAATCAGAAGTGGCCCACAAGTGGGCAAATTGGCTACCTCACTCCTGCCGTATCGGGGAGCCCCACCGCTGCAGAGCGGGGGGCAAAATCAGAAGTGGCCCACAAGTGGGCAAATTGGCTACCTCACCCCTGCCGTATCGGGGAGCCCCACCGCTGCAGAGCGGGGGGCAAAATCAGAAGTGGCCCACAAGTGGGCAAATTGGCTACCTCACTCCTGCCGTATCGGGGATCCCCACCGCCTCAGAGCGGGGGGCAAAATCAGAAGCGGCCCACAAGTGGGCAAATTGGCTACCTCACCCCTACCGTATCGGGGAGCCCCACCGCTTCAGAGCGGGGGGCAAAATCAGAAGTGGTGCCCAAAAGAGGGCGGCGGGGGGGGTAGACATGGCCCGCGTTCGGCCGGGGGGAAAAGGCCTCTAGGGGCTGTCCTTAAGGGCTGTCCTTAACAAAAAAAAAAATCTCGTCCCTTAAGGACAGCCCTGCGCCATCATGAACTTCCGAAATCCTCCTTATGGTATGTGTGTGGGAGGGTGTGTCGCCCCAGGGAGCGGACGTACTCCGTCTCCGACGGCACGGGCAGCCGAACCCCGTTCATCAGAACCGAGGGGACCCCGTACCACACGCGCTGTCCCTCCATCCAGGTCCGTAGTACGTGCATTTTTGACACGTCGGACCCCAGAGCCACTGCGTCCTCTGTGGCGGGGAGGGCCCTGGCGATGGCGGACACGTCCTCCGGGGAGCCCCCGAGTCGGCCCAGGCCAGACTGTGCAGAAGGCCTGCTGGGGTGAGCACCCCGGGGTAGTCTCGGGACACCATCTTCGCCCTTACTTCCCCCATAGGCGCGTAGTCCAACGGGGAAAGGGGGCAACCCTGCCCGGACCCCGCGTCGAACCACCCTTCGGCGTGGTCGATATCATCTGTGCCGCCCATGTCTAGGCGCATGTCCTCCACCAGGGAGCGGTGCAGGCGACACAGCTCCGGGCCGTAACCCACCACCTGGTGTACAGAGTCCCGAGACACGTGGTCAGGGGAACCGAAAGCGTGACGGACGTCGTCGAGCACGGGCCAAGCGTCGCCCTCGGAGCCCCAGCGGTGCCAAAAATAGTCGTGCAGCACCCTGAGGAAGTCCCATATGGACACAGGGCGAATTGGCTGGGGGGGAGAAAACGGTGCTCCCGAAGCCAGGGCTGTTCCTCCTCCTTCACCACTAGACCCACCACCTTGCGCAGAAGGACAAGGTTGGTGAGCGGGCGGTCGTTGGCCCCAATGCCATGGGGAGGTTTCTTAGGGAGGAGGTGGAGGTCCCCGTGCGAAAGGGCCTCCAGGCGTTTCCCCCGCATGTAGCGGTTGACGACCTCACATACAATGGTGAGGCCGTCGTCGTCCATCTCCCGTAACATCCAGTACTACAACTGGTCACGAGCCGGCGCCGTGTTGCCGGTGCGCTGGAGTATGCGGCGGAGGCGGGGAACCGTGGCCGTGGGCAACCCCAGTGGCTGTGCAGGTGTGACCCAACCCGTGAGGGCCCGGACATCCCCCGGCGTCAGCTCCCTCAGCGTCTTTTGGTGTCGGTGGCGAACCTGATCTAGAGCCACCTTGGCCCTGGCACGCGGCGCCATGTCCACACGAGCGCAGAACTGCGGTTGGACCGGCGGCGTGCGAGCTGGCCCGTACAGGTGGCGGAAAGCCCCACGGGAGCATCTGGCGAAGGGGGCCACCTCCGGGAGATGGGAGAGATACCGCTGCAGGTTCCCCACCTCCCAGGCCTCCGCCAGGTCCTGGCGTAGATCCAAATGCTCTTTGAGCGTGTCCAGTGACTCCCACCATCGTGGGCACCGCTTAGCGTGTGCCTGGAGCTGACGATGGACCTGGTCCACGCGTCCTGGGAGCTCCCCGAATTCACGAGGGGGGCCGTGGGCCCTCTCTACCGCCCGTATGGCTGAGGCCAGGAAATACTCGTACAGAGCCGCCAGACCATCTGGCCGCGACCCCTCCTCCCGGCGGGTCGCAGATAAAGCCGCATGGTAGCTGCCTGTGATGCCCGGGTCACGTATCTGGAAATGCCTGGCGCGTAGGCGCACTGGGGGTCTATCTTCCGGGTCCTGGGCGTCCCGAGCGTCCCACACCACCGGACGGTGGTCCGAGGGGAAGGGGGAAGCCTCGTCCACCCACAGATGCCCCTCCTTTGGGGCAGGACCGTGCAGAATGTGGTCTATCACCCCCTCGCACCCTCGCCCGTCGGTCCACGTGGGCGCCTCGGCTGCGGGATGACAGCGGGTCAGGCCGGTGTCCTGCATAAACCCCACCCACAGGATGGTGAGGGCAGCCGGGGCCTGCCGGAAGCCTGTCGCCCATCCTGGGTTGGCGTTGAGATCTCCCATCATTAGGGTATGCACCCCACGACGAGGGGCTATGATGCCCAGGGCCCATGCGAGGATGCTCCGCATCATGTCCAAGTCCTGGTCAGCCGGGAAATACACCACCACCGCCAGGACGTGTCCTCCCCGACAGTGGTACTCCAGGGCTACGCCGCGCCCGCTGGAGTGCATGTCCCGCCGTACCTCCCTAAAAGTGGGGTGCCACCGCACCAGCAACCCCACCCCGGCCGCCGGATGCGCCGCAGGGGTGAATGTGGCCCAGTACATGGCGTGGACCACCGTGAGGGCGGGTAGCTTGCCCACCTCCTGTAGCCCCACCAGGTCCGGGTATCCCCAACCGCGTAAACAAGACCCCATAGCCGGCACCTTACCCATTAGACCTCTCCGGAGGTTCAGGGTGACCGCCCGAAGGCCCCCGAGCCCGCGGTGGTCGCAGGCGGTGTCCCTAGCGGGCGTGCCAAGCGTCCCCCGGTCCGTGGGACCCGCCGCGTGTTCCAACCGACGGAGGACGGCTTGCCGGGCTCTAGCGCCGTGGAGCGCCGCAAGTACCGCCCCAGTGCCCGTGTGTCGATGTTGGCCGCAACGTAGGCGGTGGAGCTGCTGGATGCAGCCTTGAGCACCACACGGCCGCGACTGTACGTGGAACTGGGCACCCACGTCACGGACCCCTCAGCTCCGGGCGGGTGGGTAACGCCCCCCCCACCGCTGTACACCTGTACCGAGTGGCCGCCCGAAACTTGGTACATGGCCATGTGGGCCGCCCACTGCTGTAGAATGGCGGGCAGGCGCCAGTCGCCCTGGAAAAGGGACACGTGCCCCAACGTGGGGTGGAGGCCCGGTAAGTACTCCAGCGTCGCGGCCACGTCCCGCACGCCGCACATGGCGCCCGATACACCGAACACAATCCCCCACTGGGCAGAGGGTCGTCCCGGACATACTGAGTCCCGGGCCAGAAGCTTGAGCTGGCCGTGGGCCACGGCCCCCGGGGAGAACACGTCCCCGGCGTCCCACCCCGGAGTGACGGGTGAGGGGAGGGGAGGTTCGTCTTGGACGCCCCTTACGGGCTGGGTCCCCACACGGGGGGCGCCACCGGGTTCACCGGGGCGGGTGGGGCTGTGGCAGCGGCCGCTGGTGGGACTGGTTCCCCGTACCAGGGTCCCGCGTACCCCGAGGGGGGTGCCGTCGCGTCCGCGGCCGGGGCTGGCGGCCCGTACGGCTGGTGCTGATACGGAGCCTGTGGGACGCTCACCCCCTGCGGGGGCATGGACGCCCCGTAGTGGGGCGCCCGGCTGTCTCCCGGGTAGCGGGGTTCCATAGGCGGCGCTCCCCAGTAAGCGGTGGACGGGGGGCAGGCCCCTGGTGACTGATGCGCCGGGCCCATGGGGTGCATCTCCGGCCGAGGGTAGGGGGACCGCTCCCCATAGCCCACGGGGGGGTCGTACGACCGGTGGTCCTGCCCCCAGCCGTCGTCCCGGGGGAGCCATTATGGTGGCTGGCGAGGTTGCTGGCCCCGCGCCGGCGTACGGTAATCGTAACGCCCATCCCACGGGCCCCCCATTGACTGGGGAGCATGACGTGAGCCTCCTCGGTGAAAATCTTCCTCCGGTGAGGGATATCTGCTTCCCCGTCGCGGGGTGTAGTCTCCCTCCGACCGATGGGAGGCCCGCGGGGCGGACCAGGAGGGGGACCGGCGCCGCTTCCGACCCTCGTACCCGGCCCCGTCACGGTCTTGCGCCCGGATCACGCCTTTGGGCCTGGCCATAAGATCCCCACTACGAATGCGCTGGAGCACAGCGTTGCTCTTTTCCATATGGTGGGCCCGTAGCATCCCACCGGAGTACGGTTGTTTGTTGGCCTTGGCCCACTCGTAGGTGAACTGCTTGTCGGCGTCGCCTCCGCCCCCCTCCAGGGCGGAGGCAGCCTCGGGCTGCACGCCCACGAGTGCCCAACCCCCGTCCTCCGTGTGGCATAGCTGCCCTTCGTCCTTGATATAGGACACACGGAAGTCCCCGAAGGCCTCCTTCAAGACCATGCCCAGCCGCCCTGGAGACAGGGGGTAAATGGCCTCCGGGGAGTCGCGCGGGTTGACGCGCCACCGGACCATGACGGCCACGGAGTACGTGTCGTAATCCGGGCCGCCTTTGCCCTTACCGGGGGACTTGCCGCTCCCTCCGGCCTGGTGGGCCCGGGAAGCAGCCGCCATCTTGGCCGCCCCCTGGGAGTCCGGGGCCGGGGTCTGTGATCCGGGGGGCGCCGCCCGGCGGTCCCGGACAAACTCCCCGACCAGTTGGCCCAGCTCGGGCCGTGTGGGCAGGAACCTGCCCAGGGCCGTATACTGGCTCCGCAGGTTGCTTTGGGGGAACTCCGGGGGGAGAACCAGCCTGGTAGCCAGGTGCAGATGGAGCTTATGGGCCTCCCCCGTCTGCGAGTCCGGCAGTACCTCGTTTAGGTACACCAAGAGGGCGCGGAGCTCGTCCCGCCCCGGTGTGGAGGTTGCAACCCCGGCCGCATCCATGGCGGTGGGGGTGGTTTCCCCCCCGGAGCGGTTCCCGGGGGTGGCCGCGGCGTTGGGCTGGCCGGCCGTGCGGACCGCTGGGGAGGCCTCTAGCCCGTCGTGTGGCGTTGGGGCCCCTGCCCTTCGGGCGGGCGTTCGTGGGCAACCCCAGCTGGGGTCCCTGTCCCACGGCCTCCGTCGGGAAATGCAGAACGGGCTGGACTGGGACCCGCAACCGACGCGAGAGCTGCTCCAGGGACGGAGGGGGGTCCACACGCAGGACCGCTGCGCAGACCAGGGTCGCGCAGATCTCCCGGAAATTCGGGTTGGCCGTGGAGGGTGGCCCGGACCCCGCGGGCACCCAGCCCCGCAGCGCCCGCTCCACCGCGGGCTGTGAGATGTGTTCATCAGGAACAATCTGCACAGCCTCGAGGATGGCGGGGAGGTGCCGGCTGAGGCGCTCGTCCACCGCGCCCGCGACATCGCGTGCCGCCCGCTGGGCGTCGGCGAGCTGTCGGCGGAGGCTGCTGCCCTCCTCCTCGAGGGCCCTCGTGCGGGCCCGCTGCCGCACCAGTTCCCCGCTGACCGTGGCGTGGTCACGCCGTATGGAGGCCAAGTCCCCCTCGGAGCGGTGTAGGTCCGCACGTACCCGCTGTAGCTCCTGCAGGCGGTGATTCTGCTCGGAGGACAGGGCCTGACACGTGGCCTGGGCGTCTTCCAGGTCGCGTTCCAGGTCCCGGAGACGTCGGGACTCCCATAGAGGGGGATAGCACCGCGCGTCCGAGGGGGGGCGAACCCCTGCACCCGTAAGCTCCGGGCGCCAGCGTTCACCCGGGCTCCTGACGGGGGCGACGTCCCGGTGGGGCACGCCCGCCGCGGTGCCAGGTGGGCATAGGAGGCCACACACCCACCCCGGCCCCCTCGGGCACGGGTCTTTGTGGGGTTGCGGCTGCCGGGCTCGCGTATGAGCCCCCGGCAGAGCCCCCGGTAGGGGGCTTTGGAGTACCCGTGACGGGCGGGGGAAACCCTGACTGGGCCGCGCGATGTGCACCCACCAATGCACAGCCCCCGTCGGACGGCGTACGCCGGCTGTCGGCCATGTTGGTGGTGTGACGGTCCGCCGACACGGAACCGCCCCCGAGACTTGAGTCCGCGGGGCCCGGAATCGCCAACGGGGTGGAAGAGTCTTCCACATGTTCCCCTATTGGGGATTACGCGTCGAACTCATAGATGGAGGTACCCCGAAATTTGATTGCGCGGCTGACCCCCACCGGGTTCGAGGGGGATTCCCCCTCAGAGGTATGTGCCCCATGAGGGACCGCGTTGCTCCCCGCGGACGGCACCGCACCGGCTGTAGTCCCCGCAGAGGGCTCAAGTAGTCGCCAAGGGTCGGACACCGTTGGGTCCACGCCGTCTACGTTCACGTAAGGTTGCGTGGGGTCGTCGTCTCCGGCTGCGTCTGCGTCCACAACCGGCGAGGCGTCAGCGCCCGCCGGGACGGGAAGGTCCGCAGCGGCTGCACTACCTCCGGTGCGGGAAGATACCCGCGCCCAGGACGCGGCGCTGAGAGGGGCTTCAGTGCCCCGGGTGGCAAGCAGTGCCAGAACGGGTGCTGAGGCCCACGATGGCGTGATATCGCCTAGCAGCTCCCCCAGTGCCTCCACCGTGGTAACCGGCAAGGTGGAAGCCTCAAAAGCGCCCCGGAGGACGTCCAGGGGCCAATCCCGGATTTCTGGTAACCCCTTCGATAACGGGGTCACCGGTACCCCCGCGCTGGCGCCTCCCACTTGACGGGTGGCCCACACCATAAGCCCGGCCCAAAGTACGTTCCCCGTGCCGGATATGTGAGGTAGGACCTCAGTGGGCCGTTTGGGCAGAGCCCAAAGAATTCGTACCTGGTCCTTGGCTCCCAAACGACCCCAATCAGCTTGACAGCCGGGGGAGAGAAAGGGAGCAATCGGACGTAACGCCGCATTGGCTGTGCTATGGTGCACCTGCGGTGCACTGGCGGACTCCGCTAGGGTGTCATCCACTTTCAGAATCCGCGCCAAACGTTTCCGCGGTCGCAGAGTGTCGAACGGGGCGCACCCCGGGATGACCCGGCGGGCCAGATCCAAATGCTGAGGGTGCATGGTACTCCCCAGGTACTCGACCAAGGGCCCCCCAGCTGCCACCATAAGGGGGGCGTCCTGGGAGACGAAAGTTTGGGCGTCATAAGACCCAGTAACCGTGGCCGTGAGGCACAACCCCCGCGGAGTCAAGATAGCCCCCATGGACGTAATGGCGGTGATCACCCCCATGCGTTGGGCCCAGCGTAGGGCGTCTGGCACCTCTTCCGGGCGCCCTCGGGCGACCTCCGGGAGGGAGTCCGTGGCGGCCTGTAGCAGCGCCTTGTCGCTGGCCACTGACCAGCTATCCCTCAGGCGACTGTGCGCCGCTGAGGACCCCTGCCGGATGGCATCCAGCAGTGGGGAGTCCCGGTAGTCGGGTTCTCCGGGGAAAGCCAGGTCGATAGGGCCACTCATTTTGCGTTCTCGGTGTCCTGCAAAGACGGGGGTACCTCAGCACCCCACACCCCTCCCTCCGCGATGGAGGGCGGCAGGACAGAACGCAGGCTTGGAGTGGATCCACCGATGGCGACCTTCCCCGGTCCACCTGCCGGGGGAGAGGTGGGAGCCGTTGGGGTAGCCCGCCTCGCCTCGGGGCAGAATGGGTGCCGAGACCAGGAGCCTCCGCACAAGCTCCTTCGCACGGGCCCTGTAGGTGTCCCCAGACCCTAGGGGTCCCGGCGAAACCGGGAAGACCCGAGTTGAACCGCCTTTGTGCGGGGTGGGGCGGCACTATACCCTCGGGCCCCACAGGCGTCCCTGTACCCCGCGACCTAGACAATACCGGCGGAATCCGGGCGTAACGGCCGCTGTATGGGCCCCCGTCCCTCTGCGGCCACGGGCGTTCATATCCCCCCGCGGCCCTAGCAGGACTGGAGGGACCCGGGTGAAACCGCCACTGTGTGGGGGTGTATATACCGTGCGCCCTTAAACCCCCACGGGGCGTCCCTATCCCTCCACGGCCCAGGCAGGACCGGAGGGACTCGGGTGTGACCGCCGCTGTGTGGGGGGGGGGGCGGTGCCGTGTGCCCTCTAACCCCCCACGGGGCGTCCCTATCCCTCCGCGGCCCGGGCGGGACCGGAGGGACTCGGGTGTAACCGCAGCCGCGTGGGGGAGGGACCTCACCGTGCGCCCACAATCCCCCACGGGGCGTGCCTATTCCTGCGCAGCCCCGGCAGGACCGGAGGGACTCGGGTGCAACCGCCGCTGTGTGGGGGTGGTCAGTTTGTGTGCCCGAAATCCCCCACGGGGCGCCCGTATCCCTCCGCGGCCCAGGCTAGACCGGAGGGACTCGGGTGTGACCACCGCTGTGTGGGGGAGGGACCTCTCCGTGTGCCCACAAACCCCCACGGGGCGTCCCTATCCCTCCGCGGCCCAGGCAGGACCAGAGGGACTCGGGTGTAACCGCCGCTGTGTGGGGGAGCAACCTCTCCGTGTGCCCACAATCCCCCACGGGGCGTCCCTATCCCTCCGCGGCCCAGGCAGGACCGGAGGGACTCGGTTGCAACCGCCCCTGTGTGGGGGTGGTCAGTTTGTGTGCCCGAAATCCCCCACGGGGCGTCCCTATCCCTCCGCGGCCCAGGCAAGACCGGAGGGACTCGGGTGTAACCGACGCTGTGTGGGGGAGGGACCTCTCCGTGTGCCCACAATCCCCCACGGGGCGTCCCTATCCCTCCGCGGCCCAAGCAGGACCGGAGGGACTTGGGTGCAACCGCTGCTGTGTGGGGGTGGTCAGTCTGTGTGCCCGAAATCCCCCACGGGGCGCCCGTATCCCTCCGCGGCCCAGGCAAGACCGGAGGGACTCGGGTGTAACCACCGCTGTGTGGGGGAGGGACCTCTCCGTGTGCCCACAAACCCCCACGGGGCGTCCCTATCCCTCCGCGGCCCAGGCAGGACCGGAGGGACTCGGGTGCAACCGCCGCTGTGTGAGGGAGGGACCTCTCCGTGTGCCCACAATCCCCCACGGGGCGCCCGTATCCCTCCGCGGCCCAGGCAAGACCGGAGGGACTCGGGTGTAACCACCGCTGTGTGGGGGAGGGACCTCTCCGTGTGCCCACAAACCCCCACGGGGCGTCCCTATCCCTCCGCGGCCCAGGCAGGACCGGAGGGACTTGGGTGTAACCGCCGCTGTGTGGGGGAGGGACCTCTCCGTGTGCCCACAGTCCCCCACGGGGCGTCCCTATCCCTCCGCGGCCCGGGCAGGACCGGAGGGACTCGGTTGCAACCGCCGCTGTGTGGGGGTGGTCAGTTTGTGTGCCCGAAATCCCCCATGGGGCGTCCCTATCCCCCCGCGGCCCAGGCAAGACCGGAGGGACTCGGGTGCAACCGCCGCTGTGTGGGGGTGGTCAGTCTGTGTGCCCGAAATCCCCCACTGGGCGCCCGTATCCCTCCGCGGCCCAGGCAAGACCGGAGGGACTCGGGTGTGACCGCCGCTGTGTGGGGGTGGGCGCTACCGTGTGCCCTCTAACCCCCCACGGGGCGTCCCTATCCCTCCGCGGCCCAAGCAGGACCGGAGGGACTCGGGTGTAACCGCAGCCGCGTGGGGGAGGGACCTCACCGTGCGCCCACAATCCCCCACGGGGCGTCCCTATTCCTCCGCGGCCCCAGCAGGACCGGAGGGACTCGGGTGCAACCGCCGCTGTGTGGGGGTGGTCAGTTTGTGTGCCCGAAATCCCCCACGGGGCGCCCGTATCCCTCCGCGGCCCAGGCAAGACCGGAGGGACTCGGGTGTAACCGCCGCTGTGTGGGGGAGGGACCTCACCGTGTGCCCACAATCCCCCACGGGGCGTCCCTATCCCTCCACAGCCCAGGTAGGACCGGAGGGACTCGGGTGTAACCGCCGCTGTGTGGGGGAGGGACCTCTCCGTGTGCCCACAATCCCCCACGGGTCGTCCCTATCCCTCCGCGGCCCAGGCAGGACCAGAGGGACTCGGTTGCAACCGCCGCTGTGTGGGGGTGGTCAGTTTGTGTGCCCAGAATCCCCCACGGGGCGTCCCTATCCCTCCGCGGCCCAGGCAGGACCGGAGGGACTCGGGTGTAACCGCCGTTGTGTGGGGGAGGGACCTCTCCGTGTGCCCACAATCCCCCACGGGGCGTCCCTGTCCCTCCGCGGCCCAAGCAGGACCGGAGGGACTTGGGTGCAAGCGCTGCTGTGTGAAGTTGGTCAGTTTGTGTGCCCGAAATCCCCCACGGGGCGCCCGTATCCCTCCGCGGCCCAGGCAAGACCGGAGGGACTCGGGTGTAACCGCCGCTGTGTGGGGGAGGGACCTCTCCGTGTGCCCACAATCCCCCACGGGGCGTCCCTATCCCTCCGCGGCCCAGGCAGGACCGGAGGGACTCGGGTGTAACCGCCGCTGTGTGGGGGAGGGACCTCACCGTGTGCCCACAAACCCCCACGGGGCGTCCCTATCCCTCCGCGGCCCAAGCAGGACCGGAGGGACTCGGGTGCAACCGCCGCTGTGTGGGGGTGGTCAGTTTGTGTGCCCGAAATCCCCCATGGGGCGTCCCTATCCCCCCGCGGCCCAGGGGGACCGGAGGGACTCGGGTGCAACCGCCGCTGTGTGGGGGAGGGACCTCTCCGTGTGCCCACAATCCCCCCCGGGGCGTCCCTATCCCTCCGCGGCCCAGGCAGGACCGGAGGAGCTCGGGTGTAACCGCCGTTGTGTGGGGGAGGGACCTCTCCGTGTGCCCACAATCCCCCACGGGGCGTCCCTGTCCCTCCGCGGCCCAGGCAGGACCGGAGGGACTTGGGTGCAACCGCTGCTGTGTGAAGTTGGTCAGTTTGTGTGCCCGAAATCCCCCACGGGGCGCCCGTATCCCTCCGCGGCCCAGGCAAGACCGCAGGGACTCGAGTGTAACCGCCGCTGTGTGGGGGAGGGACCTCTCCGTGTGCCCACAATCCCCCACGGGGCGTCCCTATCCCTCCGCGGCCCAGGCAGGACCGGAGGGACTTGGGTGTAACCGCCGCTGTGTGGGGGGGGGACCTCTCCGTGTGCCCACAAACCCCCACGGGTCGTCCCTATCCCTCCGCGGCCCAGGCAGGACCGGAGGGACTCGGGTGCAACCGCCGCTGTGTGGGGGTGGTCAGTTTGTGTGCCCGGAATCCCCCACAGGGCGTCCCTATCCCTCCGCGGCCCTGGCAGGACCGGAGGAGCTCGGGTGTAACCGCCGTTGTGTGGGGGAGGGACCTCTCCGTGTGCCCACAATCCCCCACGGGGCGTCCCTGTCCCTCCGCGGCCCAGGCAGGACCGGAGGGACTTGGGTGCAACCGCTGCTGTGTGAAGTTGGTCAGTTTGTGTGCCCGAAATCCCCCACGGGGCGCCCGTATCCCTCCGCGGCCCAGGCAAGACCGGAGGGACTCGGGTGTAACCGCCGCTGTGTGGGGGAGGGACCTCTCCGTGTGCCCACAATCCCCCACGGGGCGTCCCTATCCCTCCGCGGCCCAGGCAGGACCGGAGGGACTCGGGTGTAACCGCCGCTGTGTGGGGGAGGGACCTCACCGTGTGCCCACGATCCCCCACGGGGCGTCCCTATCCCTCCGCGGCCCAGGCAGGACCGGAGGGACTCGGGTGTAACCGCCGCTGTGTGGGGGAGGGACCTCTCCGTGTGCCCACAAACCCCCACGGGGCGTCCCTATCCCTCCACGGCCCAGGCAGAACCGGAGGGACTCGGGTGCAACCGCCGCTGTGTGGGGGTGGTCAGTTTGTGTGCCCACAGTCCCCCACGGGGCGTCCCTATCCCTCCGCGGCCGGGGCAGGACCGGAGGGACTCGGGTGTAACCGCCGGTGTGTGGGGGAGGGACCTCTCCGTGTGCCCACAATCCCCCACGGGGCGTCCCTATCCCTCCGCGGCCCGGGCAGGACCGGAGGGACTTGGGTGCAACCGCTGCTGTGTGAAGGTGGTCAGTTCGTGTGCCCGAAATCCCCCATGGGGCGTCCCTAGCCCCCCGCGGCCCAGGCAGGACCGGAGGGACTCGGGTGTAACCGCCGCTGTGTGGGGGAGGGACCTCTCCGTGTGCCCACAATCCCCCACGGGGGGTCCCTATCCCTCCGCGGCCCAGGCAGGACCGGAGGGACTCGGGTGCAACCGCCGCTGTGTGGGGGTGGTCAGTTTGTGTGCCCGAAATCCCCCACGGGGCGCCCGTATCCCTCCGCGGCCCAAGCAAGACCGGAAGGACTCGGGTGTAACCACCGCTGTGTGGGGGAGGGACCTCTCCGTGTGCCCACAAACCCCCACGGGGCGTCCCTATCCCTCCGCGGCCCAGGCAGGACCGGAGGGACTCGGGTGCAACCGCCGCTGTGTGGGGGTGGTCAGTTTGTGTGCCCGAAATCCCCCGTGGGGCGCCCGTATCCCTCCGCGGCCCAAGCAAGACCGGAGGGACTCGGGTGTGACCGCAGCCGCGTGGGGGAGGGACCTCACCGTGCGCCCACTATCCCCCACGGGGCGTCCCTATTCCTCCGCGGCCCCATCAGGATCGGAGGGACTCGGGTGCAACCGCCGCTGTGTGGGGGTGGTCAGTTTGTGTGCCCGAAATCCCCCATGGGGCGTCCCTATCCCCCCGCGGCCCGGGCAGGACCGAAGGGACTCGGGTGTAACCGCCGCTGTGTGGGGGAGGGACCTCACCGTGTGCCCACAATCCCCCACGGGGCGTCCCTATCCCTCCGCGGCCCAGGCAGGACCGGAGGGACTCGGGTGTAACCGCCGCTGTGTGGGGGAGGGACCTCTCCGTGTGCCCACAATCCCCCACGGGGCGTCCCTATCCCTCCGCGGCCCAGGCAGGACCGGAGGGACTCGGGTGTAACCGCCGCTGTGTGGGGGAGGGACCTCTCCGTGTGCCCACAAACCCCCACGGGGCGTCCCTATCCCTCCGCGGCCCAGGCAGGACCGGAGGGACTTGGGTGCAACCGCCGCTGTGTGGGGGGTGGTCAGTTTGTGTGCCCGAAATCCCCCACGGGGCGTCCCTATCCCTCCGCGGCCCACGCAGGACCGGAGGGACTCGGGTGTAACCGCCGCTGTGTGGGGGAGGGACCTCTCCGTGTGCCCACAAACCCCCACGGGGCGTCCCTATCCCTCCGCTGCCCAAGCAGGACCGGAGGGACTCGGGTGTAACCGCCGCTGTGTCGGGGTGGGCGGTGCCGTGTGCCCTCTAACCCCCCACGGGGCGTCCCTATCCCTCCGCGGCCCGGGCGGGACCGGAGGGACTCGGGTGTAACCGCAGCCGCGTCGGGGAGGGACCTCACCGTGCGCCCACAATCCCCCACGGGGCGTCCCTATTCCTCCGCGGCCCCGGCAGGACCAGAGGAACTCGGGTGCAACCGCCGCTGTGTGGGGGTGGTCAGTTTGTGTGCCCGAAATCCCCCACGGGGCGTCCCTATCCCCCAGCGGCCCAAGCAAGACCGGAGGGACTCGGGTGTAACCGCCGCTGTGTGGGGGAGGGACCTCTCCGTGTGCCCACAATCCCCCACGGGGCGTCCCTATCCCTCCGCGGCCCAGGCAAGACCGGAGGGACTCGGGTGTAACCGCCGTTGTGTGGGGGAGGGACCTCTCCGTGTGCGCACAAACCTTCACGGGGCGTCCCTATTCCTCCGCGGCCCAGGCAGGACCGGAGGGACTCGGCTGCAACCGCCGCTGTGTGGGGGTGGTCAGGTTGTGTGCCCGAAATCCCCCACGGGGCGCCCCTATCCCTCCGCGGCCCAGGCAGGACCGGAGGGACTCGGGTGTAACCGCCGCTGTGTGGGGGAGGGACCTCTCCGTGTGCCCACAAACCCCCACGGGGCGTCCCTATCCCTCCGCGGCCCAGGCAGGACCGGAGGGACTCGGGTGTAACCGCCGCTGTGTGGGGGAGGGACCTCTCCGTGCGCCCACAATCCCCCACGGGGCGTCCCTATCCCTCCGCGGCCGAGGCAAGACCGGAGGGACTCGGGTGTAACCGCCGTTGTGTGGGGGAGGGACCTCTCCGTGTGCCCACAAACCCCCACGGGGCGTCCCTATCCCTCTGCGGCCCAGGCAGGACCGGAGGGACTCGGGTGCAACCGCCGCTGTGTGGGGGTGGTCAGTTTGTGTGCCCGAAATCCCCCACAGGGCGCCCCTATCCCTCCGCGGCCGGGGCAGGACCGGAGGGACTCGGGTGTAACCGCCGCTGTGTGGGGGAGGGACCTCTCCGTGTGCCCACAAACCCCCACGGGGCGTCCCTATCCCTCCGCGGCCCAGGCAGAACCGGAGGGACTCGGGTGTAACCGCCGCTGTGTGGGGAAGGGACCTCTCCGTGCGCCCACAATCCCCCACGGGGCGTCCGTATCCCTCCGCGGTCCAGGCAGGACCGGAGGGACTCGGGTATAACCGCCGCTGTGTGGGGGTGCTCAGTTTGTGTGCCCGAAATCCCCCATAGGGCGTCCCTATCCCCCCGCGGCCCAGGCAGGACCGGAGGGACTCGGGTGTAACCGCCGCTGTGTGGGGGAGGGACCTCTCCGTGTGCTCACAATCCCCCACGGGGCGTCCCTATCCCTCCGCGGCCCTGGCAGGACCGAAGGGACTCGGGTGTAACCGCCGCTGTGTGGGGGTGGAACGTGTCCTGTGCCCGCAATCCTCCAGGGGGCGTCCCTATCCCTCCGTGGTCCAGGCAGGGCCGGAGGGACTCGGGTATGACCGCCGCTTTTTCGGTGGTGGTGGTGCCATGTGCCCCCCCGATCCCTACGGGCGCCCCCATCTCCGCGCGTCTCAGGCAGGACCTGGGGGACTAGGGTGTCATAGCCCCCGTGGGGGTTCGGGGAGGCGTGTTGTCCA
>OZ038394.1:34070253-34217753 GCA_964036045.1 Eutreptiella sp. 'Long Island Sound 2002' | reverse complement strand
GTGGCGTGAAGCGTTCCTGGGTCCCCTCAACACACGTCCTCATTCAGCCCCTTTTATTGGTGTGCCTAGTGCCCCCCCCCCCCCCCCTACAAGCTCGGTCCCAACACTCAGTCTTGATTGGGCCGGGGCTGAGGTTGAGCGGTATTCTCAGAAATCACAAAGAGATGGAGCCTGTCATCGCAATCGGGTGCCAACAGCAGCAGGGGGCTAACTTGCCAAACCCCAGTTCAGCACCAGGTGTGGGAAATGTGACGCGCAAAAAGGGTCCGTTTTAACGGGGATCAATTTGGGCAGATGCATCATGGTAAAAAATGTGGAAATAAACCGAGTCTCGCTTCTGAGTAACAGTGTGGCATTCACAGCCAAGCGCCCAAACACTGCCCAAATCGGGCCCAACTTGCCAGCTGCCCCAAACCCGCATATTGAGGGGATGGCACCCAGGAGAACATACCTCCACACGGGCCTCCCGGGTCAACAGGCCGTTACAGGCCAACTGCTGCCGCCCCCTCAGGCGCTTGCATTCATCAGCCCACCCGACACAGCAACCGTCTACACCTCATGCCCCTTTCTTCACATCCAGTACCACTTTTCCGCCACCCCCAGAGCCCTGGCTCACAGGCCCCAACAGCGCTCTTGCGACCGTTTATCACCGTCGAGCCCCCGACATCCCTCTGAAATATGACCCATCCTCCGCAACCCTCCGCGAACCATTTCCTATGTGCCTTGCGCCCTGTCCCCCACACACCCGCCGCTGAATACTCTGGGGTTCTGGTCCCGAGAGTCCGTTACGGAGACAGCCCTGCAGTTGCTCGAACCTTGAGCTACCCTTTCGAGACCTCTCCCTCTCTCAAACGTCGCCGTATATCACCCATACCAAGCCCCGGGTGCCGACTCGTCGAAGGAATCCGACGTTGGACAAACACGTGCCTTGGCACGCGCGCGCACACGCTTGACAATGGGCACAAGTGACCCAACGGGTGCAGGCAACCCAGATCTTTGTCCTGTGCCCCTGGTATCCCCTGCACTGCCCGATTGGGCTGAGCGGTACAATGCACCATCAGGACCCTGCCGGTAGGCACGCTTACGCCGCTGTGCCCTCTGACTTCCCATTGGTTTCGGTGCAATGGATCCCCCGGTCCGTACGTGCCTCACCCATTCAGAGCACGGCGCAGGCGCCGTGGCCCTGTAGCCAGCTGTTGGCTGACCCTCTGCCCACCCTCCGCTCCGAGGGCACCGCCAGTCCTCCAGGAGGCATGGGATGGCGGCGCACGGCAGTGCCATCGTCCACTGAACGCCGAGCAGGACGGTACGAGGGGGTTGGGGATACCGATGAGAGGCTGGTCCCTTCTTCCACAGAAAAGCGCAGGGCCTCCCACGTGCTGTCCAGGATCGCGCCCAGTGGCTCCAAAGCGATGTCGGTGACCATCATCTGTGCACGGTTCCTGGGGGGGACCGGCGCGGGGGGAAGCACTGGGTATCAAGGGGAAGGAGTGTGTTGTGCAGGAGCAAACTGGCGGCTGTTGTCCACCGGGTCGGACGTGCTGGGGCTGGGCCCTTCTGAGTGGGAGGGCGGCACAACACCACAGCAAGTGCAACACACCGCCGCGTCGTCGCCCCACTCCCCTTCGGCATACGCTCTTACGCAGCGCCATGCACAGATGTCTCACCGCCGTGTGTTGTGGGGACAGACATCAATGGAAAGGGGCTGGGGTGGCAGGAGGGGCGTAAAACGCATCGCGGGGCGCATGGCAGTGTGTGGCATGCCCTGCGGTGTTAGTGGGGGCTACCACAGGCGACTCGACCCGGACCAGCACCAGCGGCCTCCCTGTCCCTGACCCGACCGTTGGGGCCCGGAGCACTGAGCACCAACAGCCCCTATGCGTGCCTCTTGGTGCGTTCTCCGGTTCCCTCGTTACAGACATACGAGTGGCGGGATGAAGTTGTGTGTGTCCTTCATTATTTCGGGTCTGTAGCATGCGCGCAGGACCTCGTTGTGTGGCAGTCCCATGGCCGTGGGGCCAGTCTTGACGATCGCAGAGTGCGAGCATGCCAAGAGTCATGGGCATAAGCGCGGAGAAAGCCAAGAAAACCGGGCATCCCTTGACTTTCTCCAAGACCCGGCCAGAAGAAGCAACTAGATTCAGCATTCAAAGTGGAATGCGGACCGCAAGGCAACCGGCAACAGCAGCGGCAGCAGTGCCACCAGCGGCGGCGGCGGTTTGATCAACTCGGATCAACAGCCAGGGCCACTGCGCGACGGGCACCGCAGACCGTGCGATTGACCGCCCTCAGAGAGCGCCGTGACCGTTGTTGGACGGTTGTGGACTGCCCCTCTCCACACACCCCGAGAGCTGGGGGTTCAGCCCGCTGGCCCCAGGGGCTCGTGTGGTCCATCGCGGGAACCGCCCTCTATCCCCCGAGACTGAGCCCAGCCCCTGCGAGCGTCCGGTTGGGAACTGACGATGTGCCCGGCCTCCGCGATGGGGCGCGCAAACTGGGGACACCGCTAGGCCTGTGTGTGTTGGGCGGTGGCGGGGTGCCCTCAAAACCCCCTCCACCGTTGTTCTGGGTCTTCTGGATCGGGGGCAGTGTTGGTGCTCGTTGGCGCCCTCCCCGTGCTCCACGGCGGCGCGCTGGGGGAGGAGACTGTCCGCAAAAGGCCAGTGTCGGCCCTTGACCATCCCTTCTTTTCGGGGCTGTGCCGGTGCTGTTGCCTGTCGTGCTGACCATCAGCGCCATCACCGCATGTCACATGACCATGCGTCACCATCGGGGGGGCGAGGGGCTTTGTGGCACGTTCAGTCCCGGTTGGGGCGGATGGTTTGCCATATTGTGCCGGTCGCTACTTCCAGGTGTACGCACTGGTGAGGCAGGGTTCGGGGTGGGGTGGGGCAGGCGGAGATTTTGGGGGTGGGAGCAGCTGTCTACTTTGATTATCCGGCACAAATCCAGCGTCAAAAATTTCAAATCCAGCGCAAATCCAGCGTGACGCTTCCCCAACAAGCACACTGTGGAAAATGATCCCTATCCATTCCCATGATCCTGCATCTTCGCTGACTTTCGGATTGCCTTCATCAGGGCATTCATTGTTTAAATGACACTTGAAAAGTGTGTGCAGTGGGATATGAACCAGCGCGTTGCAATAGACATGGCATAAACCACCAGACCACAGGACCTCCACTTCTGTTCAGGGTTAAGGACTGTTTATTGCCTGCAGCCATGTCTAGAAAAAGCGCAAATCCAGCGTAAATCCAGCGTCACATTTTTCAAATCCAGCGCAAATCCAGCGCAAATCCAGCGTCAACTACCCAAAAATCCACCGCAAAGTAGACAGCTGGGTGGGAGAAACCTGGTTTCTCAACGGCCGATGCTGTTGTTTGCGCCGTGTTTCTGTGCTGATGCGGGGAGGTTATGTTCGACGAAGGCTGGCAGACTACTGTGCAGTACGACCGATGGTCGGGGGGGGGGGGGTGGCACAAAGGCTGACTGAATATGTCGGTTGGGACGTCGGGTGAACGCACTTGGTCACCTTTTGAGGAGGGAATCCTGCACGCGTGGATCGGTGGGTTGGTTGTCCACCCATTGGGTCGGGGGTGAAGGAGGCCAGCCCAGGAACTGCACGAGGTGGGGAGCCCGCTCATGATGCCACCGTTCCGATGTTGCCATCTTGGAACTGCCCAGCATCACGACTTTGGGGGCTGGCGCCTGGCACGTTGCCTCCCCGCGGGCACATATCTCGGTCTTCAACAACCAGGGAGGGGGGATTGTGCCATAAAGGCTGAGTGAGGGGTTAGACAGGACGGACAGGTGGGACGGACGGTCGGTTGGTGCTTCCGGGGGTATGTACTTGTTCGACTTTTGGTGGTGGTGGCGGTCACAGCAACGGGCCATACGCCGACTCCTTCCCACTTTCAGGGTGAGGGGGGGGGGGGCTGGGTCTGGGGGGGGGGGGGGGTTAGGGGGCCAGCTAGAGGGGAGGGAAGAGCCTCCGGACCCTTAGATATATGGCTTGAAATGGCCTTCTCATCGCGTTGACCACTTTGAGGTACAATACGGGCAAAAAATTTTGCAACAGGGGGGGGGGGGGGATGGGCGGGAATGCTACGTAACCCCTGCGTTCTCGGGGGGGCCAACAAAGGGGAATCAGAATTGGCAGCATGTCACCTGCCTTTGCATAGTAGACTCTTGTTGAGCTATGAGGAAAAAAATCATAAACACCTTCAAGCCTTTAACACCCATGTACCTGAGTGGCTGACTTTTGCCACCACTGGGAATTGAACAACTGGGAGTCTCTGTTTGTCACTACAGTGTCCCACCAACTGGGGTAGTGGCCATCTCTGAGAAACTCTGCTCAGAGGTGGGATACTTATTTTGGGCAGACTTAAAAAATACCCATTTTTGCCCATTATTGATTTCTCCTGAAAATTCCGAGTATATTGAGTCTCAACACATAGGGTGAAAACACAATGTTTTGCCCTTTGCCACATGAGGCAAAATTTGCTTTCGGCGCCTTTGGAGCCGATGGTCCAGCACTTTGGTGCCAATTTCTAGGGGGGGGGGGGGGTTCGGCGTAAAGGACCCAGGCCTGGCGACCCCCCCGTGAGTGGGGGAATTACCCCAGTTCGGCCACGCCACCCACCCACCCACCAGTCCCTGGGGGTCAGGGCACAGCGGTATCCTGCTCATGCAGTCGCCAGCAGATGACCTGTCGTTACAGCCCTCCAGAAGACTCAGGGCGGTCAGCACGGCCCCGCACTTCAGGTCAAACACTGCCTCATGGTTGCAGTGCAGGTACTCGTTGTTGAGAACGATGTTGATCTCGGTGTTAAGTTTGCATCCGACAAGGCACGTCTGGTTCCCGTTGCACGGCCCCTGGCAGAACTCCGTTAGCGTCGCGAACGTCTGCTGGGCGATCTGCACCGCCATGTCGTCCATGTCCTCATCCAGGATCTTTGGGACAGCGGATGAGGGCGTGCTGACCCACGGCCACAGGGGGAGGGTGTTGCACAAGAGTACCCATATTGACACCGAATGAACACACCAACCCATTCTGGGAGCCAGAGAAAGGTTTTGGAAAAATGTCAAAATTTCGAAAATTGTCAAGTGCCAATATGGTCCAAAGAACAGCAACTTTGGGGCTTTCGGGGGGAGCATGGCCCGAACTATGTGGATCAACACTCGTCTGCTGCCGTACGCGGACTGCAGTCCATTGCAACTTCGGGGAAGGGGGACCCCTGACCCTGTTTACAGCAATCAACTCGCTGCACAATCTGGTCATTGCATGTTCATGTCCTATACCCCCCGAACTCTAATGAGTCTCCAAGGGCCGGGCCCAGCCTTCAAGCCAGTGTGAATTAGAGGGGGAGGGAGGGGCCAGGGAAACCCGCTTGAAGGGCCAGACCTTATTTTTCTCCATTGCAATGCGTTCACAACAGATTTTCGGAGAAAATAATGGAGGTGAACCAGATTAGCCTCACTTTTGTGTTAAACTTGTGAGCAATTTCAGACCTCCGGCGATACTTTGGTGCCCCTTCTGGAGTGGACCGCGGGCCTAGTACACGCGATGCACCCTCCGAACATCACCCTCCCGGAAGAAGGAAATTCGAAGCCGCCGTCAGTGCAGTGGACGCAATGGATCACAACCGAGTACAAAAGCCA
Source organism: Eutreptiella sp. 'Long Island Sound 2002' (assembly GCA_964036045.1). Lineage (NCBI taxonomy): Eukaryota > Euglenozoa > Euglenophyceae > Eutreptiales > Eutreptiaceae > Eutreptiella > Eutreptiella sp. 'Long Island Sound 2002'. The sequence goes on along the minus strand of OZ038394.1, from coordinate 34,212,095 downwards.
CTACAGCCATGCGACACGGCATGCGGTCCATGCGGTGGCGGTGCGTTTGGTCTCGTGCTCCCTTCTCCCCACTGCTCCCTGCGCCGTTGGCTGGGTGTTCGTTGGCGTATCTATACCTGGGCTCGGGGTTAGTGGACCCTGCAGCCTGAGCTGGTAAAGGGGGGCCTGAGGGGTGGACCGCAAGGGCACAGACACAACCCTATTGAATCTTCAGGTGCTACATCAGGTACAGCTTCATGGAGGCCACTGAGCTGGCCCCCTGTGTCACGCTGACTCCACTCCAAATTCACCACAGAACTGTCCGGCGCACGGATACACCACAACTTACGTCCCAGTCCATCCACGGTCTTGTACATTGCTGTTGTAGGGTCTCGGAGGTGCAAGATGTGCAAAGAGAACAGAAGTTAGAGCCCGGCTGGGGCTTGCTGAGACGCAAGAGTGCAATGCGCGTGCGGCGTACAACATCATGGGCGCCATGGACAGTTCCCACTTCAGCACAGCCACAGGGGTCAGCGTTGACACCGTCCCTCACAGTCATCCGCACATGCCCTGTGAGAACCAGAGGCCATGCGGCCTCACGTGGTCCCTGAAGATGCATGGCCATGACCCTTGCGGGCAACGCACCATCTCATGTGCGGTGCAGCAATGACTCACAGTTGCCTTTTTACGTCTGTGGGTGATTGGTTTGGAAAGGGGGAATTCCAGAGGGGCTCTGCAGGGGGGGCATGCAAATGGCCTCTGTGCTCTGCACACCTCCTTCAGGAATGCAACCACTTCGATCACGAGGTTGTACGAGTGAGCACGGCCCGTCTGACTGCGGACGTAGTTCTGCATGTCCAAATGGTGCCCTTCACAGAACAACTGCAGCAGTCGCAGGATTTTTTCTGCGGACTCCAGGTGCTGTTTGCCAGTCCTACAGCAGGAGAGGCACGCAGACACACTTCTGATGATTGGGTGGGAGGAGCCAACCACAAAGGACAGGCAAGGGCTGTAGAAGACTGCAATGCAACACTGCATTGGTTCCAACAGCCGTGGTCTGAGGCGTGGGGGCTGCGTGCCTGAAAGAGGGGGGCCTAGTGGGGGCGAGGGACAGGGGGTGCCTGGGCATAGGGTGCATGGAAGCTGGGTGCCTTCGGGGGAGGGGGGGAGGGGGGAGGGACCAGCTGATGCTGTTACCCCACCGTGGCCGCCGGGAAGCGGGCACGAATGTGGGAGACCATGTGTGACTCCTCCTCACAGTTTGTCGAGGTGTGCCATTGCAAGAGTATTCTCCCGGGCCAGGGAGGATACCCCACGATAGGGTGTAGGGACCCGAACCCAATCGGGAAGCGGGCATCCACGGGTGTGACGTGATGGATGTGACGCGGGACTCCCGCCCTGGGTACTGGGGTCTTCAGCTCCTAGGTTCTGCCATGGCGGTGTGGAACGCGGTCTCATTGGTATGTTGCTATGACGCAGCACTGTGCCTCCGCATAGGTGTGCTCCACTGCCCATTGTAACGCTGTGAGTTGCCTGTGTGTGTCCCATGTGGAAATGCTAGCTATTGGCATGTTGAATAGCGTGTTGAATGGAACGCGGTACATGGGTGGTTTCCGGCATCCCACCGAAGCTGGCATACCCAAAGTGGAGCGCACGGCCCCTTCAAAATACTGCACAATGCGCACATACCCACCGTCATGACACACACGCCGCTAACATACCAAGCAAGGGACCTCATGTCTACTATTGGTGGTGTGAGGCTTTCTAGACCAGGGCGAACGTAGTACATCTGGAAAACCGACCCGCGGTGTCTGCCCCATTGGAAACACGTAGCATGTTGTCTTTATCCTTGTCATAGCAAGAAGCACAGTCATATGTCACGGTGCAGATTGTGTCGTGCGACAAAATTAATTGACACCTTCCACCGTGTTGGAATGCCCGGGACACGTTAACGAATGCTCGGCTGTCTACAAGGTAGAGGTAACCCGGAGATATTGGTTAAGCCACGCCCCGAGCAACCTCAAGAATGCGAAATGTCTCAAGCTGGCAATACAAAACACAACATAGAGGATGAGAACGGAGAAATCATGGATATCACCACATCATGTTCGTGGCGTTGGGCTCCAAGCGGAGCGCCGATGGAGGTCTACCTCAAGCAATACAACCATAGCATCTGCAAAATAAACCTGGGGCACATGCCCCACCAAGGTGAGGGCTCGCTGAAAGGCGAGTCGCAAGGCCGTGTTTCGATGAGACACATAGGACTCCATTGATATCCATTGCAAGGGGTACTTGCTTGGTTATCCATACTCCAATGACTTTGCCCGATTGGGCAAAAGGAGGAGGCCACAATTGACACAAGTCAAACAAGCAGTCATCGTGTGCCTGAAAAAAGGGTGGTGCATCTTGATCCCCGATTGGTGAGGATGAGAACGAGTACAAGGATCCACAGGCTGGCACATTCGCAACACAAACTGAGGCAGATGCAAGTGGAGACCAAAAATAGAAGCAAATTACCAACCAACCAACCGGCGCATCAAGGCAGGTCGGCACTACAGAACAAGCTGGGGAGCACCACAGTGCCAAGAGGAGGAGGGGAGGACAAAGGTTGGTACCGCGTGTATCCAAGACAAAAAAAACTTGCTACCCATGGTTGAGGAGCATGCGATGGTCATGGAGCGAGGGCATCGCGGACACCGCGTGTTTATAATGGACCGCACGGATAGCTCATAAAACCTCGAACATAGCACAGAACATGATGTGTGATGCCATGAGTCGGCAAAGAACACACATCTGAGGGGGTGGTTTCATCGGTGAATCCAAAACGTGCATGCCAGCTCCCCATGGGTCAGGGGTGATTGGGCTACAAGGATGGGAGGAGCGGTGCCAATCAAGGTTGCATGAACAGAAAGATGATGACATATCTCATGTTACGTGTGATGGCAAGCATGATCGTTCCAAGAGCATTACCCATGTAGGATTTCGAGCACGGCATGTGCAAATACACGAGCACAAGGAGCAACAAGAAGTGACTAGGTGGGCCATCACCCCAGCAAACCAGGGGTACACATCGTGTACAACGAGTCGATGGTGTATTGTGTCTTTGGTGTTTGGATAGGTGTATTCCTCGCCGCTTGTCACTTTTGCCATCAAGTGGTTTCTTCTCACTTTCTTGAGGTGAACGTTCTGCTCACCAATTTCACACCAAACTAATTTTGGCCCATGTTAGATCTAAGCAAGCACTACGAGCATAGGCGCAACACGGCTACGAGGCGGACAATTTTGGAAAGTGTGTCAGTGTGTAACACCAATAGTCCACAGGCTGATGCAGCCACGGTACTGAAAAGCATGGTTGAAGCGCAAGGTTCCACAGTGCAGGAGATCACCATAGAGATAAAGTATATGCTTATTGGTCCAGGGAACTAGCCACCATTACTGGTCAAAGGGGACTCCCACACGCTCCTTTCTTGCCAACTGCTCTTGGGGCCTGGCAGTTGCACAAGGGGGGTGGTGAATCAACAATGGCTCGATAGGTGTATGTTTTGAAGACAGCAATCTTTTCGCCACTAAGCAAAATCTTCCTGGTCCCCGTTTAGAGGGGACCCCCGTTTTCCGGCCTATTGGCGGTGTTCCAAGCACTACTGGCCCCTATACCACGACAAGCCCTCTGGACCCAGGGTCTAGGGGGACATGTGTGGGGGGGGGCAGGGGGGGGGTTGAGCATCATGCCGGGTGTGATGGGGTACCTGTTAGATTTCATGGAAACCTCCCCAACCCCCACCCCACGCCGTGCCCCACAGCACTAGACGTGTACACAGTACCCAACCACTCTCTGTGCAACACCCCCTTGCCTTCCCCTACAGCACTGAACACCGGGTGTACTCGGCGGTACCCCATCAGCCTTTACGGAACACCTCCCCTCCACCATAGCAACGGACACTGGGTGTACCATCCATATCCATAAGGGTTGTTGGGGTACTGTGTAGTGCACCCATCATTCAGTGTTGTGGGGGGGTTCGTAAGACTGATTGGGCACCGTCTAGCACACTGGGTGTCTGGCTTTGCGGGCCAGGGGTGGTGGCGCACAAGTGCATCAATGGGACTTATGTCTCAGGTGTGGCGTGGTGTGCGGGTGAACGGGGTTTGCAGAGCATGGTGGCCGCTTGGAGAAGGGGTTGCTTGAGGTGGTGGCACAGACCCAAAGGCTTGGCACCTGGGCATGTTAATTCTTGGCCATCATCAGCGCAAAACCACACAAAAAAGAACAGGGGGAGGGGACGGTGCGAAAAGTACTTTGAGACATTTGGTAGAACGCGGCAACGAGGTTAGGGTTAGGGTTCGAGTCAGGGTTAGGGCTAGGCACCCCCGCCCCCATCAGTGTCATCGATGTCCACTCCCCTCATTTTTTCAGGGGGGGAATCGCAAACTTTCGTGTCTCAAGCAGCGAAAAAGGGCCCACTTTTCCGACAACCTCCCACAGCATTGGACATGAAGTGTACGCCACCATACCCGATAGATGCCATGAGAATTCGTGAACGGTGCATTGAGCACGAGAACCCCGATGAACTGGGCAACAGGTGCTGTGCACCGCAGTGTGCGTGAGAGCTTAGTCATTCATGATGCAAAGTCAGCACCGCAGTGTAGCGGTACTGATTGTCGCTGTGCATGAGGCTGTGCCGTGCCTGGGACCCACCCCTCAATCCCCGCACTACCACCAACACGACCACAGACCTTTCCTTGACTTGGCGGATCTGCTCATCAGAGGCGGCCGTGCCCTTGAGGTAGGCCAACTCCCGCTTCATGTGTTCAATGGCGTTGATGGTCTTGCTCAGTTTGCTCTGAATACTTGCAAAGAAATTGAGCTGGCTGGTTTTGAAGCAGTCCAACAGCGTGTCCTGGACTTTAGAGTTGCCACCTGGTGGGGCATGTGCAGTGCATGCGACTGTCCATGGGCGCACAGCAGCGTGTGCATGAACAGCACGTTTGGGCAATAATGTGACATTACTTGATAACAGACACTGGCGTACTCCGTCTCACTCAGAGCCCCCCCCCCCCCCGTTACGGAGACGTGTGGTGTGCAAGTCACAGAGAGCAAGCACACGTCAACACAAGAAAGTCCTCGTCAGTGGTACCATAGGCGCCTTTCGGCTCGAAAAAAAAATAGCCCCCCCCCCCCCCCCACACACACGCATGAAGGGTGTAGATGATCCCAGTACCAACAACCCTGGAGATGGCAGCACACAGGGAGCTCCAAACAGACCCCTGGTTACAGCCGTACATGTACAGCTGCGTGCGGCTAGGTCTTTCCTCTGTGTATGGCTGTGCACGGCCAAGCTCAATGCTTGTGTATGGCTGGGCTAGGCTTGCTATGGCAATGGAGTGGCCACAGCCGGTACCATGCAGAAAAAATCCGTACTGGTGGTGTTTGTGTTTCAGGGCTCTACTACGAAAAAACAATCCCCCGTGGTGGGCCAATTGCTGCACTATTGGCACCGCGCCAGGCCAAGAAACGCAAAATACAAGTCCACCGATAATGTCCAGGCAGGATATTGAGCTGGCCACGTGCTCAAGAGACAGCAACCTTCATTCTGGCAAGCATACCACACTACCCTGGGGCCGAGGCAACTTGTATCTTCCATATCCATGGTAGCGCCGTGCCGCATGGTTGCCTCTCCGTAGCGTGTTAAGCCTTGGGTGTGTTCCTGTGTTTATTTTGTGCAGCAGCAGTTGTTGGCCAGAAACAAGAACACAAACAAAATCCGCACTCCTCAGTGCCCTAGCGACGGAGAGCTTCTTCAGACATGGTGGTGTGCCAAGCCCCCCCCCCCTCCTCCCCCCCGGTCCAAAGGGGGCGTTTTCGCACAGCGCGTGCACAGCGCGGGCACAGCGCCCATTGTTACGGTGATTATCCAGGTAACAACCCTGAAAACCACCCCCCCTGCGGAATCATGCACAATCAATTCAAAACTCAAAAATTCAAACATCTGATGCTTGCCATGGGTCCCAGGGACCTAAATTCTGCCCCCTATAGCCCCGTCCACTGCAGCAGCCATTCAATGACGTCCTTTCAATCTTCTGAACTTACCGAACTCCCGGTGGTGGAGAACAGCCAACTTTTCGCACAGCGCGCGCACAGCACGTGCACAGCGGCCGGTACGCCCCCAAAAGATGATAGGTATCTTTCCAATGGAGAGACAACCCCAGAGGAAAATCTTACCAAATGTGACCCTGTTGCAGGGATAGCGGCATGCATGAACAACCGCCACATTTGTGCGTGCCAGGAGGTTGTTTGGTGCATAGGTGAGGTCCTTGACCCAAGGGCATGGTCCAAGTCCTTGTAATGGTGTGCAAAACTCAAGAAGCATGTGGACGGCTGTGATGCCACTGTGTCCCTCATACCTCGTTGGTGGCAGTGCTCGTTCTTCTTGACGAACAGCGATTGTTCTGGAGGGTGTACTGGTTTCTTTTGGGGGTGGTTGTTGAACCCACTTTGCATGCGGTTGTTGAACCCACTTTGCATGCGGGTGTTGAACCCACTTTGCATGCGGGTGTTGAACCCACTTTGCATGCGGTTGTTGAACCCACTTTGCATGCGGTTGTTGAACCCACTTTGCATGCGGTTGTTGAACCCACTTTGCATGCGGTTGTTGAACCCACTTTGCATGTGGTTGTTGAACCCACTTTGCATGCGGTTGTTGAACCCACTTTGCATGCGGTTGTTGAACCCACTTTGCATGTGTATTTGTGGGATGCCAAGGGTTGGAGGGAGCCAGTCAACAAAAAAAAAACAGCTGTACGTGCAGCCATACGCTTCAGTGTAGCCATACGCAGCTGTACACGTGTTGTTTTTTGTTGACTGCTGCGTATAGCTACACTGAAGAGTTGGGCACGTACAGCTACGGCTGGCTACTCTGTATAGCTATGTATGGCGAGGGTCGATACAGCTATAGTCACAGGTCTGGCTCCTAAAACCTCTCCGTAAGCCAAACAGAACACGGAGGACATGAATCAGTGAAGCAAAGCGCCTTGCTGTGCACAACATTGCCAAGGCAGACAGAAGAGGAAAGACACTTTGCTTGGATCAGGTTGACTACCACCGCCCTGAGACCCTGAGGCTTGCACTTTCAGAGGTGACAGCACTACTCTGATCTAAGTGCACACTTGCTTGTATTGCTCTGCAAACGGTCACCGGTAACTGGGTGCCTGGAGACACACAATCACTCCATTACATTTTTCATGTGCCCCAGCGCTGTCAAATTTGAAGGATCATCGAGCACATAAATAACGAGGCCTTGGTACTGCCCTACTCCACACGGATGTCACAGACCTTGCGCCTCATGCGGCAGTCGCTGAAGCATGTGGGATCACTGCCAGTTACCAGAAGGGGACAGGAAATTGCAAGCGGGGGACGGGAGACAACAGCAACCGCCCGACGCCTGGCGAAACAGGGCACAGCGATGATGCAGGGGGGGGGGGGGGGCATATGTGCGACCAGACAGCAACCTCTTTCGAGGGGACTGGATAACACTGCTACCTGACACACACACGCACACTATGCAAGGAGCACCCAAACCGTTACACCCCTGCAGGCAAACGGAGCACTGGGCAGCTCCGCGACTCATCAGGCCTCCAAAAACAATGGGCGCATTGTCATGAAGGCTAGGCGCCTTTCTGCAGTAGACAGGGGACACACACACACACACACACACACACACACACACGTCGAGACAGACAGAGAGAGAGAGAGAGAGAGAGAGAGAGAGAGGGAGGGAGGGAGGGAGACAGAAAGAGAGAGAGAGAGAGAGAGAGAGAGAGAGAGGAACAGAGAGACACAGGCACAGGCACACAGCGCACCACACACAGACATTGTGTGCACACAGAGCTGCACTGACCTTCCATCAATGCAATGCCGAATTCCACGGCTTTGTTGGACAGCATGCCTTCCCCTGCCACCATCAGCACCTGAATCAGAGACGAAACAAGTCAGCGAATCACATTGGCTACAACATATGGAGCAGGAGATGAACCGGCCAGGGGTGAATGCCTGGGATGTGGGCAGGCACCAACGGTCCCCAAGAAAATTTTGGCTGGCTGCGGCATGCTTCAAGCTGTTGGTGGAGGGCACCATCCTTTTCCAAAACACACACATGTCAAATTGCAGTTCACTTTCCCATTTTGGGACACACCTTGGCTGTCAGTCAGGCTCAGGTGGTCCCCAGTACCTTCCCCAATGGCCCACTGTAAACAATCTGCTGTACTCCTGGTTGTCTCCTTGTTCCTTGTAGATTTCGGTGACTCTTGAGACCCCTGTGATGCCTCAGAAGTGGGAGTAGCCTCAGGAGTTGACATGGAGCAGAGACACCAAAAAAACCGAAAATCTGTGGAATAGCAGAGAAGAACTGACAGGCAAAAATTTAATCTGTCGAACTGGAGTCAAGGAGCTTAACAACTAAGCCACCATCCAATTCGGACATACCAATGTGGCAAAGGGTTCACAGGTTTAACATGGCATTAAAAACAAAGTCCGCCATGTGAAAAATTCAGCATGCTGCGGCATGCTGCAGCATGCTTCAAAACCCCCACCAACAGCTCCTAGAATCTGGCGCTGCGGCATGCTGCGGCATGCTGCTACCGTTGGTGCTTGGATGTCGGTATCGTGAAGGGCAGGGTGCCCATGGTGTGTGACCACACATTGATCCACGCACGCAGACCAACAATGGCATCACACAAAACCTTAACATGTGGTCAAGCGAATGGGATTTGGGCAGGTGTTTGAGGTGCGGCTACAAAACAAAATCCACAGTGTCACCCTGCTCCCCCTTTTGTCCAGCCATTGGACACACTGGTTGCAAACAGTTTGCAACCCCATAGGCATTGTGGCCCAATAGAGAAGCCCTCAGGGCCACCCAGAAACACAAATCTGTTGCCATAAAGGCTGAGTAAGGGTTGGAGGGGTCTGGCTTTGCACGTGACACCCTCCGTGAGGCAGCATTTGGAGTAATGACTCATCGCTCGGCAAACAGATGTTTGGGTGTGTGTCTGCAGCACGTAAGGTCGGCGACTGGTGCTCTGTGCCTGCTCCCATCTGGGTTCACCAACTCATCCCTTTCACCCGACGGGGCACCTTGGTGTGACGTCTCACTGACGTCGCCGACGTCATGAAAGGGCAGGTCGCTTCACGAAGCGTTCAGTCACATTCAAGTGTGTGCATGCGCACTCTGACCAACCCCCTCCCTCCTCGCCAACACAGTGTGTGTGGTGGGTTCTCTCCGCCCTGTGCCTGGAGCTTGTAGCTGAGTGGTCGATCGCATGATCTGCACTCCATTCCACTACACCCTGCGGCATAGGGGGAGGGGGCCGACGCCTCTGACCCATTCACTCACCACCCAAACCCCCACCAACCCACCCGGAGCCCCCACCCCTTTCGCAAACAGCTCCTCACAGCCGCAGCCTGCTCCGCTACTGCATGAACCGCGTCACATGGTGTGGCACCGCGTGGTATCTTGCCACATTGTATTGCTCCGCAGCATATCATGCTGCGTACAGGGGGGGGGGGGGGTTTCGCGCCAAGTCAAATTTGCGGTGGTAACTGTCGCGTGGAAAATTTCGCAGTCAAATTGAAACGCGAAATTTCCCACGCAAAATTAAAGTGCCACAACCCCCCCCCCTGTAGTGTCGTACTACATTGTCGGTTCCCCGGCATCCACTCCAGAGAACTCGGGTAGGTCCATGTCGAACAAACTGCAGTATCTTTTGCGACCTCCAAAAGCCCGTAGCTGCCGTTGCAATAGGTCTGGGCATCATTGGGTGACAAGAAAAAAATTTCTACCCATGGAGAACCGCTGCAGCGGTTCCGATGATGCCGGAGACATTGTGGTGCGGGGTCCGAGGCGTACCACCAAATCCGTCGCACCGAGGTCGTCAAGCTCGTTCTGGGCGGCGATCAGGCGGTCCTCATCCTCCAAACACATGTTGACCAAACACGTGAACAGCTCCAACATCGAGATCTTGACTTGATTTGCCATGGGATGCTCACTGTCATCCTTCATGATCCGGATCATGGAGCTCAGGATCTTGGATCTCTTGGGGTTGTGCTCCACGCCTTCGCAGATGGCCTTCGTCAGGGCCTCGATGTCGTCCACAAACTCGCTGTTGTGCCTGTGGCGCGTTGTAGCAGAACTGGCGTAGGGCGCGAGGTGGGGCGGGTGCTGTCGGCTGTTGTGAGGCTGAGGGTACAATCCGCACTGAACCAAAAGGGCAGGGCTTGTTCTGGGAACACAAGGCGGGACTGATACCCAAGGGTTTGTTGAGTTTCTGGGCTGACTGCGCCAATGGTAATCCAGGGGGCAATCATTCCTACGCCCCTGGGGAGGGGGCCAGAGGCCCAAAACAAGTTTGCATACCTCAAACCGGCCTCAGATTTGGGGCTCTAGTAAGTTGCATTTCATTCCTGAGGGAGGTTTTCCTGATGTGGGTGGGCGGGTGGGTCAGCTGGGGCTGGTCGGGGCCCCAACCTGCAATGGTCCATTTTTGGAGACAAGGGGGGGATTGTGGCCCCCTCCTCCTCCGCCAGGGGTTGCCTGGCCTGTCCCACAAGGGGCAGGTCAGTCCGGTTCCGGACCCCAACCCCCGCGGCGTGGCTAGGGGGGTCCAGAGGGGGGGGCATCCAAAAATTTTCGGGTTCAGGAGGGGAGGAACGACCTCGTGCAAACAATGGGAGGAAAACCATGGATCAAATTGTAGTTGTCTATGGTGCCTTGTGCCTTATACTGTTGCTTGTTGGGGTGCCTTTGCTGGTTCAGCTGTGCGTCTACCGGAGTACCCTACTATTTTTCATTTCTGATGAATGGTGTACATTCAAAATGCTTAGAATGAAACGTGGAATCAAAAATGACCCCACCGTCCATCCGTCTGCATACATACATTTATAAAGACGTATGTATGCACATTTGTTTATGAACAACTTAATGAGGCCGGGTGACACGGGGACCACAGCATACTCACACTTGCACTTGGGCATTGGGATAGCCACAATCATTGCAGTGGGTCAATATGGCTACAACCCCTGCCTTTTCGGGGTACCCATAGTGGGGAGAAATCCATATGGCTACATAAACCTAGGCCAAAGAGGTGGAGGAAAATGAAAGATTTGAACTCTCCATTGAAAAGGGAGCATTTTGGGTAAAACCACATTGGGTGGAACCAATTTTCCGACCCTTTCACCAAAGGCCCAAAAGATGTTCCAGCTGCTGTTGGCACCCAAATTGGCTGTTTCCTATGCCACAAAATAGTGTGGGTTGGGGGGGCCAAAGGGGGTGGCCTGACACGTAAGCCGCCCCATAGTCTGTCCAGAGACATTTTCATTTCACAGATTTGGTTTGTCACTCTGTGTTTCATAAGGGGCGTCCACCATGAGCTTCTGCCAAGACATGTGACGGACATCATAGGGGGCCCAGGTGCAGTACTTGACCCCGACACTCCTTAAACATTTTGGCCCCTTGAAGGGGGGGGGGGCGCGGGTCAGGGACTGCACCTGGGTGCCCCCGGTGTTTTCTCTTCTCTTGTTCTCTATTTTCACTTTCTTGCACCCGAGAATGGGGAAGAGCCGGAAGGGTGCCTACTAGGAGTGCCCCTACTACCTGGTGCAGCAGCACACACAAGCGTGGACGCACATACTGGCCCCTGCCCCGTTTCTCCAACGGCGTGTTCTGGATAATGGACAGGCAATTCAGGATGCTTGCTTTCACTGTGTCCGTGGACTCAGTGCTCTTGCTCGCAAAGCTGGCGCCCTTCCGCTTCTCCTCCCCCAGCGCGGCACACTTCTTGAGCAGCTCGTTCAGCCCCTTCGTTCCAGGACTGCCTTGGATGCGGTTGGCCTGCGCCGTCTGCACAAACTGCCCGAAATGGTCGAGCTGGTCGCATGTGATGATGTGGAATGCGTCCCCATGCTCCTTGTCCAGCAGCTGAAGAGAGACGCACACTGATGCAAGACGTGCACCGTATCATTGAATACCCATCTCTTGCTGTGGCGTGTCACAATTCCACTTCATTGCCGAACATTCTTTCCTTTCCTCCTCTTTGCCATGGCATGTGTGTTCCCTTTGATCCTACACGGCATGTTCATTGTGAGTGTGGCTAGTTGTACACCAAGGATCTGCCTGGCAATCGCAGGGACACCACGAAACCCCACAACATTGGGGGGCACACAGTTGATGATCAGCTGACGAATGCATTGCTGCACCACGAGATAACGATGATGACAACAAGAGCGTTCAGGGCATGGAGTCCATGGATTCCTTTGCGAACTGGCATGCTGACGATTGAGGGAGAACATACACTTTAGGTCTTTTGTGTGCCCACGTATCTGTCCTGGGACAGTTGGTTTGGAATACCCCACCAAATTTTGGGGCTTTCTATCCGCATCATTTGCATCACCTACCGCTTCTCCTTGGGATCACAAATTGTTTAGGAAAAGCAGTGGCTACAGGTATGAGCCAGGAAACGCCGTCTGATCCTTCTGAAGGATGTTGGAACCAAAACTCTCTTGCCTAGAAACAGTGCGAAAGAAGCCGGAAACCGAAGCAGCTCTGAGGCCCGCAAAACTGGCAATGACGCTCCTTCAACTGCACAGGCAGCAGCCTGCTGCGTATCAACCCCCCAACCTAACACTGACCATGCCGCCAAACATGGCCCTGGTGAATGGGGATTTAGTGGCGGATCGCATCACTGCTGCGAACAACTAGGCAAGGTGGAAGGCATGGACTAAATCTGCCGAGTGCAAGTGCCCAAGAAACAAAGCACATTTGTTGTCAGAAAGTGCAGCAAGCTCAGCTGATGTTGATGGATAATTTACCTCGGCTGGCAACTAAGTGTGGCCAGGCCATCTCCACAGAGGGCGGTGGGGTGGGCATGCTGTGGAACAATCCCTCTGAGCGGCGAACAGGATCTCTCTGAGCCCATGACAGACAAATTGTCCCTGCCTCACCGTTCCCCCCTCGTTCTGTGTCTGCGTATCTCTGTGCCTTGATCTATGCCCCCATCTACTCCTCCGCGTGAGATTCCGTTGTGAATCGGGGATGCGCACACCTTCGCAGCATCCGACACCATGTCGTTCATGATACGCATCTGAGGCCGCGTCAGAGTCTGGCTGACCAGCTCCGGGTCCCAGCAGTAGTCCAAGTACGCCTTCATGCAGGGCAGGATGCCCTCAAAGATGAAGTGAACGTGTGCGGGCAGGTCCCCAAGCACCGGGTGCCATGAGTCCATGTTGAACTTGCTCAGAAGTGTCGTGAAGTTGGCCACCACGTTCCACCACTCTGGCCGCGTGAGCCAGGGCACCTTGGAGGCAAAAAGGCACGAGGGACCAGGCATTGTGTGGACCCCTCCTACAGGGGGTTCTGGACGGGCTGTTAAAAGGCAGTCAGAAAAGGGAGGTGCCGCTGCACTGCTCACTGAGAGGCGCACGGAGTGTCCTGGCGGCCACCAAGCAATTCCTGGCAGCTTGGTGTGTGGACCCCAAAATGGGGGACGGGGGTCCCCAACCCATCCCAAAGCACACCTCGTAGTTGGAGTTGGGGGGGGGGGGGGGCTATGTACAAGGCATATGTGTATATGTGGCCATAGTGCCCCCCCCCCCCCAACGAGCAGTAGGGGGTTGGCCTTGGATGGGGTTGGAGTACCGCCCCACATATTTGGGGGTGGGGAGCTAAAAAAAAAAAGATGCTTTAGAAGGATTTTGGGTGGTTGTGGGTGGATTAGGGCCCTTCAACGGCTAAACATGGGGTATGGCATCACAGCTAGTAGGATCCGAACCAAATTACCAGACATGACCCTTTGTGCCAATGGTCCACACTACCCCTATGCACCCCCAACGCATAGCAATTGGGAGGTTTCCCCTCACCATTCATCCTTCTATGGTGCACAAACACATATCAGGGAATAGGGACACTTTCTTTGGGGGGTTTTTCCCTAAATTCTCCTATTTTGGGTGCTGTAGTAAGGATCTTGCCAATATTGATGTTGTAACCTATTTGAAGCCCTTTGTACCCCTTCCCGGGCCTCAATACCCAGCCCCACGCATCCAAACACCTTCGCAAACATGTGTTTCTGAGTTCCCCGGCCTCAAAATAGGGTAGGGGAGGTCCCAACTTGCCCCCTAAAGCCCACCCATAGCGGGCATTTTGCTCTCTTTGCCTCATTTGTATTGTGGGCAATCAAGTTTTAGGGTTGGTACGAGCTTACCGTATGAATTTGCTACCAACCACAAGGTGTGACATCACTGCTTGGAGGATCCTACCCATACTGCTAAAAATAGCCACCTTACCCCAAAAAATAGCCCATATGTATCCTACATCCCCCCAGTAGTATCGGAATGCAGCTAGCCCATTTCTTTCCTACGTCCCCCCAATAGCATCGGAATGGAGAGTATTCTAGTCCCTTTCCTTCATTTTCATGATGTACAATCAAATTTTTGGCTAGGTAGGGGCTTACCTTATCAACTTTGTGCCTCCTTTACCTATTTTCTAGCAGTCTTGATGGGATTCCATTAGCAGTGATGTCATCCCCTATTGTTAGCCCTTCCTACCGCTTGCTGAGCCCGAATACCCAACCCAACCCATCTAAATACCCTTCAATGTATTTTTGAGTTTCCCATCCTCAAAATAGGGCGGTCCCCAACCCCATCGCAAAACGCACCTAGTGACCTGGGCTGCGGTGGGGGAAAGTGTGTGTAAACCAGACAAATATATCTTATATTTCTTTACTTTTTTTTTTAACACTCGAGACAATTCACTCTCCGATGGGCCCTCTGTCATAGACGAGCGATTGGGTTACTTGTTGGTGTCGCGCCCACTAGTCATCTTTGTGTCTCATCTTTGTGACAAAAAGGCACTGATAGTTGTTTAGGCCACTCACAAACCCAGCGCTATGCGCTATGCACAAACAACCTCTTGCGCGCACATGCCATAGCCCAGACTTCTTGTGTGTGGGACGGGGTATTCGTGAGTGGGTGGGTGATATTGACTACACTGTGCCCTAGAATGCTAGCCCGCAACGATAAGCACAAAGTGCCAGCACCACGTGGAAATCATGGGATTAGGTTGCGGCAAGGACCTCCCTCTGCGAGGGTGCTCTTGATGGTAGCAGATGTCCCCTAGCTCACACAAGTCACTCATGCGGGCCTAGCCGGGGGAGACCTGACTTGTCATCCCCCTTTCCGGGGCCTAGTGTCTCCACAGAAAGTGGGACTCATGGCCATCTACTAAGGGCCGTATTAAGCAGAGAATGGTGCAAAATGAATTCGGTCTTGTGCTGTCACATCCTACTTTGAGTTTAGGGATTGGCTGAGGCGGAAGAAACCAAACTGAACAGACAGGAACATTCCACCCCCACCCCCAACACACACACAGACCGTGATCACAACCTCCTCTCTCCTCTTCTTGTGGGGCATTTTGACAGTCCCCCGCCCCCCACCGCCATTTCCCCAGGCAACACTCGTCCACCACATTTCACAGCACACCAGGCCTACATATGCCCCCCCTCTCCCACGCACAGCCAATATCAGCGTCACTAGTGTCACCGACATGCTTCCGCATGCGGAGCTGCAGTGGCTCATAGCTGAGTTGTGGAACAGTGGCATCCACTACCTCAAACTGGCGCTGTATGAGAAGGCGGAGGTGCTGTCCCTCTGTAGTGGTGCCCCTACGCACAGCATTGGCCGCCGCCCTCTCGACCCCTTGCAATCGATGGGCACGTTTGCATGACCACACGCTCCTCAGCCACACGTCCCAGCGCACAGTCAATTGTTCTACATGGAGCACTGTGGCAAGGGCCACCCCATGTCCACGGGGGTCCAAGTAAAATGTGGCAATGCATGGGGAGTTCGGGGCTTTGCAGTTTGTAGGCAAACTGTTGCTTGGTCCCCCTTGGAATGTCGGGGCAGAACTGGTGCTGACAGGGAAGCCCTACCGCCGGGCGGGGGCGCATCACGCAGTGGCCGCACCTCAGCCTCAGCCCTAGCCCCCTCCGCCTCAGCCCCAGGGCCCTCAGCCCCAGACGGTGCGTAGACCAGTCCACCAGAGGCGTGGGCCTACCTTATCCTCCGGCTCCAGCTCTGCGTCCAAGGGCCACCAGACCTCCCGCAGGAACGTAATGAACGGGAACTGCAGCTCCAGCTGCAGCACGTTCTCGGTGTCGCCCAGGATGCGGAACACGTGCTGCAGGGGCACGAGCCCCTGTGCTGGCTCCTCTGTGGCACTGTTCTTGTGGTGGCCCACGCAGCACAGCGCCACCAAATCCACAAGGGCTGCGATGCGCCACTGCAGGTCGGGCTTGGTGCGCGAGTCCAGGTCCGCCACGAGGGTCGGGAGGTCCATAGAGTCGGTCACGAGGGTGGTCATGACCATCAGCTGATTACGGGTGATGGGCATGCGGTAGAACGATACGAGCTGCTTGAGGAAGATGGACGCCTGAAGAGCGATGATAGGGAGCAGGGCGTAGGGCAGTCCGCACAAGGCACAAGGCATTGGGCACAAGGCATAGGGTGCAGGGCAGGGCATGGGGCACAGCACGCCCCGGGCACATATCCATGCATAGTGCCTGTACATTGCGTGCACAGGACCTGGGAAAACAGTGCACAATTGCACGAGTAGCGGGTAATGACACACCGGCAGTTGCACAGGCCCTGGTTGGTGGGTGGCATTGGAGCGAATGGATCCGTGAATGGGTGTAGCACGTGTAGGAGGGGTACAGGGCACACAGGTGTAGAGGTTGGGGGAAGGGTGCATGGAGATGGGGCTATGAGACGGTGCGGTGTATAGGCACGCAGTGCAGAGGCACCACAGCAATGTTTCACCTGTGCACTTTTGCCCTCCTCCATCCTCACAAGGCCCATGAACGCCATAATGATATCCTCTGAAACGCGGACCGAGAGGTCGTAGTTGCGGAAATAGATCTCCGATATGAGCTCCTCAGCCCCGATGTCAAAGGAGATGTGTCGCATGAAGAGTGGCATGAAGCCAGACTCAGCCAGCAGCCCCTGATTGCGGTGGTTGCCCTTGCAGAACAGCTTCAGGAAGTGGTAGCTGTGTTGGATGACACGCTGGCGGCCCTCCTAAGGTAGTGGGAGGCAATGAGCAGAAAAGTATTGAGGGGTTGCCATAAAGGCTCAGTACATGAGCTGGTTGGTATTTCCGGTACGGGCGGACCAAATACACTGAAGTGAGCTAACAGCTCTTTTCCAACATGGACCGAATCAGCCATACATTAGCACACGCGTCAGCTTTACTCGTTTCGGGCTTTCGATGTTGAAGGATTTCCCAAGGGTAGGGGGGTTTCTGAGAAATCAGATAACATGATTAAAACCCCCTCCAGGTCAAAATTTAAAAAAGGGGTTTTAGGGGGGCAGATAAATGGTGACACACACCAACATGAGGGCAGGGCAATGTTGACCCTTCCCCAGCCCCTAAGGGCATACCCCAGACTTTTGGAAGAACACCCATGCATATTAGCATGTGTGCAAAGCAAACACCTCCAAACAGTTGGGAATGTGGCGCAGGGGTGACCGAACAGGTGTTGTACACGTTGGGTTTTCAGGAGGAAACTCTCAGCATTGTTGGCCCACAGAGCTTCAAGAAACGTATTGTTGGTACGTGAGAGTGGGACTTTTGTTCCTTTGCTCACAGGTGCTGCTGCTTGTATATTGTTCTACATTGCTTGTCCCAAGCCACCGGGGAAGAGGTTCTCGGTAGGTGAGAATGGGACAAGCACGGCTTCAGAGAAGGATACGTAACCCTTGCCATCCCCAAAGCGGGGAGGAATCAGAAATGGCTACATAACCCATGCCGTCTTGGGGATCCCTAAAGCGGGGAGTATTCAGATTTGGCTATAATACCCATGCGGTCTTGGCTAGGAGGATTAAGAAATGGCTGCAAACTTGTACGGGATCAACTCCCCAAGCGGGGAGCAAGCAAATGTGGCTAAAGAAACAAAGGAAAGAATAATCCTTGTCACCTTGGAGGTCCCCAAAGAGCGGGGGAAGCAAAAGTGTCTACATTGCCCTAGCCATTTCACGGATCCCCAAAGTAGGGAAGAATCACATAGGTTGTACCGTTGCGGGGGTCCCCAAAACATGGACGAATCACACACGGCTACACAATCCTTGCCATCTTGGGTGTCTCCAAAATGGGGAGGGTTCACATATGGCTACATAACCCGTGTCATCCAAGGAGTCCCCAAAGACAAGAGGAACCAAAAGTCGCTATGTAACCCAAGCCATCTTGGGGGTCTCCAAAGTGAGGGCAGAATCAGAAATGGCATATTGGGGATCCCCAAACTGGGGAGGAATCAGGAAGACCTTAAATAACCCATCCGGTTCCAGGGTCCCCAAACCAAAAGAGAATCCCAAAGGGCTACATATACTATCTATACATATACATATACTATCTCGGGGAGGGATGACTCAGAAATTGCTCCATAACCCTTGCTACCTCAGGGTCCCCAAAGCAGGGAGGAATCATAGGGAGGAATCAAAACCCCCCTTTTTTGCTAAAAACGATTGTGGTGACAAATTTTTGATCCCCCATTATGCAACCCAAAGACTATTGCTACGCTCACCATATCAGTTTTTGCCATATCCCTTTGTAGTGCAGCTCAATGAACCTTCCAAGGCTTAGGGGCCGCTTGTTCGTGGTGGCAAGTGCAGCAAACGGCCCTTACTTCCGCTCATCTTGCATCTACTGGGCCTTCCCCATTGACCCCTAGGCTTGGAATCTAGTTTGTGGCCTCGCATACATTGTTGTGTCTTTGGATGACTAAACGAGGTTGGGGTGCAATGGGGGCTTTGTGGCCGGTTGTTTGAGGGTGTGAGGTTGTTCCACAAAGACCTTGCAATAGGCCTGAGGTGGTTGTGCACTTGAGTCGTGTCTTCCACCAAGGCCGTGCAGTGGGGCCGAGGTCGTTATGCACTTTCGGCATATGGTGACGACCGGGGTGGTCCCCTTCCCCGGGAGGGGGGGGGATACAGGTGTCAACATGGGTGGCACCGTGCTGGCAACGGGTTGTTGGCAATGGTGTGCGGCCCTCCTCCCCATATTGGGGGGCATAGTTGGGTTGACGAAAAGACACGGCCCCCAACTCCAGCTTGCTCTGCCCATGGCCTTGGTGTTCGCCAACCATGGTTGAGCCAAATGCCCACTCAAGCCCACTCCTGTGGACCCCAGGGATCAACCAAAGCTCAAAGCCTCATGCAGGTGGCCTCACTTAAAATCTTAGGGGCTTGCCCACTTAGGGTAGCACTCGCAGCGGCCCATGATGGTGGCGCAAAGGCCTTGCCCAAGGCGCTCCCATGGTATCCATTTCTGGCCTAGCAAGGCTCAGTTGGCCCAATTTCCTCTAGCCCAGCAAAATTCACTCCGTTTCATCCCCATTTTGGTACCAAGCACCCGTTGCCCGCCCCTGTTGACAACTGCATGCTATGCTGCCCCTTGCTTAGGGAGGGGGGGCATTTCACTAGAGCCGTGTGTCCCACTCTGTGGGCGGGACGGGGGGCTGCTGATCTCCAAAGGGGGGGGGGGCGGCAAGCACACCACTCTACCCGCCGTACTAATAAGCACCCATCACGGTTGCCGCCACCATACTAGTATGTGGCAAATCGGTACCACCCTGCACCATCCATGGCCCTACGTTGGGCTCAGCTAAGTGCTTGCACCAGCCCACCTCGTGCACTTGCGGGATCACCACGAGCTTCTAAAGGTGAGCCGCCTTGTTTGCTCAGCGATCACACAGTCATACCCCAGTCCTCTTGGGCTAGCACCAGATTCCCTCTGGGCTCCTCCGGTAGCCTTGACCTAATTTTGGACCAGCGAGCAGCGACCCTACCACAGTCAAACCTCTGGTGCTAGTGGGGTCCGAATGCCCAACCGTGCTAGCTTCACAGGATGCTTCAGCTGCCTAGTGTGACCCTAACAAAGGTCCAAGTTGCTTGCATGGTTTTCTAAAGGTCAGAGGCCAATTGAGGTCCACGACGCTCATGCAAAGGTGCTTGCAAAAGAAGGCTCCTCACCCAAACACGTCCGGGGCTGAGGAGGGGTGTCTGAGACCAAGGGTTTGTTTACCAAAGATAGCCCAAATCTTTCTTCTACAGAGAACGTGATTGTCTTCTCTAAGGATTGTTCTGCTGGACCCTCCCCCCCGCTGGGGAAAGGGGGTGTGCTCCTCCTTAACATTCTTTGTTCCAAAGCAACACTGTGTGCAACTCCCCCTTGCGTCATATGCCAAAGGACCAGCCCGTATAAGCGTCCATATCAGAATGCAACAACTGGTACAGCAATATCAACACACAGCTATTTACTACAGACCACCTGTGCAACACACAGAATGCACACCACCTGAAGCATGCGCCACCCACTGAGCACCATCTGCCCCCAAGTGTTGACTCCTGCCGGCGACAACAGGGTTTCACAGGGGAGAGGGCAGCAGCATGTTTTCTCTCGGATTGCACTTGGCAGAGTGCCTGGTGGCCCCAGACTGCCAAACATCTTCCACATCACACACAGCCAGCCCTGTCAGCAGCAAGCTCACTAAGCGTGTTGGCGCTGATTTCCCACTTCTAAGTCCTGGGGGGGCTCGTCGCATGCGAGGGCTGCTAAGGACAGGGGCTGCATGGCAGAGGGTGGTACGGGGCTGCATGGGCAACAGGGCTGCACGAGAAGGGCACCGGGTGACGGCAAGAGGGAGTACGGCCTGAGGGGGTGGAGGTGTCAGGCGACAAACCTCCGAGGCCTTCTTGTTGTACGGCAGCGTGACGTAGCGCAGCACGAGTTTGTAGATGCCGGCATTGCGGATCATGTCCTGGTACTCCATGAGAATGTCCTGCTGCGACAAGTAGAAGTCCGTCCGCATGATGCTGGCACTGAAGAAGGACGTCAGCTGCCGCCGAGTGGCACAGTTCTTGAGGTAGTCGTGCTCCCCAGTGCCACCCTGCATCCCCGAGCTGTTGATGGACAGCAGCTTGATGAAGTACAGGAGCGTCTCAACCACCTGTGCAGGTGATGTGCAATAATAACATGCGGCCGTATATGCCATGCAATGCCATGCTGCACTGGATACCATGTAGCCCTCTATCCCATGCTGACCTCTCAACCATGCAGCCCTCCATACCACGCTGCCCTCCGAGCCATGTAGCCTTCCATCTAGGCTGCCTTCATCACCATGCTGCCCTGCATACCATGCTGTATTTGCCACCTTTCATCACCATGCTACCATTTATTACCATGCTGCCCTTGATACCATGTTGCACTCTACATTGTAGCCCTCCAAAGCACGCTGCCCTCTAAACCATGATGCCGTCCATACCATGCTACCCTCTAAAGCAGAACTTTGTACTATGCAGGGCTAGCCAAGCAGCATATATAGATCGAAGTATAACCCTAACCCTAACCAGGAGCCCAGACCTTAAACCCAACCCTGACCCCAACACCCACCCCAACCCTCAGCCTAGTCCTAACCCTGGCCCTACCCCAAGCCCTAATCAAGACTGAATATTTGGACCGAGCTGGTGGGGTAGTGCCTATGCTTTTGTGCGTAATAGGGTGGAGGAAAGTGGATTGGGGGTTGCAACTGGGGGTTGGGGGATGGCGATTGAGGGTTGCATGCATGTGGTTGTGTGTTCTGTATTCCCCTCCCCTCTTTTTGCATTGGCAACTGGCTTTCGCTTCACCGCGATCCCATTATTGCATGAATGTCACTGTATGTTTTGTCTTCCCCTCCCTCGTTTTGAGTTTGCAAATGGCTTTCGCTTCACCGCGATCCCACTATCGCACGAATGTCACCATCTGTTTTGTATTCCCCTCCCCCTTTTTGTGTTTGCAAATGGCTTTCGCTTCACCACGGTCCCATTCATTTTTGACTGCATGAGCTCCAATTTTTGACTGCATGGGTTTGCAGAGAGGATGGACATTGAGGGTTATATGCATGTCATTGCGTGTTCCCAACTACCCTCCAGTTATCTCTTTGCCACATGAGTTCCAACATTTGCTTTTGCTCGTGCTAGGGTGGAGGAAAGTCAATTGGGAGTTGCATGTAGGATGGCGATTGAGGGCTGCATGCATGTGGTTGTGTGTTCTTTATTCCTCTCCCCTCTTTTTGTACTGGCAAATGGCTTTCGCTTCATCGCGATCCGATTGCATGAATGTCACTGTCTGTTTTGTCTTCCCCTCCCTCCTTTTGAGTTTGCAAATGGCTTTCGCTTCACCGCGATCCCATTATCGCACGAATGTCGCTGTCTGTTTTGTATTCCCCTCCCCCTTTTTGTGTTTGCAAATGGCTTTCGCTTCACCGCAATCCCATTCATTTTCGACTGCATGAGTTCCAATATTTGCTCTTGTGCGTGATAGGTAGATAAAAAAGTTAAAAAATTTGCTTTGTGTCATTGTGTGTTCAGTGTTCCCCTAGCCACTAGATATTTGCTTTTGTGCGTCGGGTAGGTTAGTGATGGTTGCATGTATGTCATTGATTGAGAGTAGGTTAATGATGGTTGCATGTATGTCATTGATTGACAGCGGCCGCATCAAGTTTGGTCGCGGTACTGCTGCGCCAACATGAGTATAAGGGAGGTTGCTGCATGACAAAATATTGCAAGGTAAGTGCTGTGTGTTTTGTGTGGCTTGTGTCTGTTGTGTGTCACAATTGCATTGCATGCATGTTCTTCTACAGAGGATTTTGTTATTGCTTTGTCAACGGCTTCCGCTTCACCGCGGTCCCGCTATCATTTACCATATGATTTACAGTGCCGATGTGGTGCTTCGTCACTTACGAGGTCTTCTTTGGCTTTTGCTGGTTCTAGAAGCCGTCCTTCTTCGGCCAGTGGATGTTTTAAGTGCCCAAGGTTATGCCAAAGTTCATATTTATGGGGGGCGTCGCCCTGTTTGCACTCCGGCGTGTGGTTGTGGTGCGCATCGATGGCGGAGAAAGCCTTCTCGCAGAAGCTCTTTTCGTTGCCTTGTGCCAAGAACAACAAGGGAATGGTTGCAAAGCGATGGCGCTTTCGTCTTCTGTGGGTGTGGGCATTGCCATTCGCAAAAGCGCCTTCCCCATCATGTACGGCTTGTGCATCGACGGTGTAGACGGAGAACAAGGAGCAGAGCATTAACGCGGCGCCATCGGTGGAGGGCTGTCTTGATGTCTTGGCTTTTACTGATCATTCTTGCGGTTGCGTTGGCGGCTACCATGGTGGGATGGGCGGCTGTTGTGGCTTCTTCTTTGAACCATACTATGCATGCTTTGAATGGGAATGGCCCTCGCAAAGGAAGGCCAAGCAAGATTGGAAAGGCCGAGTGTTTGGTGGCTGCGCAAAAGTATAAATGTGAATGGCTTGGCGTTGTAAGTGACGGGGATGTGGTGAACGATGCTGACAAAATTCGTTCCAATGGTGTGGCAATGTGTTGGCAGTGTGGAGGTTGTGGGCATGCGTTTGACCGGGAGTATCGTCATTTTTGTGAGCGTGGTCCCGAGGCACATTTGTGTAGGTCACAAAATAAAGACTTCACGTCTAGCTCCTGTGGCCGTTCGTACAAGGATGAACGTAGTCTCGCACGGCATCAACGTGAAAGTCAATGCGGTGAACCCGCAGCCATTGGTGTTACCGTAGCAAGGTGCACGGAAAACAAGCGTCGTGCAGGAGCGGCTAGAAGGAAGGAAGACAAGCGGCGTGCAGGAGAGGCAGGAAGCAAGGAAAACAAGCATCGTGCAGGACATATTGGGGGCAAAGGAGGTAGCAAAGAAGACAAGCGGCGTGCAGGAGAGGCAGGAAGCAAGGAAGACAAACGGCGTGCAGGAGAGGCAAGAAGCAAGGAAACCAAGCATCGTGCAGGACATATTGGGGGCAAAGGAGGTAGCAAAGAAGACAAGCGGCGTGCAGGAGAGACTGGAAGCAAGGAAGACAAGCGGCGTGCAGGAGAGGCAGGAAGCAAGGAGGACAAGCGGCGTGCAGGAGAGGCAGGAAGCAAGGAGGACAAGCGGCGTGCAGGAGAGGCAGGAAGCAAGGAAGACAAGCAACGTGCAGGACATATTGGGGGCAAAGGAGGTAGCAAAGAAGACAAGCGGCGTGCAGGAGAGACTGGAAGCAAGGAAGACAAGCGGCGTGCAGGAGAGGCATGAAGCAAGGAGGACAAGCGGCGTGCAGGAGAGGCGGGAAGCAAGGAGGACAAGCGGCGTGCAGCAGAAACAGGCCGTTTGTCACGTGCGCTGAATTATGCAAGACAAAAGATTGTAGGTACCGCTTCCACGGCCGTTGAGTATCTGTGGATGAACCACAAGGAGCGTGAGGGTGGAGCGTATCATTTGGATGATGAGGAGGATGTGTTGCTGTGTAGCAAACAAAAACCCTGCGCTGACGAGTTCAAGGGCAACTTGGTTGGAACGTCCTTATCATCCACGGTCCGAAGCTTCTGGGAGCAAGGTGGCCATGATCGTTTTACACCATTTGAGGAGGACGACCTTGTTGATGCAGAGTTAGTGGCAAAAGTTGTGAAGGAGATTGAGAATGAAAAGGTGTCACCCGAGGAAATGGTGTCGCTGGCACGAGAATGGTTTGCAAAGGTTGGGCGTTGTGAAGATGTAAAAAGTTGTGGTCGTTGTGGTATACGTGACTTTCATCAAGTCAAAGAAGTTTCTTTGGAGGATTTGAAGCTGTTGGAGCTGAGCGCGCATGACGCCACTCGGTATCAGAACACACCGGCGCAATTTCGCAATTCTTTTTGTGTACATGAACATGGTGGCCAACTGTTCTGGCTCATTTCAGAGTTGGTGGACGAAGAAGTTGTGCCCATTTGCGTAAGTTGTCATAGACAGCTTTTTAGCAAGAAGAAGCGGCCATGCATGCCTCCTCATTCCATTGCAGCCGGCAAGCATTTTGGGCGCTTGGGTGATCTACCTGCATTGACGGACATGGAGGAACACATGCTTGCTCGAGTTTGAACCACTGTGAATACTGTGAAGCTTGTGTCTACCACTAGTGGTGCGGCTTCGCAATGGGGTATTCAAGGACACACCATATCCATTCCACATGAAGGACCTGAGGTTCTTGCATCTCGATTACCTGATGTCAAGGCGTTGACGGGTACGAAGGTCATATTTGTGGGAAAGCAAAAGGAGTTGGATGCTGTTCGTCGCAACCCCAAGACAAGGCAGCAAGTTGAACGGGTCTTTCAACTGCGTTGGGACGCCTTGGGTCAGTGGTTACGCGTGTTGAAGGCGGTAGACCCGTTGTATGCAAACATTGTTATTGATGAGACCGAGCCCGTAGAGGTTTCCGAGTACATGAACAATTTGTTCGATTCCATATCCGTTGGCGAGCACCCGGACGTGGTGGCTAGCGAACGGATGTCGGGTGCTGACATTGCCAATCCTGAGCGTACTGAGGAAGCTGCAGTTTTGGATGCCGTGATGTTGTCGGATGGAAGCTTGGTGGGCCGCGATGGAGATGACTGCACCCAAGTTTTGCAGTCCATCAAGGAGCTGTTGGCTGATAAGCGAAACACCGTTGTAGGCCGAGAGGCACGCGCGGTGAATGAGTTCACAGCGAATGATCGCTTGCTTCATTTGTCATTCCCAACATCTGCATCTCCTTCTCAAAATCGAACTTCACATCCAAAGCATGGCGGACTCCCCAAAGCTTGCGATTTCGCTTCCGCACTTGATCGAAAATAGTTTTTTGGAGACGTTCATATTGACCATGACGAATAATCCTCTTCACCATGGCAAATCGGCTGCGCTCCAAATAGCTGGCATGCTCGCTTTGACAATGAGTAGCCCATTCAACATATGCACTCCACGTCAGCTTTGGAGGGCATTCAATATCCCAGGGAACAAAAGCACACATCACAAACGTAGCCCAATTCTTCTTGAGCTTCACGCTTCCATCGTCACCAGGATAGACGGGCAGTTTCTTTCCAGCAAAGATGGGGCACCGTGATTGAGATACCAAGTATTGGACATAATCATCCTCACACAAAATGTGACGCGGATGAAAATCGAAGCTTGCATTTTGCGGACGACCATCGTCACCTCCTTGTGATGGTGTGGCTCGTGCATGTTGGTGTTCCACCTCAATTAAACAAGTATATTCCAACGCACACAATCGCCGTAGGTGTGTTCCACGACAAGCGTAATGCAATGCCGGTGATACAGCAATTTGTTGTATGGCGTCACCACTTCCAATCGTGTAGAGTTGGGAGTGACAAGGTGCTTCAAGATCCTGTTGCATGGCTCTCATGGTCAACTCATTAAGCTCACCAGAAACAAACGATGATTCTAGGGCTTTAAACTCGGCATCGTCGGACGCAACCGACCCTGCCTCAGATTCACCATCTTCTTCATCATTGTCTAATAGCTCTTCGGCCAAGCTATCGTCATGAAGCTCATTGGTATTGGCTTCATTGTTGGCAACGACATTTGATTCGTTACTATCAGTGCCATCCTCCTCGTACTTGTCATCACTGCACGTAGCAGGATCATGTGGGACAAGGCCTTCGACGTGGGAGAACATAGTTGGCAATGCAGCAATGAGCCCCCAAGGATGGAATACCGTAAACTTGTGAGAACAATGCCAACATGGGTAACCCAAGAGAGATATGGCCGCCATCTGTGCACTGAACTCCACTTTCTTATCCAAGGAATTGATAATGCGCTTGAGGAGGGAGGTTGTTTCGTCCTTCGTGTCGCTTGCACCTCTTTCCATTTCCTTGACTTCCCGAGATACCTGCCGAATGGTACTCATTACGTTTGCCACCTGCCCCGGATTTTTGCTACAATACCCAACCACGTACTTGGCGACCGCAATCGATACGTCTTCACCACCGAGCTTTTGTACGTTGGTGTTGCTCGCGAATAGATAGGCCATAAGCTTGTTGCCCTCAACAACACGCCCATCTCGCGGATCCGGTCGTTTGAGCTCCCATACAACAAGTACGCATGCAACGGACTCCTCATGTCGGTCAAATTCTTCTTCCGACTTGTACACCTCAATGGTGCAACGATTTCCGGTTCCTTTGCGCGCAACGAAGAAGTATGGCCGTGTCTCACTGTAGTACTCCCCCGCCGCACGTGGCAGTGCAAATTGACACCCACATTTTCCTCCGGGAGGCTTGCCGCAACTAGAGATCAAACATCGATGAATGTACAAATTGCCAAACACTTCATCGCTAAATTGCTCTATAATTTTGGCTGCCGCCCCCGGGTCATCAGGTAACTCTCCAAGTAGCTGTTGCTTCTCCAACATGCGTGGTGCTTTCACTCCTTCTCTGGTGCGGTGTTCCCATGCATCATGCAATTCAGCATCCAACGAAGCACAAATCTGCCGGTCCAATACCGCGGCCACGGCACGAATTAGATCACCGTTCCCCCGCACCATATCCAAAAGCCAAGGTGGCATTCCCCCCCAAAATAGCCCGTGAAAATGCAAACTTCCACGACCTTGACACTCGTAGCAAGTGCCATGCGCAACACAAGTACCAAAAAGGCCTTTCCTGCGCGTACATAAAGGACGATCCTTCCGCGTTACGCTTGCCGAAGGTAATCCAAGAAGTACTTCCAAAAATGCGCGCACTTGGCGTTCAAATATGCGTGCCGCAGCCACCGGATTTTTTGCCAAAGATGCAAAACGCTGCGACACACTTGGTAGTGGGACCTGTGCACTAGAGCCTCCAATAGACAAATGAAGGACCAACTGATTATCAATGTCATTGGAAGCCACGGTGTAAAACAACGTTGCCATTCCAAAGAACAACAATAGACTGTTCATCTTGCCCATCACTGCATATCGCTCGGAGGTACTAAAGGGCACGGCAGCATGACAACTTCTCAATAACGGCAAGAATTGCCCGACAAGCCGTTGTGCTGTAGCTCCGCGTGGATTAGCATGCGCCTCTGCCAAATCCTTATCCAATGTCCGACTATTCATTGCCTTCTCAAAGGCTTTGAGTTTTTCCGGATTGGAATACACGGAGTCAGACACGGTGCGTAGCGCAGTGTGCCGAAACTTTTGATGGAATAGTACAAGGCAAAAATCACGATTTTCTGCAATGCGGTGGTCATGCTGTAGCAGCAAATGACGAGTATCATCCACACCAAGGCCATAGCAGCGCGTTATGCCAACCCCAAACATAAAGAGTTATATTCAGGATGCCATAAATTGTGCACAGGCAGAGGAAAAACAAGAAGACAATGCAAAAGAGTTCGATGGCATTTGTGCATCTCTTCCAGGGTTTCTTCCGGACCATCCCGCAACCAGCAGTGCGCTATCCTATGATATCAATTTCGTGCATGACCTTAATGACCACGGACAATACGAGAGCGGTGATGACATTTATGCACATGCACAACGCATTGCCGATGCTATCAAGCGTGAGGATGAAGCTCTTGGGGATTCTTCTTCCTTTGTGCCTGCCGCATCAAGTCCCACAATTGACAAAGGTGACCCATCACAAGAAGCAATCCTACAAACCATCATTGATTACGTCCATCTGGATGCACGCTCAGACCAATCTTGCAGACCGGTGGCACCCCTGCTGTTCGTGCACGCCGGTGGAGGAACCGGGAAAAGTTGGATGGCACGTGAAATTTTAAAGCGATTGTGCGGACAATATGGAAACAATGCTGTGAAGTACGTGGCTCCGTCCGGTATTGCTGCGAGCAATCTGAACAATGGTTCCACTTGTCACCATGGCATGGGTCTCAAAGTGTACGATGCCGATGAAGTGCGTGCCAATGAGGAGAATAAACGAGCAACGTTGGATCGCTTGCGTCGTTCTTTTCTTGGATGTAAGGTGCTAGTGGTGGACGAGGTTTCAATGGTCGGCCGTGGAATGCTGAGGGAGATTGATTCACGTTTGCACGAGATCACCCAGTGTTATGAAGCACCATTTGGAGGATTGTGCATTTTGCTCATGGGTGATTTTGTTCAACTTGAACCCGTGGCACAGCTTCCTTTGTATGGGGGTGTCAAGTGTCAACAAGGAGGACAAGACCTTGTGGATCAGGAGGGGCGTGAGATTTTTGGGTTGTTTCGCGAAGTGTGCCTCACCAAGCAGCACCGCGCAACCGACTTGGAACATGCTTGGGTTGTCACAGCCTTTCGCCAGTGGACACCCAGGAGTATGGATGTTCGAAAGAAGTTTTTTTCGCGGTTGAAGGAGGTCACCCACAGGGACTTCGCGAACAAGGACGAGGGTTGGGAGGAAGCAACAGTTGTGAGTACGGATCAGAAAACGGTGCATGCTGTCAACCAGGTTATGGTGCACCAATATGCAAAGCGCACGGGTGTTCTGGTGGTGGCTTGGCGCTTACCAATGGCCGATAAGTATGAACGACGCTTTGGTGAACAGTCTGAGTTTTTGTATGGTACTGTCAAGGACATGACAGTGTTCTTTGCCCAGGGGGCACCTTGCTCGTTGACGGCAAATTTGCGTCCCGAGAAGGGGCTGTCAAATGGTACTCAAGCTAAGTTGCATTCCCTCCCTCTAAGTCCGAACGAGCCCTCCTATCGTGCTGATGAGATTCGTGGTGCAGCACCGGGCCAAGTCATTTACCTGGAGCATCCACCATTCTGTGTGACTGCTGCAGTGCCACGCAGTGCTACGACGGCTGATGGTATGGAGGGGAGCAATGAGCATACTGTTCTTATTCCTTTGATGCCAATAGCACGCAAGATCAACGTTCATCGCTACATTAGTGTTTGCAACAAGAAGGGGAAGGCGGCCATCATGACTTCCGCTCATCCTTTCCGACTCACTTTTGGATGTACGTACCACGGAATTCAATGTCCATCAATGGAGAAAATTATCCTCTGTGTGGACCAGAAGTGTCGACCGGCTCTTACGTACAATGCCCTATACGTCGGAATTTCCCGAGTACATGAGGGGAAGAATATCCGCGTGTTGCGGCTTCAAGAAGGGTCATCGGGTGATGATTGGAGGCATCGCTTGTTATGTTTGGTTCCAAAAGTCATGGTGGTCAAATATATGCTGCATTTGAATGGCTATGATAGGGCACATGCTCACTTGGTTCACCTCTATGCGCAGCATGGAATTGATTACGACCACCCTATCAAGCCACCTCCCAAGAAAAAGGATGACGAGGCCACGAAGTCATTTCCTTGCCCACAAGGCTGTGGCCGTTCCTTTACCGCCCAAGGTTACTTACGAATGCATCTGCTGAAGTGCAAGCACCGTAGTGTCCCCAATGATTCGCGCACGTCCGATGGCTCAACCACGACACAATTTCACACGTTGTCGCTTGAAACCTTGGTTATCGAAAACGTGATGTGTGCTGAGCAACAGCATGAAGGCGACTTCGATGCAGCTGCAGACATTGCAAGAGAGATGCGAGATGATGAGGGGCGTGCTCGTTTGGAAAAGAAGAGGAAACAACGTGTGCCCAAACCCCTGAATCCAAAGTCCAAGGCACCTGCGCCACCTTCTCATAAGAGCAACCCAAGGCTAACACTAAGTGAGGAGGGCTCCGATATTGCGTTCGACAAGTCGCCTTCCAAACGACACAAAGCAACAACGGTAGAGCCCGTGAGAGGTGGTAGCAAAGGAGAAAAGCGTCGTGCAGAAGAAGATGCAATCACCAAAACCCCGGTTCGTGCAAAAGCTCTGGAAAAACAAGAATACAACCGTCGTTCAAGTCAGGCTAGCAAGCGTGGTCCAGACCCTACACCTCCATCGTCATCATCCACTCATACATCACACGAGTCTTCTAGTTCATCCAGTTCATCACAGGCCAAGGAGCGTAGAATCAACAAACGTGCACAATCATCTACGAAAAAGTCCTCGCCCCGGGAGCCTAGTATCGCCCAGACTCCAACAAAAGCACAGCGCATCACGGACCTTCCATCCTCCTTTGTTGCTTCCACCGAATACAAGCTGTCCAACCACAACGTACAATTGGCTTTGGACTTGTTGGGTGCCACTGGTAAAGCAAGTGCTCGTTCTCGGTACATGGCTTGTAGTATGCGCGTTCACCCAGATAGGAATAAATTGGGAGATTCTTATGAAGAGGCAAGTTCGCGATTTCAGTTACTACTGAATGCTTGGAAAATTGTAAAGGCGGAATTCAACTTGCCATGAACGAAGAAGAATGCCTCTTCCTAGCCTTCTTGTACCGTGCAGCTGAGTATATAGCTTTCGCTTCATGGCGATTCTGTTTATTACCAACCTTTTTTTTTATTGCCTCGTCATGCACTCTTTTTTCTTGTACATTATAACCACATAAGTGGTTTCTGCTTCTTTCGCTCGTTGGTTGCTAGCCCATCGTTCATTTCTTTGTATGTCACAAGGTAGTGTTGGCTTTCGCTTCACCGCGATCCCATCGATTCCCAATGATGTTTGTGACACTATCAATGCCACTAACCTACCTCCTTTGCTATGCATTTGTTGTTCAAATTCTTGCGACCATCATTGAACTTTACTTCTTTGTCTGCCACCGGTTGCATTAAGGCAACCTATATTCGTTTTTTTCGTATCACATGTTGTTAGTCATCTTTCTTCATCACCATCATACTCGTTATCCTCATTGATTCTATCATTGCACTCAATACACACTCATCACTATGGGCCGTATTTACATCACTTTTTGTCTTGTGTCGCCTTGTGCATTGCATTGTCCCCTCCCCTCTTTTTGTTTGTTTGTTTGGCAAATAGCTTTCGCTTCACCGCGATCCCATTAGTTTCCGCCACATGAGTTCCAATTCCCCTCCCCTCTTTTGGTGTTGGCAAATGGCTTTCGCTTCATCGCGATCCCATTAATTTCTGCCACCTGGGTTCCAATTCCCCTCCCCTCTTTTTGTGTTGGCGATCCCATCAATTACCTCCAATGTGCCTGTCCATTTCACCGCAATCAAGCAATGTCCGTGCGTGGCCGGTACCTTTTTGACCATATTTTGAATTTCGCTTTGTGCCATTTCGAGGTCGACCCATTCCTTTCGTGCATCTTGAGTGGAATGTTTCACGTCGCCCTCAGCTTACGGCATACGTTGTGTTGCATTGGTTGTTGGACAACCACGTTTATCCTAACCTTCAAGCGAGCAACCTAACCCCGTACTTCACTCGGAATGAATGTACTCCCCAAGCTTCGTGTTGACGTCTGCGCTCGGCTTTCGCTTCACCGCGATCCCGTTCCTCTTTCTCTTGATATGTTATGTTAAACTTTTTGTCATCCACAACAAACCCAAAAAAACATCCATCCAATCCGATGCATATGTACAATGCATTGTACTTCCTGCAACATACCTGTACCAAAAAATTGATGTCTCTATCCGGCTATTGTGTGCCTGTCAAGTGTTGCATGTTCCTTGTTTCACGCATTACGGGGTGGCTGGGAACTTATAAGGGCTAAAATGTGTCAAAAATGGGCCCAAAAAGAGGTCATCGTATTTGCATCCCCCCCCCCATTGCATTCTCAAGTAGTACAAGCCACTTTTGTACCAAAACACTACACTTCAAACAAAAAAAAATACCTAGTACAAGGTGATATCCAGAAGTGCAAAAGGATGAGCAACATAGTTATACCAATACACAACCATTCCAAGGACACGAAAAAAATAAAGTACAATCGGCTTTCGCTTCACCGCGATCCCGTTTCATATGCATTAGGCACGTGATTATTTGATTGATGCCTTGCTTGGGTGCGATGGCCCCCGACAATGGCCGGTAGCAGGTAAGAGGGGCTTTGCAGGCAGATGCTACAGGACTCAAGCCATGCACATTCGGGTACGGCGAGGGTGGGGGGTTAGGCGAGGGTTGTTGCAGTTCAAGCGGCGGAGAAATAACCGGAGGGTGGTTGGGAACTCATAGGGGCTAAAATGTGTCAAAAATGGGCCCAAAAAGAGGTCATTGGGCCTACTACTTGGGTGTGAACCCCACTGTACACTGACCAAAGGTGTTCGTTCAACATCTACATTGGTTTCCATGCCAATTCCCCCCTACAAGGACATGCTAGGCACCTGTAACTACCCAAAAATGGCATTTTCTGGTCATTTTTGACAGATTTTGAAACCTGGGTGCCCTACCCGCGAAGCCCGTTGCCGGTCGCCACCGGCGAGTTTCTCGCTCAAACTTTGTGTGATTGTACTTCACACCCATAGGTATCATGCACCAAAATTTCAACCAAATCCAAAGCACCACGGCGGAGTTCTGATTTTTCCCCATTTCGCGCGTGCTGCTGCTTGCTGCTGCTGCTGCTGCTTGCTGCTGCTGCTAAACCTGGTAGGTCCACCCTAGACACTAAAAAGGGTTATAAACCCAAGACTGGTTCCACCAGCTCGGTGACCCTAGCCCTAACCCTAGCCCTAGCTTTAAACCTAGGCTAAGGTTAGAGTTAGTGTTAGGGTCCAAAATGGAGAGCAATGATGTGGCAAAAAAGCAGCCATAATCTTGTTCACCCTCATCAACATGGCTGGTATGGCCGAACCAGCTCGCTGCAAAGGTTAGGATTAGGTTTAGGCTGATGGTATGGTTAGGGGGAGGGCAAGGGGATGTAAGGGGAGCCTGTGATTGACCAACGCTTGGCTTTGGGCATGTATCCCCCAAATCGCCCCACCTGGACCCCCCCCCCAACGGACCCTCCTACCCCCCCCCCCCCCCCCCCAGCCCCATCCAGACCCCTGCGCATTCCACGTGGCGAGGAAGTGCACAACGAGAGGGGGCCATCATGGAGGGAGAGATGCCCGAATGTGGCAGACAACAAAGAGGCAGTTGTCTTGTGCCAGTGCATCACATTGGTGTATTTATATTTTGAAGTGTGTCGCCTCTTGAACTCGTCCCCGCGCACCAGTCCTAGCTGTGCAACCAGAGCGGCAACTGCACCATGCAGCCCTCTATACCATGCAGCCCTCTATACCATGCAGCCCTCTATACCATGCAGCCCTCTATGCCATGCAGCCCTCTATATAATGCTGCACCCTATATCATGCCCCCTCTGACCCCGTGCTGTCCTCCATTCCAGCATGTGTTGTAGGTGTGGCCACAGAATCTGCCAGCACGCACTAAAATCCCATCGGGGTATGTGCCTAGGACTTCTATGCCTTTTGTATTGCTACCCTGTATACAACGCTGCTGTCTAAACCATGTCGTCCTACTTTGCATACCATGCCCCCCTCTGTGCCAAGCAGCCCTTGATGCCATGCTGCCCTCTATAACATGCCTTCTATCACCATGCTGCCTTTTGTCTTCATGCTACAGTACATCCCATGCAGCCCTCTACACCATGCTGCCTTTTATCACCATGCTGCACTCTGTACCATCAGCCCTCTAAACTGCTGTCTGTTTCGTCCATGGTGCTCTGTATATCACCATGATTCCCTGTATAATACGCTGCTGTATGGACAATATTGCCTTTCATCACCATGCTTCCCTTGAAAGCAGCCCTCTATATCATGCGGCCTCTGTTCCATGCAGGTCACTGCCATGCTCTGCTGTCCTCGCTCTCTCATGCAGCCCTGGCTCTCATGCAGCCTTGTTCTCTCAATGTACCTCTCTCCATTGCACCCTCTCCTGTGCAGCGTTCTGCTACCCACTAAAAATGCGGCCCTCGCTTTCATGCAGCTCCTCTCTTCCGTGGAGCCTTCTCCAGTGCAGCTTACTGCTGTCTCTCTTAGGCAGCGCTCTCACTCCCATATGGCACTCTCCAATGAAGCCTTCTCTCTCTCAGACAGCCCTCTCCACGTACTCCATGCAAAGCTCTCCGCTTGCCCCTTAGATAAAAGGATTGTGCGGCGGGACCACAGGGGGGGTGGGCATGCTGCCATCAATCACACGCCTGCTTCTCGCTGTGGTTGGACATCTTCTGCATGTACATCTCCTTCAGCACCATCGCCTGTTTGCACATCTCCTCGAACACGCTCTGGCTCGTCTTGTCGAACAGGATCTGGGTCTCCTTCAGATGCAACGACACCTCCTTCCGGATGCTGCACAGCCGGAAAATCAGTGCAAGGTCCGCCCACACCAAACTGGGGCTGTCATAGAGCATCAGATCCAGCAACATTGGCACCAGTTTGTTCATCTTCAGCATCTTCGGCACCACCGCCCAGTCCGGCAGCTCCTCTTCAAGATCTGAGAAGGTCTCCCGCGGCGACAGGCATTTGGAGGACGACACGAGCCTGTACAGCAGAGATACCGATCAAGAGACTGCACCGTGGACGACAATGCGCCTCCGTACTGCACCACAGCCTCTGCCAGGGCTCCTTTTGAGGGGGGGGGGTGCGTCCAGCCCCCCCCCCCCCCCCCCAAGCCCCCAGTGGTGCTGAGTTTTCAGAGGGGCCGAAGGCGCTGATGAAATTTTTTGATTGGCCCAAGGCCCAGAAGAAAATTTGGCCCAATCTCTGAAGGGGTGGTGGTAGGGGTGGGTGGATCCAGGGGGAATGGGAGGGTGGGTCCGGCTGAGCCGGCGGTTGTACAGGTACAGAGCACATGGGCCCAATTACTCTGGTTGCATATCTGGGCCTGGTCCTACCGCAGCTACGCACGAATTCTGGCCGTCGCACACCGCATAGACTGTCCGCCCCGCCCGTCCCTCTGTCCCTCCCGCCCGCCCGCCCGTCCATCCGTCCGTTTTGACAGCAACACCACGGCTGGCATAGTGCTCACAGATGTTATTGGGTTGATTATACAGATAGTATCATTATCATTGCATCACACACCACACAGAGAGGCCTCAGGCACACATCAGCTGCTCCAGCACCTCCACTGCCCTTGCCCACGCAGACAGCGGTTGAAACAAGCACACACCGCGACATGGAAACCATGGAGGCGTTCATGGATGAGTGTATGGAGGTCTCCGGGTGTTGGTCGATCGTGCGTCCCTCAAGAGCAAGCTTCTCCAGCATGTCATCGACTCCGTTGATGAACTCTCGGATCTCGCCGGTCTCGCGGTCCTGCAACGACGGCCGGCGCTGCCCCAGCCGCATGGTCCCCATGGGGCCCAGGTCCGAGGCGCGGCGCGGGAGGGCCGCAACGGTCTGAATGAGGCGCTTGTGGTCGTGGTTGAACTGCTTGAGGATGTGGTTGGTGGCGGTGCTTGTGTGGTGGTCCATGCACACGAACAGGATGCTGCAAATGATCTTCTTGCACTCCATCAGCAGAGCGTTCTCCTGAAATGGGTTGGGGCTGTGACAAGCCTAAAAAGTATCCATATCCGGAGTACCCGGGTATCCAGCAGGCCACGGAAAAATGCGGGGAATGGGGGAAAATGGGGGGAAATGGGGGGAAATGGGGAGAAATGGGAAATCATTACAAGTACATCATGGAAAATGTATGAAAATGTTCCAACAAGAAGAAAAATGAAGGAAAATGGGGTAGAAATGGGGGGGAAATGGGTGGAAAACGGGACACGGTCAGGCAACTTCTGCATTTTTTAAGGTCCCATTTCTCCCATTTTTCCTAAAGGCCACCAATTTCCCTACGGGGCCGTTAATAAAAAAGTTGGTATCCAAGTATCCGGTGGAAAAATGGGGGAAATTTGAGGTATCCATAGGTATCCAGAAAATTGGATACTTCCCAGGCTTGCTGTGAGGTCGGGGTGTGTGTGGTTTCTTGTATAGACACCGCTGAGGCCGCTGAGATCCTGCCCTGACCACATCGCCCCTCACCATACCCCACACCCATGCCACGAAAAAACCCCCTCACCCACACCCCATACTGCACCACCCCTCACGCTTTCCCAGGACCCTCCGCATCCCGCACCACACTCCATACCACACCACTCCTCATGCCATCCCACAGCCCAAGCTCCCCTTGGCACAACATGCAGGACCCTTTAAGCAATACCTCACTGCCGCATATCTCATATCACACATCACACACCATGTCACTGCTCACGCTTCACCACACCACCACACCTCCCCGCACTACCCCTCCACGACCATCTTCCCAATGCCACACTCCGTAGCACCTCATAATACACCACGCCCTACCACACCAACTACACCACACTCCATACCACAATACCACGCACCAGATACCCCACCAAAACACACCACACCATATTCCATGTCACATCACACCCCGTTTCCCACATCATACCCCACCCCATGCCGCATCCCCACACAACACCACATCCCACACCCCATACCGCACTATCCTTCACCCCATCCCACATCAGGTTACCGCATCCCATAGGACACCACCCCTATCCCCGGTACCTCATTGTACTCGTAGCGCCAGTCCTCTTCGGTACCCGGCACTGGCAGCTTTGGCGACCTCGAGTCCTCTAAGGAGCTGCGGCGCTGGTCTATCTTTCCACTGCGCAACATGTTGCGCTTGCTGGCGGCCTTCTTCAGCTTCATCTGCTGCATCACGTCCTCGACCTTCGTGCGCTGCCGCCGGTCAGACGTCCCGTCCAACACCAGCAGAATCTGGTCTAGGAAGTCGCAGAGCTCAGAATCCTGATGGAGAACGAAAAACTACTCCGGAGGAAAAGACAACACATTCCGAACCCCAACGCTGCTGTGGTTTGCCTTCCAACCGCCGTGGCTGTCTTCCAACCGAGGGCCCCCACAACGCCATCGGCCACCCCACGCCGTCCCACAGCTCCACACACAGCCCCACCACTCGCTACTCCACCCCTCCACACAACAGACCTGATGTCAGGTTGGGTGTCCCCTAGACCGCGTGGATGCCATCTGTCCCCTACAGAGGCCAACCCCTTGGTCAGGACACGATGCCCCCCCTCAACTAACTGTTGGCTGGAGCCCCCCCTCCACCCTAGGGGGGGTCCAGGAGGGGTAACTGTTGGCTGGAGCCCCCCCTCCACCCTAGGGGGGGTCCAGGAGGGGCGTCTTTCGCGGGGGAGCGCGCTATATGCGCCCACATAATGTACAAAACACGAAAGATGCCTTGGCTAGCCCATAAAAGTGCAGCAACTGGGGCTATAGCATGCCACACCACCCGAACCCTAACCAGGATTGAATATTGGGACCGAGCTGGTGGGGGAAGGAACATGGTCTAGGAGACTTCAACGACGAATGAGGTACGCACTGGAAAGTGGATGGGAGCGGCTCAAAAGGGGCTCAAAATGAGCTGTATTCATCCGTTAGGGCACCACAACTGGACTAGGATCATTTTTTGGAAAACCATAGTTTTGACTCATTTTTGAGCCATTTGTGGTCCCAAATTGGCCCAATTTCAAGGCCCTCTCGGCCTTGAGAGGGGCAAAAATGGCTCAACATGGGCTCAAAATGGGCTCATTCCACTTGTTTGTGCACCCCAAATAGTCCAAAGGTATCTTTGGAAAAACACATTTTTGATCCATTTTTGACTGATTTTTCATCCGAAAACAGCCCTTTGTCAGGGCATTCTGTGACTTTGGAGGGGCCAAAATGGCTTGCAATGGGCTCAAAATGGGCTCATTTCACTTATTTGTGCACCCCAAATGGTCTAGGATCATTTTTGGGAAAACACATTTTTGACCCATTTTGGACCCATATTTTATCCCAAAACAACCCATTTTCAACGCATTTCGGAATTTTAGGAGGGCCAAAATGGGCCACCACGAGCTCAAAACGCGCCAAAAACACTTGTTTTGGCATTCCATGTGGTCTAGGATCATTTTTGAAAAAGTCATCTTTTTGCACCCGGAGGACCTTGTTGACCCATTTTGGCACCCATCTCTTTGGGCTACCTCCTGCAGCTTGCCGCAACCCACTGGGCCTAGGTACGGGGGTCTAGGCGTCGGTTAGGGCAATTTTGAGGGGTGGAAACCACCACAAGTGGGTGGTTGCGGGTGGATTAGGTGCACTTGAAATCGCATTTTGAGCTATGTAGCCCAAGATATGGTCTGTTCACCGAGCTGGTGGAACCAGTCTTGGTTTTATAACCCTTTTTAGTGTCTAGGGTGGACCTACCAGGTTTAGCAGCAGCAAGCAGCAAGCAAGCAGCAGCACGCGCGAAATGGGTAAAAATCAAAATTCCGTCGTGGTGCTTTGGATTTGGTTGAAATTTTGGTGGATGATACCTATGGGTGTGAAGTACAATCACACAAAGTTTGAGCGAGAAACTCAACAGTGGCGGCCGGCAACAGCTGTCGCAGGTGGCGGACCTCAGTTTCAAAAATTGCAGTTTAGGGCCAAAAACAGCCATTTTTGGGCCAAAAAAGCCCTGGACCACATTCAAAACGGCCAAACGAAGGGAAACGGTGGGTACACTCCACGTGCCGCTTGACTTCCCCGTGTCAACGAGCTCTTTGCGGCCCTCTAACCCCATGATATATCCCGGAAACGGACCAAAAAGGCCCCAGAAGCCCCAAATGCCGACAGCCACAAACCAAGAATAGGCCATATCTTTGGCTACATGGCTCAAAACGCGATTCCGAGGGCACCTACTCCACCCGCAACCCCCCAACGTTTTGTGGTTTCCACCCCTCAGAATTGCCCAAACGGACGCCTAGACCCCAATACCTAGGCCCACTAGGCTGCGGCAAGCTGCAAGCTCAAGCCCAAACAGGTGGGTGCCCAAATGGGTCAACAGGGTCCAGTGGGGGCAAAAAGATGAGTTTTCTCAAAAATGATCCTAGACCATGTGCGACGCTAAAACAAGTGTTTTTGGACCGTTTTGAGGTTGTGGTGGCCCATTTTGGTCCTCCGAAACTCCCAAAATGCCTCGAAAATGGGCTGTTTTGGGACCAAAAATGGGTCAAAAATGGGTCAAAAACGCATTTTTCCAAAAATCATCCTAGACCATTTGGGGTGCACAAACGGGTGAAATGAGCCCATTTTGAGCCCATTTTGGGGCATTTTGGCCCCTCAGAAGTCCAAAATGCCTTGAAAGTGGGCCTCGTGGTGATGGGGTTCACTTGCAAGCTGATTTCACTTTGTCAAGAGCCATCAATGTGTGAATCATTCTTCATGTCCCTCACCAGTCATAGCTAATGTTCCCTCCCCCACCAGCTCGGTCCCAATATTCAGTCTTGATTTTGGTTTGGGGCTGTCGGCGGCCAATGTGCACAAATTCTAGGGCTTTTGGGGGCCTTTTTGGGGGCGGTTCACGGACAGATTGTGGAGTTAAAGGGCCCTAGAGGGCCCTTTGGCACGGGGAAGTCTGCTGCATGTGTAGAGTAGCCACTATTTCCCTTCATTTGGCTGCTTTCTGCAGGTTCTAGGGCGGTTTTGGGCGGGAAAAAAAGGCTGATTTTGGCCCTACATTGCAGACTTTGAAATGGAGATCCGGCACTTGCAACACCCATACCCGGCCGCCACGGTTGAGTTTCTGGCTCATACTTTGTGTGGTTGTCCCTCACACCCATAGGTAGCATCCACCAAA
Organism: Eutreptiella sp. 'Long Island Sound 2002'; assembly: GCA_964036045.1. Lineage (NCBI taxonomy): Eukaryota > Euglenozoa > Euglenophyceae > Eutreptiales > Eutreptiaceae > Eutreptiella > Eutreptiella sp. 'Long Island Sound 2002'. The sequence goes on along the minus strand of OZ038394.1, from coordinate 34,171,809 downwards.
ATTTTGGCTGAATCCCAGGCACCATGATGGAGATGTGATTTTTACCCATTTCGCGCGTGCTTGCTGCTTGCTTGCTTGCTGCTTGCTGCTTGCTGCTTGCTGCTTGCTGCTTGCTGCTTGCTGCTTGCTTGCCAAACCTCTTAGGTCCACCCCAGACACTAAAGAGGGTTATAAAACCAAGACTGGTTCCACCAGCTCGGTGACCCTAATCAAGACTGAATATTGGGACCGAGCTGGTGGGGGAGGGAACATCACCTATGAATGGTGAGGGACACCAATGAGTCACACATTGAAGGCCGTTGACCGAGTGGAATCAGCTTGCAAGTGATCCCCTTCACCACAAGGCCCACTTTCAAGGCTTTTTGGACTTCTGAGGGGCCAAAATGCCTTAAAATGGGCTCAAAATGGGCTTATGTCACCCGTTTGTGCACCCCAAATGGTCCAGGATGATTTTTGGAAAAATGCGTTTTTGACCCATTTTTGACCCATTTTTGGTCCCAAAACAGCCCATTTTCGAGGCATTTTGGGATTTTCGGGGGACCAAAATGGGCCACCACAACCTCAAAACAGTCCAAAAACACTTGTTTTAGCATCACACATGGTCTAGGATCATTTTTTGAGAAAAGTCAGTTGTTTGCCCCTATTGGACCCTGATGACCCATTTGGGCACCCACTTGTTTGGGCTTGAGCTTGCAGCTTGCCGCAGCCTGCTGGGGCTACGTATGGGGGTCTAGGCGTCCGTTTGGGCAATTCTGAGGGGTGGAAACCACAAAAAGTGGGGCATTGCGGGTGGATTAGGTGCCCTCGGAATCGCATTTTGAGCCATGTAGCAAAAGATATGGCCTATTCTTGGTTTGTGGCTGTCGCCGGCTATGAATGGTGAGGGACACCAATGACTCACATATTGAAGGCCGTTGATAGAGTGCAATCAGCTTGCAAGTGATCCCCTTCACCCCAAAGCCCACTTTCAAGGCTTTTTTGGACTTCTGAGGGACCAAATTGCCCCCAAATAGGCTCAAAATGGGCTTATGTCACCCGTTTGTGCACCCCAAATGGTCTAGGATGCGTTTTTGACCCATTTTTGACCCATTTTTGGTCCCAAAACAGCCCATTTTCAAAGGACCAAAATGGGCCACCACAACCTCAAAACAGTCCAAAAACACTTGTTTTAGCATCGCACATGGTCTAGGATCATTTTTGAGAAAAGTCGGTTTTCTGCCCCCACTGGACCCTGTTGACCCATTTGGGCACCCACCTGTTTCGGTTTGAGCTTGCAGCTTGCCGCAGCCTACCGGGCCTAGGGGGGTCTAGGCGTCCGTTTAGGCAATTTTGAGGGGTGGAAACCACAAAAAGTGGGGGGTTGCGGGTGGATTAGGTGCCCTCGGAATCGCGTTTTGAGCCATGTAGCCAAAGATATGGCCTTGGTTTGTGGCTGTCGCCAGCCAGTCTACACAAAATTTGGGGCTTCTGGGGCCTTTTGGGGCCGTTTCCGGGACATATGGTGGAGTTAGAGGGCCGCAAAGGGCTCAAAGGGCTGAAGCCGCACATAGAGTGCACCCACCCTTTCCCTTCGTTTGGCCGTTTCGAATGGGTGCTAGGGCTGTTTTGGCCCAAAAATGGCTGTTTTTGGCCCTAAATTGCAGTTTTTGAAACCGAGGTCCGCCACCTGCGACAGCTGTTCCTGGCCGCCACCGTTGAGTTTCTTGCTCAAACTTTGTGTGGTTGTCCTTCACACCCATAGGTATCATCCACCAAAATTTCAACCAAATCCAAAGCACCACGGCGGAGTTCTGATTTTTCCCCATTTCGCGCGTGCTGCTGCTTGCTGCTTGCTGCTTGATGCTTGCTGCTTGCTGCTGCTCAACCTGGTAGGTCCACCCTAGACACTAAAAAGGGTTATAAAACCAAGACTGGTTCCACCAGCTCGGTGACCCTAACCCTAACCATTCATGTGACATTCTCTGAAGATGAAGCAAGGAGCAGAACGGCGGATGATGGGTGCAAAGGGAGGGTCAGACAATGGCAGGACGGAAACCAACATCCCCAAAATGCCATCCCCAGCCCCTCACTGCAGGACAAACTTGATCTTCACAAACCAAACAAAAAAAAACAGAACTGCCCAATTCCACGGTTCCAAAGGTTGCGCCCACACAATGTACAATGCTCCGGCCCGCCCCAAAGGGAAGGTGCCCCCTCGGGTCCCAAGAGGGTCCCCAGAGGGGGATCTGCCATGTTGGGTTCTCGGGGCCCCAGCGCAGTGCCCATGGACGGTCGGGCGCCTGAGGCCAGTAACTGTTGGCGCAAGGCCCCCTGCGGAGGGGAGGACATGGGTGGGGGACGTCGTGTCCTGGGGCCGTGGAGCGCCCCGCCCCCCGCCGCTGTGGGACACAGAGGCGTGTGCACGACCGGTACTGTCAGGCACAAAGCGGAGTGCAAAGCAAACGTCAAAGAGAAAAGCTCTTCAGTGACATGTCATGGGCGCCTTTCGCCGCAGTAGAGAGGCAGACACACGAAGTGCGAAGCGGTTCCACTGCATCAGAGTCCTGTGAACTGCATTCCGGTGCGTCCACATATCATCATCAGGCACCCCCCCGCCCTTGGGCTGTCCCCATTTCCTCCAAACAGCCGATCTCACCAAAACCCAGATGCCCTTCAGCTGAGCCACCGGCTGTGGATGGTTTGTGTGTAGGTCCTCTGTGGCACACCCCCCTTTTTGCCTCCGCTGTGGGACCAGTCCCTGTTCAGGTGGGGCACAACAGGAAGCACAAAGCAAATGACTACAACAAACAGACCTTCAGTGGCCCTGCCAAAGGCGCCTTTCAGGATGACAGACACTGAACCCGCCCCCCCCCAAAAAAAAATCAAAAGGGGGGAGGTTTCCAGCCGCCGCCTGCGCTTGATAATGGAAGAGGCTGACGGAAACAAGCGGTGATTCTGAGCAGCGGGAAAAGCACTCCAGAATAGGTGTTGGCAATTCTGCCCCCCCCCCCGACCCCAGACCAAAGTGATCATGGCGGGAAAACGCGAAATTTACAATCGGGAAAATCTGCTCGGGCCATTTTTGGTACACAGACTTTTGGGTCCCAGACCCCCCCCCAACACCCCCTTCTAATTCAGGCCTGCTCCGGACGGTGTGTTTTGTGGGGAGACATGTGTTTGGGGATGGGAATGTGTGCAGTGTTGTGGGTGAGAGCGACTTCAGGCCCGGTCCGGAGGCACGCCTCCACAAAACACACTCAAGTGTGTTAAACCGGAAACACCGACCGGCAACTGCACCGCCCCTTTGAGGCCCCCCACCAACACACACAGAAGCAGCACGCCTGACAGATGGCTTCACGGAGAGAGGGCACCGAATGCCGTCCACGCAGTCGAGCCCCTTCCCAGCGCCGTCTACACAGCCCTCCCCCACACAGCTCTCCACAGGCCCGCCACCCCGCACGGTGACGTGTGAGCTGTCAGGTGCGTGTTGTTGGTTGAGACGGTGTCAGCAACAATTCAGCACATGCGGTCCACAAGAAGGAAAGAAAAGCTTATCAAGAGCCGCGCACGGCCCTAAGCGCCTTTTGCAAAAGGTCTGTGAGAGTAGTTTGGCCGCCACCCCCCCCCCCCCACCTCCACACATCACCTGGTACAAGTTGTTCCGGATCATCTTCTCCCACATCTCAAGAACGGAGTACGTCAGGCGGTTTCGCGCCGGGTTGTCTTTGTACTGTGTGTGCACCATCTTCAGATACTTCAGCGACACCCGCTTCAGCGCCAGGAACACGTTGTCGGGGTCCGAGCCGGAGGGTGACGAGGGTGCGGAGGGTGGCTTGCTGTCGTCGCTGTCGTCGCTGTCGCTGCCATCGTTGCCACCCAGCAACGCCCATGTCACGACAGTACTGTTCCCGCTGCCCAGGGCCTGCAGCACAAGTGAACATTCATGCACAGCACGCGCACGGCTCACAGCGTTCACGGTGAGGGGGGCTCGCTGCGATTGGCAAAATGCCCCGGAATTCCAATTCAAGTATCGGATCCGAGCCGCAAAAAAAGACGCAACTTCAGACATCTGCCTGTTGCAGCGGCACACGTGTGTACACGGGGGGCGGTTGGCATTTGTCACTTTGTCCTCGAAGCCCATACTCCATAGTCCATTGCTTCTTGTGCGACTGCGCGGTATCAGGTCTTTATCGTCATTTGCTGATGAAAAATGAAGTGCATATTGTGAAAGGTGCGTGGGGGGTTGTGGTGGAGCGCCGCCTACTGCGTCCGGAATTGACATGGGCGTGTGTGCCTTTCAACAAAATCACCTCCACCATTGGTACCACACTTTCTCAGTGTATTGAGGGGCTACGGGGGTGCAAAACAAATTTGATGGGAAGGGCTCAGAGTGCAGCAACCGCCCTGTTTGCATTGCTTCAGGCTTGGGGAGTGCGGGGAATAGCCTTGATCAAGGGAGCCCTTTTGGCGACTGGCTTTTGGCTTTTGATGGGGGGGATGGAAAGCGGGCCCCAACACCTCTCGCAAATCAAGTTTCCACAGACCTTTCCTTGATCGGGAGCATTGGGCATCTTCTGCGAATTCCCTTTATCATGGCACGCCGTTTTGGTTTCTCCATCGTGGTCAAAAGAAGAGTCTGAGGAAGACTCAGTGACGACGTCTTCATTCCTCACCTGTCCTATTTAACGCCTTCCCCAACATGCGGGGGGGGGGGGGGATGAATTTTTCACCCGCCATAATGACTGTGCGAATAGGCAAGATGTGTGGCTATGTGCTTGGGGGTAGATTGTATGAGATGCAGCAAAGAGTAAAAAGGAAAAAAAATAAAGCACGAGTGTGTGCAATGGAGGGCCTCCAAAACCCGCAGAAACAACACCTACTGTTGTTCTGACCAGGGGTTGTTCTCGCAGGAGGGGTTGGGGGGTGACCAGGGCTGGGTTTTTTGGGGGGGGTGGGGGGGCAGCTGGAGGGACAACTTTGTGCAAAGATGTCGGAATGCTGTGGGACAGCAAGATTCCTGCTTTTTTCCAACCAGGAAAAAAGTATGAGCGCGCTGACCTGAAACGGTCCCGTGATGCCCTCAAAAAGGGTGGGAGTGGGCCAGAGAGGCGGCGGATGTTGCCAGTATGCAAGATTCCATCACATACAGACCATAGGGGCAAGTGCAGAGCGGGACCTTCGTCACGGAGGTCTTGGCCTCAATGTACACGTGTGTGGCGATGCGGAAGAACTGGCACTTGAACGCGTCGGACAGCTCAAGCTTGGGGTTCAGGGGGGAGAGCGCAGCCAAGACCATGTCCTTTGTCACGAACTCATGGATCTCTTTGCGGTTCTTGGGGTTGTCAATGCAGAGTGTTGCGAAGAGCTTCAGCGTCGTCTCCACATACGCCGTGACAATGCTGTGCAGAAGACAGGCAGGGCTTTCCGACGGAAGGCCAGGGCGGTTTGCGTGGGGGAAGGAGGAAGGAGAACCAGGGACGCTGTTCCACAACTTGGGAGGGCGCAGACTGCAGGGCAGAGGGGCAGACTAGTGGCACATGGAGCTGCAATCATTCAGCAGATCATGGACCCCACAGTGACTGAACACATCCGCTTGGCTGTTCCATGCGCAAGCTCCAACGCACCAGGGCGCACCTTGAATACAAAACCACATCAAGGAGAAGTACAGATTTACACATTGCACTTGCCCACGCTGTGACGCAGAGAGCCTTGGGTTGACAGAGCTGGACCTATTACTACCACTGCAAAGAAGTGGAGTATTGCTTGTCAGTGGTGAGGAAGAGAAATTTCGTAGCCATACCCAATGGTATAGTTCACCCGTCCTAGCAATCCTGTGCAATAGGGTCGTAAAAGGTATCCAGTCCCCCTTGAGCAGCCCCCTTGATCAATCCCCTGCCTGTTGCACATGCCAAAACCGGTACGCAACTGTGGTACTCAACGCCTGCAGTGCTCAGGGCACCTGTTCTTCGTTGTGGGGGCGTTTCCTCCCGGTCTTTGTGAAGCAATTTCGCTTGAATATTTGAATTGCCGGCGCATTGGCACGGAACATTTTGTTTCGTTTTGGCCACCCCTAAGAGAAAGGATGATTGAACATACCATTGCGCACTGCTTTTGTTGTACGGGCCAAATTTTCACAAGCCATGGGGAGTTACCCCCCCCCCCTTGCAAAGTCCCGGGGTAGCGCGCGACGGTCTCCCGGGTGGGGGGGGGAGACGGTCACCAAGTGACGGTGTCCCGGGGGGGGGGGGGGGATTGCAAGGGTATCTCAAGGCAAACAGTGGTACCCTCCACTGACGCAAGCAAAGAGAACACGTGTGAAGCGACTTTCGCGTTGATGCGGTGCCAATGTGTTTCATCCAACACAAATGTTATTGAGGATCCAAAGGAACGGTAAAGAACTTCTGGGTACGAGAATAACACACTTTGAATTGTTGCACATGCTCGGTTTGCATGACAGGCACGGGGTGTGTTGCACTGGCCCTGCACCCTGCAGCCCCTGCTGGTACACCAGGAATTTTTAATTTTTGCTTGATTTGTAGTACTGGGAAAGCAATGCAAGGCCATGCGTAAAGCAGATGGGCAACACAAACCAGCACAATTCATGTTAACTAGAAAAACATGGAAGTGACGGTGTCCCGGGGGGGGGGGGGGGACTTTGCAAGGGGGGGGACTTTGCAAGGGGGGGGGAGGGTACTTTCATGCACCGCAGGCAAACGGCAGGCCAAGTTGAGCTTAGGCACAAGGGAGGGGGGGGGGGGCAACATGAAAAGGGCAGGGCTGGGCAGGAAAAAAATTGCTCTGCGGGGGGGGGGGGGTGACATAGAAGCCCATTTCCCCAAACCCCCCCCTCCTTCGGCGGGCGTCCATGTCACCCCCCCCCCGCAGAGCAATTTTCAGGTCGCCCTGGGTGCACAGCACCTTGCCCAGCCCCACAGAGGGAGGGGGCAGGAGGCAACCCAAGAGGCACCCACCCACCAACCCACACAACTCTGGGCCCATCATCCCTGTGCGACGTTCCAAAAGGTGGGAGTTGAACCCATGACCCTCAGTGTTCATGCCTTACAGTCCACACCACTGACTGCCAAGCTACTCAATGCACAGAGTGCAGCTGCAGTAAACCAAGACATAGAACAAAACGATGTGACAAAAAAATGAGTAACTTGTGTACAAAATGGTTTGGATGAGAAACAATGTTGGGACCTAGAAAACATGTGGGGATGAGAAAAACCTGCACACAATCAGCAAGCGGGTGTGCCATGGCCAAAGTAATCACATTTTCGAGGAACGCCGACCCCCTCCACTGACTGTTTGAACGGCAGGTGTCCATGCACTCTTCGGACACTTCTCTTGCATTGCCCCCACTTATCATGACGCAAGCACCCCTTTGTGCTTCATTTACAGCTCGGCACGAACATTGCGCGGCACAAAACGATAGACAGCTCATCAGCCCCCCTCCCCTGCAACCCAGGAGGGAGGGGATAGCTGGGAAGCAGACTGTGGACGAAGGGAGCTGGACCTGTGGTTGGTCTTGCAAAACTCGGAGAGGCCCACCCATGCGCCGCGCTTTGTGTTCTGGATATCTTTCTGCTGCTTGGCGGCGATGGTGGCATGCAGGAAGTGCTGTGCCACGGACTTAATGGAGGTGGTGTTGAGCACCGCCCCCTCCGCCACGTCAGTCTCAAAGGTCAGGGACTGCGGCAGGTTCACAGTCACCTGACGCCAGGGATGCATTAGAAGAAAGGATGGGGGGGGGGGGGTTCTGGAACCCAAAAGTTTGTGTACCAAAAATAGCCCAAATCAACATTTCCTTCTGTACATTCATTTTTGTCCCACTATGAAATCTGGGCCTGGGGAATAGGGATCCATGGAGGGGTATCCCCCCCTCATCCTGTGCTTCAGCCATTCTGATCCATCCCTGCCTGACGCAGTTGCACAAACGCCAACCAATCTCACATCGAAAAATTGCACTTTCACAGCAGTGACCATACTGCCAATCCCCGTGTATGAAAACAACGTGAAAAAAACAACAGCCACTTGCTTGAAGGTGGATTCATGCGGCCAGACCATTAGCGCAAGGCGTAAGCTGCTTGCCTGAAAGTGGCCATGCAGCCATGCCGCCAGGTGCCCAAAGGTGGATTCACGTCGCCAGGACACTTGCCTTAAGGTGGATTCACGCAGCCATGCGGCTTGCAGAGTCACACGGCCAAGCCACTGGTGCCAAAACACACTGTGTCAGCAAGTAGGGGGACACTTTGCACCGGATGCTCCGCCGCTTGGCTCCTCCAAGGCTTTCCTAGCCCCGTTGTGTTTGTGGTTGGTGGGACATTCCTCCAATCGACCTAAACAAGTTCACACGGACCAATGTCAACCTAACACTACCTAGGGATAAGCCTCAAATTCATGGATCAGCCAGCACAACAAGCCAGTTTTTCAGACGCCAGACTTGAAAGGTTGTGTTGGTTGTCCGAACAAAAATTTTTGTAGCAAGTGAGTCATGGAAGTAATAGATAGGATGATCCTCGGCACCCCCATGACCCTGCCGGGAGGGGGTACCCCAACCAAGGGGAAAGGCCACCTGAGCGGGTGGTGCTAACAGAGCTAATTCCCTGATCAGGAAACTGCGCTGCACTGTGATCCACACCAGAGGCGGCAGTGGGGGCAGCAGATTCGCCATCATGTGGGGGGATGGTCCACCGTCTGCGCCCCTGCCAGAGATTGGGCCCCGGTTGCTACCCAGTTTTACCTGCACGGATACCGGGGTAGGGCACAGGAAGCAGGGACCTCCTCACAACCCCAAACCCAACTCACGGGCTTCCCTTGCGTGGTTCATACCATGAGGCTGTGGGGAGCAGGGACGTCTCCGCTCCCCCGACCCAGCAGTGCCTGTCCATTGAGGCTACCCATCCCCCGGGGTGGCTGGGAGCGGGAGCAGGGAGTGCTGACCACGGGGGCCGCCGCCAGCCAATGTGTGACCCCGAGGGGTGTGCGACAGTTTTGGGGGCTGTAGGGGGGGGGGGCCTCCCCCCCCTTTGGTTGACCCAAACCTTGGGGGTCGGCGTCGGGCGGTCAGCCGCCGGGCTCCCCAGGGGGGGGGGGGTCGGTGGGTACCCCAACATACATGCCTCAAAATGATCCCATGACACACTGATCATTTTGAATATGCGCAAGTGGGGTAAACAAATTTTTAAAAAACAATTGCCCATCAACCCAGGCTCCCATCAGCCAAGGTCTGAACCGGAGGCCGGGTCAAGGTCGTAATCCTTTTTTGTGCTTTTCAGCCATTTTTGAATTCTCCACAAAATTCTGAGTATTTTGAGTACAGACACATAGGTCGAACAAAAAAATTTCCCTCTGCCATATGCCTAAAACAAAATCTCTGGCGCCTCCAGCGCCCACAAAACCCATTGTTCTGTACAACCATTTTGGGGTCTGTAGAGGGGGGGGGGGGGTTACCCCCGAAGGTAACTAGGGGGTTACCCCCCCCCCTTTGGGGTCGGGTCCTGACCAGGATCAGCCCCCGTGGTGCTGACACAGCCACACTGCACTAGGTCGCATGGTAGCCTCAGGCGGCGCACCACTGCCTTACCTTCGGTCACACACGCGCACACACACACACAGACACACACAAACGTTAGGAACCGCAAAAGCAAGAGCGAAAGCACAAGGAAAGCGGGTGGAGAAAACTCCTCAGGAGCTGCAGGGCAGCCCTTGGCGTCGATCGGTCTGTTGAAGTTGGATAGAGTACAACAAAAAGCAGGCACGCCAAATATTGTGCAACCCAAACCCTTCCTCCCCAGACCCAAATAATCCTTGGAGGAGCCCGTGTCTTACTTACCTACCACTGGTTCATACTGAAAATCATTGTTGAGTGCCACCACTCAACCACACACACGATTGCAAACAAATAGATGAGCAGCACAACGCCGGGTCCGAATGGCAGATTCTTCGTCAGTTGGACAGTGAAACAAGACCGAGCACACACACACACACACACACGCACACAATTTGCGATGCACAGCACAAAGCGTTCTTGGCTGAGTGAAAAATCCTCGTCAGTTGGTCATCAGACAAAACAAACAGAGCATGTCCAACGCCAATAGGCGCCTTTCTGCAGTACAGGAAGCGGAGGCGAGGATGCCCAGACCCCAGGCGATGGTCAGTAAACCACACACACACACACACACACACACACACACACACACACACACAACTGAAGCGAGACGAACAGACGTGGCAAACAGAGCACTGCACTGGTCGCTAACGAATCTCGTCAGACCGAATGGATCAGGAGAAGAAGACGTTGAAAAGCATGTCGGCTAGGCGCGTGCGCATACACACACACACACACACACACCACGACACACCTCTCCATTGGCCATACTCATGGGGATCACGAGCTGATTCTGGTACTTCAGGAAGCGTTGGCAGATGATGTCCTGATGGGAATGTGAAAGATTCGCGTGGTAAGATGGGTGTGTTGGCTGGCAGAGCACAGGAGAGCAAAAGGCAATGAGGGATGCACCCATGTGCCAAAACGGCCCACAAATCTTTCCGACCATTGAATTGTGCGTATGCTTAGTACATGGTTGGAAAAATTTGCGTCCCATGGGGGAGCCCTGACACCCCCACCCCAAACCCCCTCGGGGTGGCCAAAACGTTGAGGAGGTCCGGACCACATTTGGCCCCAAATTGGCGCCGAAGGTGCCACAAATTTTTTGAGCATACGGTGGGGGGGTAAATTCTGGTTTTTACTCATATGTGTAAATGAAAATGCTCAGAATCGTACGGGGAATCTACATATGTATGCAAAGCATGAAATTTTTTTTTACCCCTGACCTCCCCCAACCAGCCTCCCCAACCGGGCTGCTGGGACCGGACCCCCGAAGGGGTTAAAATTCTTTTTTCAAAGCCCCACGTATCTGTGTTCAAGATGATCGGCGTGACAAGGGGATCATTTTGAGGCCCGGCCGACCCCCTGCTGCCGGGGGCATAGGTGGACCTCCTTGGGAACCCCGTCAGTCCCACGCCCTCAGGGCAAGTGCAGGGGCGCCGCCGCCACAGCTGGAACGCTGCGTCAATGGCCCCCAGGACGGACTCCGGGCACGACAGGGCCCAAGAGGACCTCCTCTGCGACCCAGGTCCACAGGGCCCAGAGGCGGTCAATGTGCCCCGCCACCACTGCCGTGCGCCATCGCTGCTGCAGGGGGCAGTTGGGGGACGAGCCATGCCGCCTCGTCCGACTCCCAGGGGAGGGGCACTACCAGGCGCGGCCACAAAAGCAATGTTGGGGCGTTTGGGCGGGCCCTGCCAAGTGGCTCCTGCCATGTGCACCCTGCGCTCATCCCTCCATCCCACTGGCCTCGCGAACAGCACCAGACGTGAAAATCAACACAAAACCACCTCCACCACTACCACCATCACCACCACCAACATCAAGGCTGCAGTGATGATTGGCTCCTGTTCCCTGCCCCCCACCCCACCCCCTCCTCCCCCCATATGTCTCTGCAACCCCTGCGCCGAACTCAGGGGCCAGCCCCACATCCGGGGGGCACACGCCTCACAAAGATCGACCTGCAATGGTTGTTGGATGGGGATGTGTCTATGGGACAGTGTGACAGTCTATGGGATCACAGGACAGTCTATGGGATGGTGACTATGAGAGCCCTGGCAGCAGCCTGTGCCGGGGCGTCGATGGAGGCCAGGACCGGGAGGGAGCACTTAGGCCAATGGCGCCCATCCCGACGCGCTCTGCAGGCGCTTGACGCCGCGACCCCCCATTCCAGACCCTTCAGCAGCCCTGTGTGAGCCTCGGTAGAGACGGGCTCACACGTGTGCAATGTGAGCACATTTCCGGGCGGCACAGCGGGGCACACAAAACCAGACCCAGGGCGGATGCAGGGCGCACGGCGGGTGGTACTACCATGCGTGGTAGATTGACAGACGCGCATTTCAAACATCGAGTATGCTTCGAGTCCGCAATATTTGTGTGCTCTGCACCCGCGCTGGCTCGATGGCCGTTGCATTGCGTTGCACGACCGCTCCATATGTTTCGTCGCGTTGCACAGCGGTTGACTGGCCAGGGCATGGCCGTTACATGTCGGTTGCATGACCTTCGCACAGCGTTGCATGCCTGCTGCAGGACCGAGGGTATGGCAGAGCACCTGGTTCCGCGTGACTGGGGTCCCGTCGCACAGGCACAGCACACACAGGAAGTCCAGGTACTGCGCGTGGCGCTTCTTGGTGCCGCAGATCTTCACAAAATACGACAGGATCTCTTCATTGAGGTGCTCCAGCAGCGAGCGGTTGTTCTGGAAGATCTCCATCAGCGTCTCTGACGCGTTCAGGCGCTCCCCCAAATGGGTCTGCATGAAGGGGATGTGCTCCGACAGCATCAGAGCGAAACGCGCACTGCCCCGCACCATGGCCTTCAGCAGCTTGTAGGACAGCACACACATCGTGTGGAGGCATCGGTGGATGGGCTCATGCACTTGGGACAGCTCCAGCTTCCCATTGGGGTTGGAGTCGTCTTTGAAGGGGCGCTTCAGCATTTCAATGACCTGGCAGCAGGGGGTGCAGTTGGCAGGAGGGAGGGGGGGGCTGCCATGAAGGCTGACTGTGTTGGGACTTTCCAGTGTACACATTGGCTTGGCTTTTCCCCAAATGTCCCCGGGGGGGGGTTTTTTAAGCATGGTATCCACGGGGGGGCCGTCTCCTCGGTCCTGGTACGCGACTCCCCCCCCCCCCCATCGCCCCCTGCCCCCGAACCCCCCCCTCCCCCCATCCCCCCCCCCCCCCCCCCCCCCCCCCCCCCCCCCTAGGGGCCTTAAAAGCGAGGGGACGGCCCCCCCGTGATGGTATCCGATTTTCGAGAACCCCCCCCCCCCCCCGATAAATTTCTTCACCCTTGGAATTCCCAACTGCCTCACGCACACCTTAACGTGCAAGCCCATGCTCCGTTCACAGGCAGACAGATTTGCAGCTAAAGGATTGGGGAAATGAGGGGCTGTTGTGATGTAACTTGCAGTAATGGTGAGCAAATTTGTAAAGCAGGATGTGGGTTGGGTTTTCAAGAGGAAGTTGTCTGCGTTGCGCATTCCCAGCCACGAAGGAAAGGAGTTGTTGGTGCTTGCGAGTGGGGACGGTGGTCCCTCTGCTCGCAGGTGCTGCCAGGGGCGCACTGACTCTCAAATTGCGGACATAGGGGCTGTTTCAAGAATTTTGAGGGTCTTGGAAAAAAAGGTGGGTCCTTAAAAAGGGTACATCAAATTTGGGGCCTTGAAGAACTCAGGGCAGGGGGGGGGGGGGGTCAAAAGTGCAAAATTTGTGGGGAAATGGGGGAGGTCCACACCAAGATTCCACCCCGAAATCCGGGGGGAAGGTGATGGACAACGTAGACATCCGCTCTGGTGGCTTCAGTAACACGGCGGCAAATTGTGTGCAACCCTTGAGACTGCTTGATACTGTCAGATTGACTGGATGGGGGAAATCTATGGTGCGGGTCTCATTTATTGCATCCCACAGACCCGCGACAGCACTGCCCACCAAAAACCTACCAAAAACACCCACCAGAAGCCGGAACAAAGAGTATTGTGCCAATGGAAGCTGCCCAGAAGCTGTGTGCACGGCCAACAAGGTTGTTGACACATGTACATCAAACGAACACCCAAAGACGGAGGGTGTTTGTGAAACATGGCTGCATACTGTGCTGGCAATGGATGCCCCCAAACAACAACAGAGCGCAATCGAGATTGATTTTTCATAGGGCTGTGGCAATGATAAACGTTGCACATAACCAATTGGGAAAGAGGAACTACGCCCTGTTGACAGTGAGAGGCATAGAACGATTCGATGTGTTCATCCCTGGCCTTCATGACATGGGAGCACTGTGGTCCTTCATGCCGCAGGGTCGGCGAGTCCCATGCGGAAGGGGCCCCAAAACCTCGGAAGCCCATGCCATGTACCGCCCTACAAGTGACCAGACAGCTGTTAATCCATCAATGTGCCAGTTAACTGCCAGCCGGCGGTTAACTGTCAATTGCCACAATCGGGGTCTGTTGCTAGAATCCTTCTCGTTAAGGAAGAGGAGGGAGAGAGGGACGGATGGATAGATGGCCGGAGCGAGGGAGGGAGGGAGGGAGGGAGGGAGGGAGGGAGGGAGGGAGGGAGGGAGGGAGGGAGGCAGGGAGGCAGGGAGGGAGGGCAAGGGGGATGGTAGGACCAGGTGGTGCACGCCCTGCTCCAGCATTATCTGCTGCATCTCCCGCATTGGCACTCCGGTGGGGGATGTGCACTCGTCAATCAGGGCGTTGAGGGCTGCATTGGCCTGCGTCAAGTAGCGATTCATGGGCTCTGTGCCAAACTCGTCCTTGTTCTCAAAAAATTGCTTCAGAATGGAGCCTTGCTGCAGTACTATATTCAGCCGGTGTACCAGTTCCTCTGGTGCCTTGACAATCTGAAGCAGCAGAAAGACAGTGTCAACATGCACAAGTGTGTGGATTTGCGTTTGTGTTGGACTGTGCATGTCTAGTGTAGGTGTGTGCACGTGAGTGAGTGCAGGTGTGTGGGTGTGTGGGTGTGTGCAGGTGTGCGATTGCAGGTGCGCGGGGGCGCACAGACGTGCAGGTGTGTGGGGGGTGCGCGGGTGTGGGCGTGCAGGTGCGCAAATATGCGGGTCTGTGCAGGGGTTCGGGTATGCGGGTGTGTGGGTATGTGCAGGTGTGTGTTGAGCTGATGGAGGTCTTACCACTCGATTCGGCTGCTTTCCATTCCATCATAAGCCACACTTGATGAAATAACGGTGCATTAACATAGGAGTCCATTTGCAACACAAGCTGGTTGTCGCCGCAATTGCTGGATGCAGTCACATCACCTGCCATGTGGATGCCCATCCACATAGCAGGCGATGGGTTCAGCTTGCCAACACAACAAATGGTCTCCCTTCGGGGGGTGCTCAAATGTGGTGACAAGTGTTGCATGCATCGACCATAGGTAGGGCCATCCTCGACCATGGAGGGATTGAGCGTTTAGGAAAAATTCCGATGACACCAAACCCGCCCAATCTGAAAATGGGAGGGGGCTGTGATGAGGCCAAACCAGAAATAAACGGAGGTCAGAAGGCAGTTGGCCGGTGGCCTACAGATTGTTTGGTGGGCGTTTATTTTTGCTTTTCGTTTTTTTGTTTGACATTGTGTGAAAAACATCAACTGCTATTTCTTTTCTTGTGAATGTGGCCTTGGATCTACCCTTTTGTTGAGGATCCATAGGAGGGTCCAGCCCTTGTATGAAACTCCCACTGCTAATTTGACTGTCTATTCTTATGTTTTCCTGGGTGCTTGCTGTTTATTCTTGGATACTTCCTGTTAATTCCTGGATACTTCCTATTAACTCTTGGATGCTTCTTGCAAATTCCTGGATGCTTCTTGTTGATCCCAATGCCTCGGAATAATTCCAGGGTACTTCCTATTCATTTTTGGATCCTTGCCGTTAATTTGTGGACACTTGCTGTTGATTCTGATGCTTATTTATGTCTGCTTCCTGGTAATCCCCAGATGCCCCCTGTTTACTCCTGGATGCTTGCTCTTAATCCCCTACGTCCAGCAGCACAACTTCTTCCACAGTCACCTCCTTTTCCCACGGTCGCTATCCCAGGGTCCAGCACCCTCAGCTCTAGTCCGGGCCTCCACATCAGCAGCCATCTTGGCTCCCAGCCCCAGCACCGCCCTAGTCGTAGACCCCGCAGGCAGTTCTGAGCTTGAAGGGTGTGCTGTGTGTGTGTGGGCAGGGGGGTGCCATAAAGGCTGAAAAAGTTGCTGGTCTGTACTTCCGGGTGTACACACTGGTCCGGGGTTTCAGGGGTAAATAGTTGACACGCTTTGTCTCCCGCTGTAAAAAAAAGTGCTTAAAAACCCGGTTGGGAGTCGGGGGGGGGGGGGGGGTCTGGCGTAACACCCACCACAAACTCTTCCACCTCACGCCTGCCCACCAGGGGCTGCCATAGGCCCGGCGTAGACGTGTGGACATGCACCGGCACACACCTTGAACACGTCCTCGAACACCACGCAGGAGGACAGGCCCACGGGGGTCACCGACTGACTCCCGGCGTCGAAGGTGCCGTTGCGCTGGATGGGCCCGGACGGGGACCCCATGGGGGCCATGGACCCCCCGAACAGGGGGATGTGCAGGTACAGCTCTGTGAGCATGTGCTGGATCCGGGGCGTGCGGACGCCCTCCTTGAACAGGATGTGGTCCCGGGAGTCGAGCGGGAGGAAGCGGAACAGCGAGTGCTCGCCGAGGGGGTTGCGGGACAGCACCATCACCACTCGTTCGAGCTGCGGGGCAGAGGTGGGAAAGCCGGGCGGGGCGGCGGTGGTAGCCCCAGCCCCGGCTTCAGCCCCAGCCCTGATGGCAGCCCTGACCCCGGAGTGTATTAGAAGGGAGGGGGGGGGGAGAGAGGTCTGGACGCGAAAAATTTGCTTCCCAAAAATAGCCCAAATCAACAATTCCTTGTGTAAATTTCAGCCTTTCCCACCATGAAATCTGGGTCCGGGGGGAAGGGGGTCCAATGGGGGGGTACCCCCCCTCCTCCGACGGAGTCAGCCGTTCTAATACATCCCTGCCCTGACCAAAGCCACTGCTCAGCCTCATCCTACCCCCACACCGGGAGTGGCACATCAATTTGAGTGGGGAGCAGAGCCCCTTTTCCAGGCCCTCCCACCGACGCAACACGGCTTTGGTGGACTGTGCCGCCCAAACCACCGGAAGTGATGACACCAAAGCATTGCATGTTCCTCGACCACCACAACAATGTTGAGGACCCTTTTTTGCATCACAAGTGCTGCAGAGTAAGGGCAATGTGCTGAATTGTGAACTTTCCAGTCACTTTTCTGGACACTTTTTCGGCTCCATGTACCAAAAGCAGGTGAGACACCAATTCAACATCAAAACTGGCAAATTGGGTTATAGTTTATGTATCTCTATACCTGCAGCCAACTGCAATTGCCTTTGTTCTAGAACAATTACCCAAACTGCAGGACCATTAATCAGTTACAATGAATTCCGGTGCCAAAGGCGCCGAAAATTTTTTTGAGCATTGAAAATGGTCAAATGTTTTTCACCAAATACATGGCAAATGATGCCTTTTCTGAACCCCCTCGACGCGCTGATTCTAAAACCCCCATTCTCAATTTTTTGTCGAATTTCGGGGAGGGTCAGTCTCGGTAGGATTTTTGGGGGGCCGTCAGTTGAGCCCTTTTTGGGGGAGGGGGCGGGGTGTAGCCAGGGGACTGTATCGACCCCCTCCCCCCCCCAAGGTGAAAGCCCGCCCACCCTTGGGGCCTGCCTGTGAGTCAACGTCACAGACAGGTCGAAGGCTTAGGCCAGAGGCATGTGGACATTAGGCAACGGCGGCATGCATAACGGCGCGGGCTGGTGCACACACGCACTGGTGAGGGGGGGGGGGGGGTGGCAGCAGCGGGGTCAGTGGGCTGCGCGCCTCCTTTGAAGTTTGGGGTTGCAATCAGTTTCCACAATCGGCGCTGAAAGCGTCGAAAAGACTCTCCTGGGCTGGAACCGGGTGGGCTTTGAACCCAGTTGTTGATACCCCAGCGTATGCCAGGAGCCCCCCGTTGAAAACCCAACTTCCCCACCCACCTTCACCACCTGGTGCCAAGTTTGATGTGGCGTTGCCCTGGCCCACCCCTTGTCCGTTAGCCCCAGGGCCCACCCCCCTCTAGCAGCACGGTGGGGGACCTCGTTCTGCGACATCATGTCCTTGTCATTCTCACTATCCTCATCGTCCTCCATGATGCACAGGTACCGCTGCGTTGGGATGTGCTTGAGACGGTACTTGACGGTGAACTCCACTGGGCCTCCCACGTTAGCGTTCTCCTGCAACGGAGATGGCGGTGTGCGCACTGGGCCATAGCATCCCAACACAAGCCACAGGCCCCACAGCACGCGTTAAACTGCATCACCGCAGCATTCCGCTCCTCCATACCTGGGGTCTCCCTGTTGTTTGTCAGTCTCCCGGTTGTTTGTGACTGTATCACGGTCGAAGTTCGGAGCGGAAGAAGGAGGCTTAAGAGTAGAGGCCACAGGGTTGAGGCTGATGGGCAGCCGCTATGGGGTGGCTGAAGCTGGGCCGAGGGGTATTGAATGACGGAAGACCAGCCTTGTTTTAGAACGGGGGGTGGTGACCCTCCTCCTTGCCAACTGGCATCCAGAAACTTTTTTCCAGTTTCATAACCATTGAAAAAACCTCTTTGGGTATTGCTCTGGAGTGTTGCTTTTGGTTCCTGATGGGCTCTGAATGGTTCCTGTTATTTCCTGATGGGCTCTGGATGGTTGCAGTTATTTGCTGGAGGGGTGTGGAACGTATCACCATCGTGGGAATACGAGGGCTCAACATTACCCCACCGCCATGTGCACACACAAAGCCGACCAAGCACAAAGCTTTTGAATCGCATCACCTGTGAGCAGGACACCAATGAATGCATCCCATGGCACACCATTGGCGCTGAGAGCGCCAGAGGACATTTTTTCTGCATTGACCACATGCCAATTTTCAGACGACTTATAACAGGAGGACGGGGGGGGGGGGGGCTGGGTGGGCGGGGGTCTGAAGGAGGGGGGGGGGGGGCTTCCTCCTCACCGTGTTCGGATTCAAGCACAAGTCGGAAAACTGAAGAGTCATGGCACAGGGGCAGGCAGGAGGCAAGGGTTGAGGGGACAGAGAGGGCGGGGTCTGAGGCCGCCAGGGCATAGGTTCAGCTGCACTCCCTCTCAGACGTGAGCCCTCTCTTGGCAGGGGGGCAGAAGGGCGTGGGGCGGCAGCTCAAGGCGCAGGGGCCGTGGGCACTGGACAGTGGAGGGGGCGATGGTGCTGCGCAAACACAACGGGCGGCTCGCCCCCCCACCCCCCCCGTGTGACATTCCGTCGGGTTGTTGTTTCTTTACGGGGCCCTGGACGGCCACCCGTTCTTCCCTTCGCATGTTGCGTCGCGTCGCTGCTTTCTGTCGGCCGCTGCGGCCGGTGCTCTTGCTGGTGTCGTTTCCGTGGTCGCGGAGCCCCGTCGTTGGTGTGCCGGGGCTGTGCTGAATGTGGCGGGATGTGCCGTTTGCGCGTCAGCGGCGCCCAGTAGTTGGCACACTGGGGGTTGTGCTGGTTGTTGTGGGGGTCGTTTGACTGTTTTCGCTGTCCACACACTTCCGTCCACAGGCCGTCCACAACCTGCCTCGCTGTGTCTCCGTGTGCATGAGCCCCACGTGCCCTGCTCCGCATGCCCCCCCCCCCTCGATTTCGAGGGTGTCGGCCCCACGCCAACAACGCGGAGACGTGGCTCCCGGTGTTTTCGAAGAGGGGCACAATGGCCAGGCCCGACCCCCTTCGCCCCCGCACACGTCGCACGGCTCCGTGCGCCCGTACCCATCTCCTTTGGGCCTACAAAATATGTCTTGCGGAGATTCGGACCGAAGGCCCCGGGTCCTGTTCATTCTCCCGGATCCCGTGCACTGCGATGGCGCTTTCCGAGGGGTGTCTTGCCGAGCGGGACACGGCCGCAGAGGGGGGGGGGGGGGGGCTCAGGGGAGGGGGAAGGGGAGGGGGCGGCGGAGGGGAGGGGGAGGGAAGGGCACGGTTGCATTAGAAGGGAAGGGGCCTCAAAGGCGGTCCCAGAAGCGGTAGGATAGGCGGTTGGAGGAGGTCGCCAAAGCGGTTGCGGGCGGTTACTGTCGGTTACAAATGCCATTGAAGCCGGCACTTGGCGTCAGCGAACAGGAGCGCATTGCTTTCGTTGCGCAGGGGCACTTGCATGATTTGTGCGCCATTTCCCTCTTGGCGCACGGTGGCGGCGCTCTTCCCATTGCCCCTTCCCCCCCTCCTTCCCCCCCTCCCCAGGGATGCATTGGAAGGGGGGGGAGCCCCCCCCCCCCCCAGGGCGCCCAGCCTATGCCCAGCCACTGTCTCCCATGCAGTAACAAAGGGAGTGAGGGGGCAGCGCCAGGCCTCGCAAGACCCACCTGCTCCAGGATCCACAGGGCAGTGGACGATAGCTCGCCGGTGGGGATGGCCGCGCCGTTGTCCTGCAGCTTCTCGGGGTGCACGAGGTGCAACAGCGCGGAGTTCTCATTGTCCCGGTCCACAAAGTCCTTCATGAACCGGGCCAGTGTTGTGGCGTCCAGCGACGATGGCGAGATGAAGGACCCTTCATGCCTTCGCCCCAGGCTGCACAGGAACGATGCATGAAGGGGGGGCTGGTGTTTTTTTTCGGGGGGGGGGGGGCATAAAAGCTGAGTAAGTGTGCCGGTTGGTACTTCCTGTACACGCTGGTTTGAAGCTTGAGAAATGCAATGCTCACGTCGCGTGTTCCAAGCCACGGGGGAAAAGCATGTCCAACCGGTGAGAGTGGGGCAGCTGCCCCGCCGCACTGGTGCTGCGTCTGCCCCTTGGCGTCCCTCCCACGCCGGCGCCGGCACGGTTCACAACAATCGAGGGGAGTTGGGGGGGGGGGGGGGCAGGGGGGCTGCGTCCACTGCAGCACCTTCGTTGCCTGTCTCGCGGTCTCCACTACTTCTATCCCTGGGCACTGCCCCTGTGGGCGGTGTGTGAAGGCCCGGCTCCCGGGCAGCTCAAGGCAACAATGCATCGTGCATCACCGGAGCGGTGCCCCTCCCCCACACTGTACTTCGTGCACAATGTTTGGCCGCAGGAATCAAAGGCATGCCTTGATATTTGTCGAGCACAAGTCACCGGCCGGCCCACAGGAGTGCAGTGGGTAGGGGGGCCACAAGTCACCGCTGCAGATCACGAAGTACTACACATCCGTAGTGCACTGCTGGTGCAAGCATTTTGCGCCACGTGTTGGGGCAGGGTGTGCCATCAAGGCTGAGTGAGTGTGCCAGTTGGTACTTCCAGGTGTACGTTGAGCGGTCCTTAACAGGAAAAAAAACAGAGTTCTGCTCCACCGGAACTGGACAGAGGTCCCTTAACCCGAACCCTAACCAGGATTGAATATTGGGACCGAGCTGGTGGGGGAAGGATCATCGTCTATGAGACTTCAACGACGAATGAGGTGCCCACTGGAAAATGGATGAGAGCGGCTCAAAGGGGGCTCAAAATGAGCTGTATTCATCCGTTAGGGCACCAAAACTGGACTAGGATCATTTTTTGGAAAACCATGGTTTTGGCCCGCTTTTGAGCCATTTGTGGTCCCAAATTGGCCCAATTTCCAGGCCCTCTCGGCCTTGAGAGGGGCCAAAATGGCTCAACATGGTCTCAAAATGGGTGCATTCCACTTGTTTAGGCACCCCAAGTGGTCCAAAAGTATCTTTGGAAAAGCACATTTTTGATCCATTTTTGACTGATTTTTGGTTCCAAAACAGCCCATTTTCAAGGCATTTTGTGACTTTGGAGTGGGCAGAATGGCTTGCTATGGGCTCAAAAAGGGCTCTTTTCGCTTGCTTGTGCACCCCAAATGGTCTAGGATCATTTTTTAGAAAAACACATTTTTGACCCATTTTTGACCCACTTTTTTATCCCAAAACAGCCCATGTTCAACGCATTTTGGGATTTTAAGAGGGCCAAAACAGGAAACGCGCCAAAAGCACTTGTTTTGGCATTCCATGTGGTCCAGGGTCATTTTTGAAAAAAGTCTTTTTTTTGGTTGGCTGGATGGCAAGCCCAAAAATTGGGGCTGCAAGGGGGGGTATGACTAGCTCCATGCCCCCCCTTTTCGTGCTTAGGAAGCTTCAGGCTGATTTCTTTATCACCTGTACTTTTTTCTCATACTCTGCGGGCAGCCTCCCAGCCCCTAGCAACCCCTCTTCTCCCGCGGGCACTCATGGGCTAGGATGCGGGAAGCCGTAGGACACACACGCATGCAATGTGTGTCGTGGTGCACTGTGGATGCGTATGCAGGGCAGGAGCCATGGTGTGTTGGCGGCGTGGTGTACATACGATAGAGTGATTGCCCCTTGGGGCGGCCCACCCGCAACGCATGAAACTCAGAACATCTGGTTTGCAGCTGGAGCATGATGTAGGAATGTTGAACCTCACAGTTTGAGCATGATTGGAATTGATACCTTGGCACACACACACACACACACACACACACACACACACACACTTGTGCAGGAACCAAATGATAAAACCACTGTTGCTTAGCACGAGCACACCCAGAACACCTCGTCAGGCCAGTGAGCAATCAAAACAGCACAAAGCAGGGCAAAGCATTGAAGCTGTCATGAAGTGATAAGGCTAGGCGCCTTTCTGCGGTGATACTGGAAACAGGATACGGGAATGTTTGGAATCACACACACACACACACATACACACACACACACACAAAAACACACTCTTTTGCCAAGGACCGCCCATCAGTGCCTAAGCTAGGTCTCGGGCTAGGGTTAGGGTCACCGAGCTGGTGGAACCAGTCTTGGTTTTATAACCCTTTTTAGTGTGTAGGGTGGACCTACCAGGTTTAGCAGCAGCAGCAGCAGCAGCAGCAAGCAGCAGCAGCAGCAGCAACAAGCAGCAGCACGCGCGAAATGGGTAAAAATCAGAACTCCGTCGTGGTGCTTCAGATCCAAGTGACATTGTGGTGCATGATAACTATGGGTGTGAAGTACAATCACACAAAGTTTGAGCAAGAAACTCGACAGTGGCGGCCGGGAAGGGGCGTCGCAAGTGGCGGACCTCGGTTTCAAAAACTGCAGTTTAGGGCCAAAAACAGCCATTTTTGGGCTAAAAAAGCCTTGGAACATATTCAAAATGGCCAAACGAAGGGAAACGGTGGGTACACTCCACGTGCCGCTTGACTTCCCCGTGTCAACGAGCTCTTTGCGGCCCTCTAACCCCATGATATATCCCGGAAACGGACCAAAAAGGCCCCCAAAAGCTCCAAATGCCGACAACTACAAACCAAGAATAGGCCATATCTTTGGCTACATGGCTCAAAATGCGATTCCGAGGGCACCTACTCCACCCGCAATCCCCCACTTTTTGTGGTTTCCACCCCTCAGAATTGCCCAAATGGACGCCTAGACCCCAATACCTAGGCCCACGAGGCTGCGGCAAGCTGCAAGCTCAAGCCCAAACAAGTGGGTGCCCAAATGGGTCAACAGGGTCCAGTGGGGGCAAAAAGATGAGTTTTCTCAAAAATGATCCTAGACCATGTGCGACGCTAAAACAAGTGTTTTTGGACCGTTTTGAGGTTGTGATGGCCCATTTTGGTCCTCCGAAAATCCCAAAATGCCTCGAAAATGGGCTGTTTTGGGACCAAAAATGGGTCAAAAATGGGTCAAAAACGCATTTTTCCAAACCTCATCCTAGACCATTTGGGGTGCACAAACGGGTGAAATGAGCCCATTTTGAGCCCATTTTGGGCATTTTGGCCCCTCAGAAGTCCAAAAATCCTTGAAAGTGGGCCTCGTGGTGATGGGGTTCACTTGCAAGCTGATTTCACTTTGTCAAGAGCCATCAATGTGTGAATCATTCTTGATGTCCCTCACCAGTCATAGCTGATGTTCCCTCCCCCACCAGCTCGGTCCCAATATTCAGTCTTGGATAGGCGTTCCTTCGGGGGTTGCTTGCCCAGACCCTTACCTTGTCTGTCTCCTCTGCTGGGACAAGGCGGGACTCAAACTTGCGAGAGCGGCGGAGGCAGAGGGGCCGGAAATGGACCCAGTGCAGACCAACGATTGGGCGGAGTTGATGGCTTGCAAGCGTGGAGTTAGAGGGCTCTAGAGGGCCCTTCAGCACGGGGAAGTCCAGCTGCATGTGTAGGGTAGCCACTATTTCCCTTCATTTGGCCGTTTTTAGCAGGTTCTAGGGCCGTTTTCCGCAAAAAAAAGGCTGATTTTGGCCCTACATTGCAGATTTTGAAATGGAGATCCGGCACTTGCGACACCCGTTCCCAGCCGCCACCGTTGAGTTTTTGGCTCATACTTTGTGTGGTTGTCCCTCACACCCATAGGTAGCATCCCCCAAAATTTGGGCGAAATCCGAAGCACCACAACGGAGCTGTGATTTTTCCCCATTTCGCGCGTGCTGTTGCTTGCTGCTTGCTTGCTTGCTGTTTGCTGCTTGCTGCTTGCCAAACCTGTTAGGTCCACCCTAGACACTAAAGAGGGTTATAAAACCAAGACTGGTTCCACCAGCTCGGTGACCCTAACGGGTGCACAAGAGGCAGTCAGCACAAAGCACAGAAAGAAATTTGGCCTTCCAGTGGCCTACAAGACCATAGGTACCTTTCTGTCACAAAAGTGAGACGGGAAGATGCCTGCGGGTAGTCCACTAAGCAGGCAAAGAGCAGTGGCTGTGCAGCGGTACGTCCTGGAACACCGTTATGCTGCAGTCACTGGATCCAACTGTTAATTAACTATTGAATTCGCTGATAACGGGAAATGCAGGTGCCCCGGCTGATGCCCCAAGCAGATATGTATGGACGTGTCCAATAGGGGGTAAGAGAGTGGAGGACATGAAAATCATGGCACCAATCAGCACAGAAGTCCGTGCGGGCTCCTGTGTGTGGCATGTGCCAGGAGGCGTATGCGTGATTGGACCAAATTGCCTGGTTCTACATCCAACGGTGTAGGCGAAAAAAGATCATATGGTGTGTGGATGGTAAAATATAGGTCGCGTGGCGACACGCCTAAAGCGTGTTGTCCAAATCCTAGTTTGTTGCGCTAATGATGTGAGGCACTGTGGAGTGCAACACGCGCAAAACTGTGGGGTGAGAGTACCCTGAGAGGCATGCCACTTGCGCCCAAGATGTGATGCTCAGGAGGCAAGCAATCCAAGTGAGTAGAAACGGCTGCACACGGCTGGACACAAGCCAGTGCGCCAGCTCAAAGTGCAGAATGCGAAAAAAGGTATCCCTGTCCACCGCCTCGGACCAAAGGCAACGGAGCACCGGTAGTCCCACAAGACCTTACAAGTCTTCCCGGCCCCGTGGATTGAGGTGCTTGGACAGATTCTGCGAGATATTGTGCTATTTTTGGTGGGGGGGGGGGTGCAGTACGTGATGAGGCGTTGTCCACACCTGGTGCTATCCAGTGTTGGTCATAGCAGTGGCCTATTACCCTCACAAGTCGGTGATCCCGCGGCTTCGGGCGGCCTTGCGCGTAGCTTTTTGTGTTGTGGGCTATTGGAAAGCGAAGTTGGATGTTTTACATCTGCCTCGCTCTCAAGGGGGGCAGGGCCTATGGATGCCAGATGTATATCTCAAGGTAGCGCATGCATCCGGCTACCGGCGCTACTTGCAGCAGCCCACCCGCTTTGGGCTGCTTCAGCGCAACATATTGCGGGACTAGTTGGTGTATAAGGGTACCGTTCATGGTATCCCTGAGCTTCCTTTGCTCCAACTGTCCCCTTGTGCCATCCGAGGTGTGCCATGGTTGGCTTACAGTGTTAAGGCGGTGTCCGACCTAAATAAGCTACGGTCAAGCGTGGCACTCACATGGCAACAGATTGGCAGGGCTCCGCTCTGGAATAGTCGCGTGCTGACGGTTGGTAACCAAACAGTGACGTGCCGTCACTTTATTGAGCGCGCACCATGATCTGGACTTCTAGGCTGACCGCAGCCTCTCGTGGGCCGCGCAAACCACACCCAACTGACTGGGAGAAGCTACGATCGGTTCTATGCTCGTTCACGAGAGCGTGGGAGTC
Organism: Eutreptiella sp. 'Long Island Sound 2002'; assembly: GCA_964036045.1. NCBI lineage: Eukaryota > Euglenozoa > Euglenophyceae > Eutreptiales > Eutreptiaceae > Eutreptiella > Eutreptiella sp. 'Long Island Sound 2002'. The sequence goes on along the minus strand of OZ038394.1, from coordinate 34,146,167 downwards.
AAAGTTGCCAGTCAATGGCCCCGCTTCAGCGTGTGCTTTCGAATGGTATGCATTTCTCTCCAGTTTCACAGGGTGTGGCCTACACCCTGCGCTCCGCTGGGCGCTAGGACGCACCCACATGGAGGGCCATCCACCGCCTTTGCCTGCCGCCTAAAGATTTAGATTTCATTTATGTTTGCCTGTGGCAGAAGCTCACGGTAGGGAAGCGCTTGCATCGTATCTTTCCTTCCCTCCCGTCCACATGCCCCCTGAATGGGGCGGTGGAAGACATATATCATAGGGTCAAGGCGTGTCCTTGAATGGTACTTCCTGTTCGTATTTTGCATGCACTTTTCATAGTCGCGTCCACAGGGCCGGTCCCACTGACTCGCCTCTGCAGTTGCTTCACGGAGCTGTCCTTTGCTGTGTGTGTGTGTGTGTGTGTGTGTGTGTGTGTGTGTGTGTGTGTGTCCTTAAGGACCGCCCTGCGTGTACGTAGGGTACGCATTTGTTGGGGGGGGAATTCCTCCACGTGGCTGACTCGACAGTGAGGGAAAGATATTTTCACTAGACGAGAGTGGGGCCAGGGCAAGGACAAAGGCGCCCAAGTGCTGCTTCTACCCCTTGGTGTCCCTCCTGTGCCGGCGAGGGCATGCTCCACACCAAACCTCCCAAGACAGCCGAGTCTAGAGGGTGCCCCCCCCACGCATCCCAGGACCCGTGCCAAATGGCGTATCTGAACATTGTCTGTGGCAGGCCCAGTGGCCACATGACCATCCTTGGAGGATGTTCACCCTAAGTGATCCACTCCCGGGGGGGTTGGGACAATGGGCCATACGCCGACTCCTTCCTGCTTCGGTGCCACTTTCACGGCGGGGGGGGGGGGGGCTGGGTCTAGGGGGGGATAGGGGGCCAGCTAGAGGGGGCGGGGGGGCTCCAGACCCCTACATATATGGCGTGAAATGGCCACCTCATTGCGCTGATCACTTTGAGGTACAGATGTAGGAGCAAAAAAAAAAAGCAACAACGGGGGGGGCATGGTAGGTGGTACTTTTGTTTCAGGGCATAGCACCCCCGAGTCAAGGAAATACTACATAACCCCTGCATTCTTGGGGATCCCCAAACAAAGGGGGACAAAATCAGAATTGGCTGCCTAAGCCCTACCTTCTGGGGGGGCCACAAGTGGGCGGAAATGCTACATAACCCCTACATTCTCGGGGATCCCCAACAAAGGGGACAACATCAAAGCACAAGGGGGAAAAAATCATGCAGATTGCCCCTATTGGGGATTGAACCCATAACCTTACAGTTGCAGAGGCACTGCTTTACCCACTAGGGTATGGGCCATCTCTGACATACCTCTGCACAGGGGTGGTATTGATATTTGGTCCAAATTGGTTTTCATCCATCATTGGGTTCCCCTGAAAAAACTGAGTATTTTGAGTATGGACACATAGGGTGAAAACCCATTTTTTGACCCTCTAGTGGTTCAAGAAAATTTGCCTCAGGGCGCCTTTGGCGCCGATGGTCCAGCACTTCGGTGCCAATTTCCAGGGAGGGGGGGGGGGTCGGCGTAAAGGACCCGGGCCCGGCGACCCACTGGCCCCGGCGGGGATCCACTGGTCCACTGGTCCACAGGAGGCACTCTGGAGTGGTCTTGGCCCAAAATGGCCCACTAGAACCAGCATCGAAATGTGTGATTTTTCACATTTCGTGATTTTTCACATTTCAGGCCCATAAGGGGTGGTCAGCCCCAAAGCCGCTGCTTATGGAACCCCATTACCATGGCCATTTTGCCTTGGGTGACCGTTTGGGGGGCTTCCTAGCGAAGTGACCTGGCTGCCAAAAAAAAGGCGGCATTTTAGTAAAGACAGCAGCAGCGATTGAACATGTCACTGAGACAGACCCCAAAAAAATTTGGATGCGAACCGTTGAATGCTCATTTCGGAAACAATACATGTACTTGCGGTAGGAAGCCTCCATTTTCCGGAACAGAGTCAAAATTGTGGGTTCCCATTTTACCCCATACCCCCCACCCCCCAAGCCCTTCAGACACATATACATATCACTGAGATGCCCCATAACTTCTGGTCATTCAAGTCCATGAAAGTGGGAGAACCATCTTCGAGCAGATTCCGAAGCGAAAAAACCAATTTTCGGGCGCCTGCAGCGCCAAATTTGAGTCTGACCACACGACGGGTGATGCATAGCACCATTTGCATTTCTGGTGCCAGAAGATGTGGCTTTTGGCACAACCACTGCCCCGCACAGGGCTTCTGCCCGCACAGCGCGGCTGCATCCCCCGAAGGGCTGACAAGAGGCACGGAAGGGCAGTGGATGTGACACGCAAACACACACCGGTGCTGCGAGGAATGGGCGCTCAGCATGGAGCTGCTGAACTTGCCTGACCGCGAGAAGGAGCCGTGCTTGGACTCGGTCATTGGGATCACGATGGAGTTCTCCCCCGACAATGATAGGCGACCCTGCCTTCTACGGCCTATGACGCCAGTGTCCAGGTGCCGCATGCTGTTCTGGCCCTGAAGCGGAAAGGTGCAAATGGGGGAGGGGGGGGCTGCAGGGCTCCTTTTAAGAGAGGGGGTCCAGGGGGGGGGGGGTCCGCTGTGGGATGCAGATGCTGGATGTTGCCCTGCACGCTGCAAGGCACGTGCAGCGTGCCTTGCAGCCTTGCTGCAAGGCACGAGGCTGCAAGGCAACAAATTCAGAACAAAAAGCTCTTCAGTGACGTTGCCATAGGCGCCTTTCGCTGTGACAACAAGAGTACCCAGTGGAACCTGCGCTCATGGAATGAGGGCTCCAATTGCTGACCGAAGTGAGAACTGACCTACAGAATGTCGGACTCACCTGCCGGAGAACTTGTTCCACGTACACGCACCCCCCTCCCCCGGTGGACCCCCCAGTCCACCACCGCAGGACCGTCACACGCCACCCCCCCCCCATCCCCCGGTGGTGCTGGGTTTTAGAGGCGCCGAACACGCCGAAGAAAATTTTTGGTCCAAACTACTTGGTGCCGATTTTGATTGGTCGAAGGCCCGGAAGCCCCCCCCCCCCCCCCCTCCGTGGTGCCGAGTTGTTGAAAAGACCCCGGCGGGGCTGAGACCCATTCAGGTGAGCTAAGCAAAAGTGTGGGTTGGGAGGGGGGGGGCAGGGTGAGGGGGGTGAGGGAGAGAGATATTCGGGTCTGAATTTCAATGGCAACACTTCACTATGAACATACCCCTGAGCTGCCCAGATCGCGAGCGTGGGAGTTGAGCCTTGGCACGCGGACGTCCAACTCATCGACAGCGAAGGTGTCCTCAGTAATAGTGCGGGGGATGGCGTTGAGGGAGAACTTGGTCTTCATCAGGAGACGTTCCTGTGTAGAGTTCCGTCGGGTGCCCAACGTCCGCGCCTCCCCAAAATCTTGGGAGTTGCGGCGCTCCGCTGATGTCTCCGTCAGCCTGTCGCTCTGCGTGGCTGAGAGGCGGCGCCCTGTAACAATGGACAAAGGATTGTAAGGGTACATGGGGGTGCTTGGACGTTGGGGGGGGGGGGCAGGGTGGCCCTAAAGGCTGAGTAAGTGTGCCGGTTGGTACTTCTGGGTGTATGCACTGGTTTGAATTGTGGGGGTTGGTTGTTTGCATTGCGTGTCCCAAGCCACTGGGGAAAACAGTTTTTGGCAGGTGAGTGGGGGACAGTACTCACAAGTGCTGCTTCTTCCCCTTTGCGCCCCCCCCCCCCCCATTCCCCTTGCTGGCACGCTTCACATCAGTCATTGCCATGACAGTGAAGTCTGGAGGGTCCTCACCACCACCATTTGATGGGCAGGAAATGTGACACAGGGTCAGGGTTTCCGGATCACCAAGTGTTACCCGTCAGTGGTGCACAGTGGTGTGAAGGGGTGAGGATGGTACGGGGTATTGAACGGCGAAGATTGCCTGCTGTTGGTCTGGTGGTTGAGGATGGGCGGACATCGGTGGGAGGCAAAGGGATGGCTAGCCGGGCCCAGGGAAAATTGAAAAGGACCCCCTTGGAGCCCAGTTCCAGGAACCCCCCCCACTCTCTTGGATGGGGGGCTCGTAGGGCAAGCAGTCAACGGAACCCGGTTTTTCGTACCCCCCCCCCCCACAACTGCTAACGGGGTTCCAAGCATTGGGCATGTTTGGATGGACGCTATTATTTCCCAGACATCTATGGACAGACCCTGTACCTTCCCGATGGCCTCCATATGTTCCCCATCCCCTTGGATGGGGGGTTCCAAGGGCAGTCAGCCAATGGAGCCCCCTTTTTTGTTGAACTCCCCCACTTCTGACGGAGGTGCCAAGCGTTGGGCAGTTTGGATGGATGCTGTCATTCCCTAGACATCTATGGATAGATGCTGTGCCTTCCCAAGGGCCTCCACATGGATGCTAGTACTTCTTGGAAGGCTTCAAATGGATGCCGTCAATTCCTCATCATGTGTCGATGGATGATGGTATTTCTTTCTGTTTTTTTGGTGTGCGCTCTAACACAATCCTGCACCTTCAGGTGACACCTATTAAATTGAGAAGCAAAGGCATGGCAAATAGAGGCATTCAATGTGGCCCAATTCTTAACAAACAGCTTTGAATTGTGAGCTCATCCACATACAAAATAAATGGTACTGTACTGCATTGTACTCCACTCTAGCTCCCACACATGACTCTGGCCCTTGGAGCCCTTGTGCCGCACACAATTTCTATAACTGCGCACCCCTTAACAATCATTCACAACTCGCTGCGGCCCTCTAACAGCCTCTATCCTCGACGTGCTGCCTTCACTGGAATGAATGGCCCTTCGGCGTGGTTTAAGGCCTACCTCTTCGGCGCTGATGAATGTTTTCGTGGACAGCGCCTGAGTGGTCAAACGACGAGCTGAGTACCGGAGTTGCAGAGTTGGGGGACACTGGCGGCCTCTGTGGACCCAGCGTTGCGTCCCCTCCCCCGCGCAGATCCGTGGTACTCTGCACTTCGAAGGAGACGCACTTCTTCAGGCGCCCACTGTAGGAGAGGGTGTCTGACCGCAAGCCCAAAGTACGGCCATCCGATGATCCGGCGGGTGAGAGGTCGCTCCGTTGCTCGTCGATATCACCGTGGCTGCGGTCATCACCGTCGGAGTCCGTGTACGGGATCTGCACCTAACAAGGGATAAGGGCAACACTTTGCCTCATGGGGTCCGAGCAAGATCCAGGCAGAGGTTGGGGCGTGTGGCAGTCGTGAGAACAGTTGCAGGTCGAAAAAGTTGATGGCTGTTGACGGCGGTGAGAGAGCTGTGTGTGGTGGCTGGAAAATGGTTCGGAAGTGTGCCAATCGAAGGAGATGCAGTGGAGCACTTGTTTTTTCATTTGCCAAGAAAACGGATTCGGGCCACAGACATGGCTTGCGACAAAGGCCTTCATTTGGCCTTCAGGGCACGCTACAATGGTGTTCGGGAGGGATAAGTGGACCAAATTGATTGATGAGAGACCCAAGTGCTGTGCACCAGGCCTCGTGAAAAAGATGGTGGGTGGCTATTCTGTATGAGACCGACCCACCCAACTTTAGACCCACCCACCCGACTTCGGACCCACCCGGAACCCCCCCCCCTCTTGTAATTCTGTGCGGCACATTGTTTGTAAGTCAAATTCGTTGTTCAAACCACTCAAGGTAGACCACAACATGGAGGCCCATTTGGCTCTAAGAGGGGGTTAAGGCAAGAAACATTTGTGGATTGGGAATCAAATCCTTCATTGCACCTTCAGGGCGTCTCCACAATAGGCGCCCATGAGGAATTGTCAGCAGAATTAAACCACAAAGAGATCTTGGCATGGTGCCTGCATAAAGACAAAGTGAAACGGGGCAACAGCACAAGACCAGACAAAGCTTCTGTCAACAAGGAAAGAGGGTGTGGCAGGTGCCAACCCAGGAACCCCTCGGAATTATAAAGGGGGGGACCAGAGCCCTAGACTCACCCACCAGGACCCCCCCCCAACTTTGCAACTTAATTTTTTACAAACGAGCTGTACTGCCTTACCCCCACCACTCACCACAGTTTTCTGTCACATATCCGCACATTTCCTGCATTTCTTTTATTTTTTGGTGCATGGGGGTTGCCCCCCGGCGAGCATAACACAAAAGCGGCCTAACCACGGGCAAGTGAGCGTTCATGGCGAGCCGAAGTTCATCGAAGGACAGCAGCCTGCATTTCTTTTATTCACTGGTTGTCGCATTATCCCCAAGAAAACACTGCCTGACACAAACACAAGCATGCATAACAATATTTAGGTAGGATGATCCTGTGATCCTCCCCTACAATACTCATCAACAAACAGCAGTAAAAAACACAGCGTATGCACAGGAAAGTGCAGAAATATGTGGGGCTATGCGAACTGCACAATGCCCACCCAAAAATCTACCACCCTCTGCTGGGACGTGGCACACAGGAAGGAAGAGCAGAGGAGGGGTGTTGGGGGGGGGGGGTTGGCACAAGGCCTCGGTATCTGTTGGGGGGGGGGGGGGGGATGATGATCTTGGACAGAAGCAGGCGAAGGAGAAGGGAGCATGGGATGAGGGGTTGCTTGGGGAACGAGTGCCGGAGACCGCGGGCAAACGGACTGCATGGGAAGGGCATGCAGGGGAAATGGGTCCGACCTGGATCACAGGCTGGAGACCAGAGGACGAAGAGCTGGCGTCCGCCTTTGGACTGGGACTGGGGCTTAGGCGAGGTTGGGATGACGCATCTGAAAGCGCCGAGTTCCTTCCGGATTGCTGGAGGATGGAGGATGGATGCATGAAGCCGATAAGGCGTAGCATACCTGCCCCTAGGCTCAGCCTCCCTCTTACCTTTGGCTCCAACCTCAACCTTAGCCCTCCCTCTGCTCTGGCTTCACTCTGCCTCAGCCTGAGCACCGCTCTCTGGCCTCGGCCCTGCATAGCCTCTGGCACCTAGAGCTCTTTACTACGCACTCCTAACACGCGGACGTTACAACCACAACTACGGGACAGTGCGTAGTACATCACCGTCCACTGGAGTACGTAGTAAACCTTACGCTCAGTAATTCACAACGCACACTGCATAATCAGGACCGAGGGGGGAATGTTGTGGACACTGTGCACAGTCTGGACACAGAGCACAAAATTGGCCCATGTACAATCCGTTGTCCTGCACACACAAGTAGACACTGTGCACATACTGTGGGCACGGTGCAAGTGATGTAGACGCGAACAGAATATTCGGCCCCCTTCCCAAAAAAGTATTACTGACACCTTTTACCAGAGCACAGTTCGTAGACACGTGCAGTAAATGCGTAGTAAGTGCGTATTTGACTGCGCATCAGAGTGCGTAGCAAATCCAACGCGTCGTCCATTACCACGAGTAGCACACTGGCGCGTAGTACATTCTACGTACAGGAGTGCGCAGTACAACAACCATCCTTGCATCCTTCCCGCCTCAATCCTCCCTGTAGCCTCTAACAGAGGCCATCCCTGGCGTCAGCCTTCCACCTCAAGCCCTCTCTAGCCCCAGCCCAGCTTCTAGTCTAGAGAGGCCTGCACACAGCCACAGCCTGTTGCCCCACTCGCCTCTAGCCTCAGCTCTTCCCACTCGCCACAATGGTATTGAAATGTGTTGGTAGCCACAAACGGTGCCAGGGAGTGCAATAGAACGATCCTGTCGCCCCTAAATGCAATATCAGTGGATTACAATCGGCGGTCGGCAATCGGTGGCTTGCAATGAGGGTTTGGGAGGGCTGGGGCTACAAGGGCCCTGTCGTTGCAGATGGATGCATACGGAATCACAAGGCTCCGGCAGAGTCAGACTGAAAGCTGGGGCGTCTGTGTATTCCGTGACTTTGAGGTTTTCGCTGTTCGGTTCTTTGGACAGAGACTCGCCTGGTACAGTGGTAACGCGGAGCGGCACATCGTATTCCACGGCAGCAAGCAGGACTAGGCGCGTTTGACAAGGAAGGAGAAACAAAGACAAATATCCGCAAAACCAATTTCCGTCTGGCATTCGAGTTTCAGGCACAGGAGCAAAATTCCGATCCGGACCCCACAACAGGAGAGATAGCAAATGGAACAGCGGAAAAGAGACGAGAAGCGGAACGCCACAGGGGTCGCAGTATCGGATTGTTGGAAAAGTCAAGCTGAGCCCCAGTGCTCCTTGCCCAACCAGTCGAATGTCTCCCCTCCATTTCATCTTGTCTGTCTCTGAACCACCCGCAGCTGAATGTGCACGGGTCACTGCAACTGTGGCGACACTCTCTCGCTCAGGACGTTTCTTTTTAAGTCTGATGCGGCCCAATTGTCCAAATGGTTACCCGCCAACCGCCGTCGGTTACCCGTCAACCGCCGTCGGTTACCCTCAACGTTTTTTGACTGGAAAAAAAAATTTTGTCCACTAAAAAATGACCTGCTCTCGCTCGGCCGCTGTCCTTGTCTGGACGGGTGCTAAAATGTCCGAAATGAGACCACGCAGCTTTGTACGGGGCAGAGCACAGACTTTCGCCATTCCTTCTCTGCCACTGCAGGTACTCGCTGTTCGCTGTGTCTTCCGCACATCCCCACTACTGCTGTCCTCTCCGCCTGTGCCTTTCACCCGCCTGCCTTGTCCACCTCTGTCTGGCAGGGCGTGCTGCTGCGCTGAACAGCCAGCGGGGGTACGCAGGCCTCAGGGGCTCAGAAGAGCGTGGGGTTCGTCAGCACGATACATCAGCCCAGACACAACCCAAAAATCCGATGAACCACAGCCGCCAAAAGCACCGGGTCAACGGGCGCACCTGACGAGGTCTTCATGATGGAGATACTTGGGGCCCCTCCCTCTCTTCGGGGACTCTCCGGGTCACTGTCCGAGTGTGCTCCGGCGGGGGTGAAGGAATCTGCCGCAGTGCGGGCGTAGGATGGAGGAACGGAGGGGGCATTGCTGGCCCTCTGGGGCCCCAAACTTGAATTCCCTTGTGCATTACAGGATCACGAGTGCAGTTCTTTGACTTTCAGGCCAGCACTTGAAGTTGTGGGGCATCCTGCAGTGTCCCAGGCTCTCGGGTAATCCAGACTTTCAGGTGATCGCCACTCCCCATGAGTACTGCAGCCCACGCACTGGCCAGCAAGGAGGGAGGGAGGGCAGGGTCCCCACTGTTGTCTGGCACTCAGGAGAAACGACCCACGTGCATGCCCAAAAATGCACCTTAGCAGTTGCCAGATCGCACTCGGTCCCTCTGTGGCTCCAATCACGGGGCATTCCCCAAGCATGGGCCCCCACACCTCCACTGTGCACGGTTTCTAGATGCGGTGCATGGTGTGCGCAAGGCACACAAAGTCACTGCTCAAGAGTTTCAGGCGTCGGCGTTAGCCGCAGCCGAATTAGCCAACGAGCCGCCGAGGTAAAGGAAAATGGGAAAAATGGGAAAATGGGGGGAAATGGGGGGAAATGGGGGGAAATGGGGAAATGTAAGAAAGTGCCGAAAGTACCTAGTGGGAAATGTAGAAAAAATGTGTGAAATTCGTTGGAAATTGAAGGAAAATCGGAAATGGGGGAAAATGGGGGGAAACGGGGAAATGTAAGAAAATGCGAAAAGCACCTAGTGGGAAATGTAGAAAAAATGTGTGAAATTCGTAGGAAATTGGAGAAAAATCGGATAACAATCAGACAATTTGGGACATATTTCCCATTTTTCCCTATCCCATTTTCCCTATTTTTCCACAGCCTTGCCACCTTTCCCTCGGGTGCCTTCGATGAATTTTGCTAGCGGGAATGGCCGACTGGAAAAATGGAAATTTTCTGACTAGCCGACAACGGCCGATTTTTCGGCTGGTGCCGAGGCTTGGAGTTTGGAAAGCCAAAGTCAGCAACAGTATGGGCGCGTGCTGCACATGCCCCGCTCCGCGAAAGGGACCCAACCACACCAGGACACACACCCCACTCCACCAGACTCCAGACTCTGGGGGGCAGCAGTAAGCCCAGATCCCCCCCATCGGGAGACTTGAAGCCGGTTGCAAGTGAAAACAATTGGGTGGCCAAGCGCCAGAACCCAGCTTCAAAAAAAAAAGAGTGCGTGGAGAGGCTGTGACAAAGTGGTCATGTGCAGCCTCGTGGTTCCGGGTGGCCCTGTCTGTGTCCTCCTTCGTTCCTCCTTTGTGCCTCACACACACGCACGCACGCAGGCGTAAGACACATGGGGGATAGGGTGCTGTACCTGTGTGTCATGGTACGGTGCTCATCTTGGTAGTGGCGGAGTTCCTGCCCCACAATGTGTGTCGCAGTTCTACTCGCAAACACTGTTTGGGCCTCGCCCCGGGTTCGTTTGTGTTCACCTTGCTTTCTGGCCCCCACCCACCCACCCACCCAACACACAGCGTTTATGGCAAACCCCACTACACACACTCTCCACCGTGGTACTTTTTGTTGAATTTGTGGCTGTCCCTGCTTTGTCGGCGGGCCCTCCCTCACCCCGAACCGACCCATTTCGCCAATGCCTATTTCTGCCTTGAGGAGACCAATGTGGGTGGGCTGGTAGGTCGCTTTGTCAGTGGCCCCAAAAGGGCACTCGTCCACAGTGGCTCTCGTGGGTCGCCAAGAAGGACGGCAAATCGCTGGCCTAGTCTGTCAAGGTGACGGAGGCTGGCGGTGGTGTGTCCATCAATGTGCAGAGGGCCATCCGGGCCCTAGCCGCCGTCCTGCCTGATCCCGCGGGACGTGGGCCCCTCCCAGGCGCAACAAAACATCGCGGCGGCAGATGAGCCGCTGCTGCTGCTGCCCCATGCGACAGCCCCTCCCCCGGCAGACGAGGCGGCCCGGATCACAATGCCCCAAATGCCCTGGCACAGCGACGGACCGAGAACGTCACAGGCGCCATTCAGCACCTCGACACCCACCGGCTGGGGCAACAGGTGGCACAGCCACCCACCCACCCCGGGGCCCCCGCGCATTCCCTCATGGGACCCACCTTACGCACAGGCCTGGGAGGAGAGCGAGGAGAAAGGGCCGGAATGTGCGGGGGAGCATGCGTGCTGATTGTCATGCACCGTGGCCAATATCTCCCATGCAAATGACCGCACCAGGCGTTCCCGTGCAGACACCTGGACCAGCCAACCCTCCGCCGCCCCATCACCCATACTCTCCTGCGAACGTCCGCGCCCGTCACTCTGATGACCAGTCCCTCTACTGCGCACTCCTGCCCACACACCAATCGTCACTCCCACGCACACCTGCACGTTCATATTCGTACAAATACTCATTCAATTTCAAATGATTGCCCGACCCGTTGTCGCTTTCATGAAGCACGCTGCTCTCCTGCGAGCAGTATATGGAGTCCGCGTGGTAGGGCTGCACCGCGATCTCCTGCACGTATCTTTCCTCCTGGAGGATTCCAGGATACGCCTTGCCAGCCTGCGATAAGAGGCGGAAAATACAACTGGAGTCAGACGCCCGTCACAGATATGCCCGTCACCACAAACACTACATCGTGCCGTGCTGATTTTCGGACAAACTACATGTTTCTGCAGCTACACATCGGCAGATGATGCAAACAATAGAGCGGATGCAGACAGACATGTGTACAACTGTGCACCACCCTGCCAACCAACAGGGGAAGTCGGGGCATCAGGGGCATCAGGGTGGGGGGAGGGGGGATGAAAGAGCTCCCCAAAAACTGGGAGGGGGGTTCGGGAAAAGGCCTCAATTGACAGGACCATTAATCAGTTATTGTGACATCTGGCGCCAAAAATGCCGAAAAAATTTTTGAGCATTGAAAATGGTCAATTTTTTTACCAAATACATAAGACATGATGACTTTGAGGGAACTTACTGCACCGCGCGCACCGCCCATCGCACCGCGCGTGCACCGCGCGCTCAATGTCGTGTGTTTTCTTCGTCTTTTCCGGGAATTTTCAGGTGGGCAGGGACGCGGTGGCCAAAGAGGCAAGCATACAACAACGGAGGCCTCCACTCCACCTCCCCACCAATGCAATGGTGGTTGTAGTTGCCCACACCCCGTGCCAGGGGAGGCCGTAGGTGGATGATGAGAGGAGAAAGATGCACTCTTTGGCACGGCCGTCACACCTAAGAGGCATGTACCTCATGTTCTGCAGAAGAATGGGCAACCGCACGAAGTGTACGTGTCGCGCTGCCCCCGTCAAGGCTCCCGCCGGTGTGTGGGAATGTGTAGATGAGACTAGCCTCACGCGAAAACACGAACCACAAATCAAAACCAGACACACAAACACGAATGTGGAAGATCCCCAAAAACACCCACACATGGACTACAGCCCCCGCGGTCACGCACGACTCGCCCCCCAAAACGACCTGCGTCCCGCCAATATTCCTGCAACAACACCGCCTCTGAGAGGCTATGACACCACAAGACCCGGCCAGAAAAGCCGGAAGGGCTCCTGGCAATGGCGTTCGCTGGTACAAGCCGCGCATCCACCGATGCCTCGATGAAGACGAGGCCGAGACCAGTCACCCGCCACATTCATTGTTGCTGGTGCAATTCAGGCGGAGGACTTCTGGAATACGCGGCGTTGTGGATACCAATCCGTCGACCGCGTGGTAGATTATTTACAACGCGTTGCACATGTCGATGGGGGGGTCCTTCGGGCCTCCAGCGCGTCGCCGTGGATACGAGCCGGGGATAATTATGCGCCGTCTTGCAACACGAATTGCATTTTCTGCAACGTGCACTGCATCCTCTACAACGCCGCGATGGGGCGCGCTTGGGTGTGCCGTCTGAGTGTGTCAGGCCTCAAACAACGACTCCCGTGCTCAACTATTTGCAGGCGCAACGCGAAGGGCTTGGGGCGAGACCTCTTTGCTGCGGTTCACGACAATGGGGTGCGAGATTTCCTTCTCCGGGTCGTCAAACATATTGGCTTTCATGGCCAAGAAACCCGAGTGCTCTTGATGAAACATGAAAATGGGCTCGCCGACCTGAGCGAGAAACAGCACAACCATTGCTGCACCCCAGAGCTGGTCGACAGTGCGGCTTGAGATACTGCACACGATACTGGTCAGGAGCACAAGCGAAAGCTCCGCCACAGATTGCTCGTTAGAATGGGAACACCCATGAGAGCGCCACCGTCCCGACCCTGCGGATTTCAATGCTAACAAGCGCCAGCATCCGTGCTGCCAACGCGGATTGGATTCATGTTCAATGGAATCAGGTTAAAAACTGAATCGACAAAACCTGATTCAACTGCGTCTTGCCCCGACTTGCACTTTCCACCGGACAGTGCAACGGCCTGCATGCTGGGGCCATCCTGCGCCCTCCCTAGCGCGCTCCCTACTCTATGGCACGGGCTAGAGCCGGGGAACGCGAACACACCACGAGTGCTGAGCGTGGTGGGTCGTACAGCATCAGCGTCCAGGATGTGGAATTCGTGGAGCAGTTGCACTCGAATGACCAGTCCGCGCTCCGAAATTGCGCCACGTGCAGAAAGCGGCCCTCGAGGGCCTCCGTCTGCAACGTAATCTGGTCCAGCGTCCGCACCTTTTCTCCCTCTTGCCGAACCTGCGAGCAGCCCACTTGATGATGCAGCGTGCAGAACCGCGTAGCCCACCTGCACCCAACTACCCTCATATCTCCATCTTGACCCCAACCCTCGCGAATTGAACCCCCACACAACCCAAACACCATTTCACGGTGGGCCTGCGCCCGCCATCGTTGTTGGAAGCCAACGGCACGCATGTAGGGCACTCCAATTGGCTGCTTTGTCTTGTCCATATGCTGTCGGTGATTGGTGTGTTGTTGCGGCCTGTCCTCCAACGCTGAGCTGAATCAAGGGAGCCTTCCGTCTACTCCCAATCACCATGGCCATACCTTGTACCGCGGCAGAACGCGGAATCCCAAGCACTTGACCTCCTCCTCCTCCTCCGGCATGCTCACCAAGCAAATCTTGAGACAACCCTTCTCCACAAGCGATGTGCTCCTCTTCTTGAAACTAAGATACTTGCCGGTGTAGCAGTGCTTGAGCCATACCACGTCCCCGTGGGTGACGTCTTGCGAGTGCGTGCCCTAGAATGGTTGCAAGGGGGGGCTACTCGCGAGGTGCCGATCTTCACACACTGCACACGAAATCTTAATTGCGCGTGCTCGCGGGGGGGGGGGGTGTCGGATGTCCTAGGTTTGCTCACCAACCCCAAAGCATGTTGGTTTGATACCGGTTTGACGCTATCATCGTGCCTTCCTAATTCCGGACACTGGCGTGTTTACATCACGCCCTCAAGAAGTGGAGAAGTATGGGCAAAATGCCGGAGTGGGAGAGAGACAACTGGGTTTGGGGCACAAGTGTGCATGTGTAGACGACGAGCTCAAGCATGTACCAGGACGGCAGGAAGTCGCAAGCGGTGAGCACCCCTCATGAGCCACGGTGTTACAAAATCATTACGCTCCACCATTTCAAAAGGTGGATTATTTATTTGTTGTGATGTGGGTTTGCACCAATGCGACTTGCCATGGTGTTTTCCAGCATTCCGTATGCATGTGGGCCCGACCCATGCATTCATCTTGGTCGCGGAAACATGGCACCCTCGGTCCTGCTTGGGATACGAAATTGGTGGTCGAGCCTTTTCCGGGACCACATCCCAAGGGCTGCGAAATCAATAACCACGAAGCCAATTTGGCAAAAAGCATCGTACTAGCTCTTTGCACAAATTCGCTTCGTGGATTTCGCACCCCGAGAAACGAAAGTACAAGGGTGTGGAGAGATGTATGCATGCATCACCTTTTTTCAAATTCAGTCAAAATCTTCTTATAGAGTGAGGTCTCTTGGCGCCCCAAACATGCCAGCGGTAGGGGGCGTGCACAAGCACCCACTACTAAAAGTCGTTGCTAAACTAAATGTGTACTGTGGTGCAATACTAAAGTTTCGGCATTGTGGTTTGCACACGTCAATGGAGGATGAATGAGATAACGGCAAGGGTTGGATGGTGAGAATTGTTGCTCATGGTTTCGGTTCATGCGTGTGCAGGGACATAGTATGATCACGTGCATGCATGCCATTTGCTTCCGACAGCAAGGATTTTCAGAATGTATCAACCCACTAGGGGTGCTCGCGTGACCTTTCTACAAACACAATTTCTTGCGCCAATTTATTTTTTGACTACGGGTTATTATGTCCCCCCTCTTTTTTTCGGGCGAAAAACGGGGTACCCTGATGAACCCGTTCATACATATAGTACATAGCCTGTTAACCTATTTTTCCGCCAAGAAAAAAACATTATCCCATTCGCAAGGAGTTTATTGTGAAGACTGTTCACATCTTGACCGAGCTAAAACCACCTTTCACCGAAAAAACATATCATTGTGTGACTTACAACTTTGGTCAAGGCAAGTGATGTAACTAAGGCCGGTGATGGACAGCATGTGTGCAATAACAAGACCTCTGGAAAATTGCTCGCAAATCAGTCCATGCAATGAGTGTGGGAATTTGGACCATGGCGTTTGGGCTCGAAGGCGCACATGCCTTACCAATAGCCAAGCGGTGGACATGCCCCATGGAACACTCGGCCAGGTATCCGTGCATGGTGTTCTTTGCCAGGTTTCAAGTTTGTGTAGTATGTAGTCCATAATCCGTGGGGGTCCATAACCCCCCCCCTATCCCGAGTTTGAACCATGGAACCATGGATCACGGATCACCTACCACGTAGCCCCCCCCGCCCCTTCCCCCCAACGGCCTACCACGTGATCTGCGGTTTCGCACGGATACTCCTAGGGGCTGATCAAGACACTCCTAGGGGCTTAAGAACCCAGGGTTGCAAGGTGCACAAACATGGAATCATGCAAACATGGAAGAAGAAGGCAGAAGGCAAGCACATACAAAGCAAAATAATGGAAATTTTGGACAACCTGCTTAAAACCCGGCTTCAAAAAAAATTGTTCACAGGGCACCCAGTGACGTAGTGTGACATGCACCTAATAAACAAAGAAATAATCCACCACTTCATCTTCGAAAAGAAAGGCTCACAATTTTTCTTATTTTTTTTCAAGATGAATCGTTGGATCAATTTTGTGTGCATTTGTGTGCGTGCGTTTTGTGCTTTTCTTTTTAAGATAAATTGTTGGATCATTTCTCTACTTGCATGTCACACTAGGTCACTTGGTGCGCTTTGAACAACTTTTTGTAAAGATGAATTGGGGGATCATTTCTTCTTAGTTGTTCAACGTCCAGGCAACGCACACAAAATTGATCCACAAGAGCATGTACATATAGTTGGAAGGGTAGTCGTACAATTGGGCAAGAACACCCATAATCCACGGATCACTTTTGGATCACCACGTAGGAAACCCCCCCCTCCCCCTTCACGGCGTAACCTTTGTATCAAAAATGATCCAGATCACCGACCCCATAAACGCTCCCCCTTCCCCCACGGCCTGCCATACTTCGCGTGACATTATGGGCAAAAGGCATGCTAACGTTGTCAGGGGAATTGGATGGCACAAAAGCAAAGAGCAAGCTGATCACATTTGCATGTTAGCTGTCATGCAAAGTGTGGCGAATGTGCTTGAATCGAAGTACATCATCTCTCCCTCATCACTACTATTCACGCTTTCGCCTACCCTTATCCAATACCAATTGTTTTTTGAGAAATTATGAGTGTACGACATGAGTGTACAGAATAGTATTGAAGCAAAGGACAACCACAGAGAAAGCCTCTATGTGGAACACAGATGCACACAACACTAACCCTAACCGCCCGGCACGGATGTGAAAAGCACCCCCACATCCACCTCTATTTTGTGTTCACATAGTCCCAACACAAAGATCACGCCCCGCCTTTGTCCCCCCCCACACAACACGGCAAATAGGGTATGTGTTGTGTTCTGTCGTGTCGTGTTGTGTTGTGTTGTGTTGTGTTGTAGTAAAACACAGCAGTGTAAAATACTTCCTTGCACGTCGACTGGTGCTTGGTCACTTTGTCAAATAGCAGGCACAAGAGGGCATGCACAAATCCAAAGAAGACACGAAGCCTTAGGCCTTTCTGTGCAAAGAAGGGTGTGAACGTGATGAGCTCAGCTGGTCGCAGTGGTGGGACTCACCATTACTTACCTTGTTGGTCACCGGACATCCACACACACACTGGCTTTTATTGCTCTGATGGATTGCCTACATTGTGGAACCATGATTCACCGTGGGCTGTGTGGAGGACATAGCTGTTTGGACACCCGCACGCGCAGGGCCGAGTAAATCCAGAGAGGAAGCTTTTCGGAACAGGCAGTGTTTCCACCAACACACAGGGTAGCCCTTGGCTAGGAAAGTTCGTGCAATGATGCTAACATTATGTGCAAAACTGGTCCTGGTCGCTGGCAGTCGGTAGTGGGCCGCCTTTTTCACGAGGTTCGGGACAAGTGAGCGGAGCATGCGTGGCGTGTTGGGGCTGAACACGTCTAGGAGTTTGGCGGGAGAGGGAGGTGATGACATACCTGCATACCCCTGAAAAACCGGTCGTTTCATCGACACACTCGGGGTCCCGTTAGGGAGTGAGAGCGTACATTCCAGGAAATCAAGTGAGTGCCCTGAGCCCTCGACAGTGAGTTCCATACCAGAAATTTCAGACAGGGTGCGCTGGATACGTTCTATAGTATAACCATTGACTTTTTCTGGTGGGTCGGGAATTACCAGAAAATTATCACGGTAGCGCAGGACCGGCGGGAAATCAGGGTGGAGCTGGTGCAACTTTGTTTCCAACAGGAGTAGTGTGAGACACGCCACCTGTGCAGAACAGCTCCCACCTATGGGTGTCCCAGTGGTTTGGGCCAGTACAGAGGAGTAATGAGAGAAACGGTCGTTGAAAGAGGAGTCCCAACACAGAAGGCACATGAGATCATTGTACGTCATGAAATGAAAACCGGCATCGCCGGACTTGCGTGTGATGGCGTCCAACCGTTTTACCCCTGATTTATGGATCTTAAAGCCCAGATCGTGGTGGGGTTTGGGTTTACCCGCACAGAACTGATGCCAGAAAAAATCCACGGACTCAGGTATGACATGGCGTGGTATGTTGGGAAACATTTCAACTAAATCTAGCTCGGTCCAACATTGTGCGGGCCCGACAGGTGGGTGTGATCTAACGAATTGTAACAGCTGGTCCATGGCAACAATTTCTATGGACTGTGGCCGGCTGGTAGCGAATTTCCATAAGAGTGTCAGCGCCCGTCCCAGGTGTCGTAGGGTTTGGCGGAAGGGGTGTGTGTGGTGCTGAATCACTTCACGCAGCTTGATTTTGTGCTTGAATCGAAGTACATCATCTCTCCCTCATCACTACTATTCACGCTTTCGCCTACCCTTATCCAATACCAATTGTTTTTTGAGAAATTATGAGTGTACGACATGAGTGTACAGAATAGTATTGAAGCAAAGGACAACCACAGAGAAAGCCTCTATGTGGAACACAGATGCACACAACACTAACCCTAACCGCCCGGCACGGATGTGAAAAGCACCCCCACATCCACCTCTATTTTGTGTTCACATAGTCCCAACACAAGCTGCAAGGGGCGAGCACAAGTACAAAAACTCCTCAGACAAACACGGCCATGCCCATGAGGCTAGTGCAAACAAACAATGCAACAGTAGACAGGATGTTCTGGTGGCCCAAAGTCGGGCTGATTGCCCTCGGCACGCAAATACATAATGACAACAACGACATTTCATCATCGGTAGGCATCTGTGGTCCCGGGCACACACCATATTCGACCCCTGGCGCCCATGGATCCTGTCCACTCTCGTTCTGTGTGGCACCAGACCCGCCTTTCGTTTCCATACCAAACTCAACCTGATTTATGTCAAAAATACACTGACTATGCGTTCACACAGGGCCTTACGTCCAGTATATGTGTCGCTCGCCACAGAGCACTCACACTGGCACCACAAATCAATGGTACTGCACAGCATGCGCAGAAACATCCTGAGATGAAACCACTCCCGAGCCGCTGGTCGCTGCCGCCCGTTTGCCCTCCCGAACCCACGTGGTAACAGATCCCAGGGAAAACACCTCTAGAAGGTTATACTTCCGCAGAAAGCGTGTGAGACAGGGCAACCACCAATGTTTGGGGTAAGAGTGCCAGCCTACGCCCCAGAGGAGGGAGCGAAAATTAGCCTGCACATCTGCAGTGGAACCCGCATACCACAGTGATTTGAGAAACAGGGACGGCAGCATAGACGCCAGCGTAAAGCTCGCGTTGGCTGAGCGGGCTGGGACCCACCTGAGCCACTCACCCAGCTCAGCACCCTCAGCGATGTCCCAGATGACCCCTTTCCTGGTCAAAGAGAAGCCCAGGGGGAGGGGTTTCCATGAACACTCTCCCCAGGACACCCGTAAATCTGTAGGTTCCCATTTCAGGGGAACTCCATACAAACAGTCCAGGAAATGCTTCGCCGCATGGCGAACGCGAGGGAACAGGGCAGGATGGATGTTCATAAAAATTATGTAGATGTTATCACGAAAACGTGAGAAAAGAATGCCTGGGCTGGTGGATATGGGGACAGCCGGGTCGGATGGGCGCGTCGCCCACCCCCACCACCCTCGACGGGCCTCGCTCACCACAAAGTCCATGGGATCCAGTTCCCGAAAGAACTCCCGAAGCCGCGCCCTGTCTCGGGGGGGTGCACTCGCAATAACAGTACCCATGCGCCCATCCGGCGCTCCGTCCCAGAGGGAGGTCACCAGCAGGTCAACCTGCACCCCGTCCACGTCGAGGTACCCGAAGGAGGCATCAGTAGGCCCCCACCACCCTCCGAACCCATCAGTACGCAAAGTACTGCTGTGCAAAAAGGGTCGGTCTGTGCTCCCGAGTACCCTGCCCAGTTTCTGTGACCCCCTGCAGGACGGGTGACAAACTTCGATAGGTTCCCGGACACACAGACGGATATCGGCCAGGGACGCTGGTGCACCCTCCTCACCTTTACGTACTGTCTGATCCCACGTCTTGACAAGACCAGACCGGTGCTTACCAAAAATATATTTAAGCTCACGGGCAAGTGCCCAGAGTTCAGCAAGTTGCGCTGACAAATGTCCACCAATCGGGACACCCCGATCGCCTTGTTTCAGCAATAGCGGGCCCAGCACCAGCCCTGTGTTGTGGTGCAGGTCCCAGGAAACAAAGTCCAGCAATTCCTGCCGGGAGATAACCCTGAAGTCAGCACTACTCGCTGTACCCAGGCGATCAAGGGCCTTCTCCCCAGACTTATGCAGTGCAAAAAACTCCGCACATCCGCGCCTCTCGCCCTCCAAAAGCTCAAACAGTTCATGCAGGGCCGGCACAACATCGCCCTTGGGGATATTCCAGAACATATCCGTCATGTCCGCCTCATCAGGGCGGACACTGGCCCAGACCGGGTTGAACCTGCCCAAGGACCCCAGTAAATCACGTACTCCTACCATACTCGGCATGCCCAATGTCTGGAACTGCCGGTACACTTCGCTGACAATGAGCTGTAGTGATCTGCTCATGAGGCGTGCATACGAGCGCAGGATGTGGAGCTTAAAGGACACAATATCGCGCCATTTAACAATGGCCTGTGCCCCACGTTCAACCGTCTTCCATTTCAAAATGGAAAAAATCGAGGGCGCACCAAAAAGTGGCCGCTGATGCTGGCGTTGGGGGCCTGGGTCTAAATCTACAGTGTCTCCAGGGGAAGGTGGAGGTTCCGGGTCGGTATAGACCGAATTAATGTGAGTTGCAGCCCAAGAAAGATCTGCATACCCTTTACGCAGGAGATTGTGATGAATCGCACAGTCCACAATCCCATGTGCTTGGGCAGAGGTCAGTGTATCATACACATTCGCTGCTTGGGCAGCAGCTTTGGACTCTGCCACGCCCCACAAAATAAAGCGGTCCCCTCCCAAGTAGGATCCCACCACATGGTCCTCTTCCAACACCCTGCATGCACCGGACATCCTGTGGAGCTGTTTGTCCCAAATCCCTGCGCGAAAGCGAAGGTCCCAGATGCGTTTAGAGAGCCCGGAAACATGCTCGCTGCCCAATGTGGGGCACTCCAGTGTATACGCAGAGATGTCCGCAAGACAAAAATTATGCACCCATTCAACAATAGGTGCTATATCGTCTCCGGAAAGCAAGGAACTCGCTGACACAGGCGGGTATAGCGCAGAGGAAGAGGACGCAGGGGTCGTGGGGAGCGAGGGAGGGATTTGGGAGAGGGAGAGAGAGGCAGAAGCCAGAGAGGGAGAGATGCCAGACGCGGAGGGAAGAAAACCCTCTGCGGGTACAGTCATGCGTTGCAGGGACGTCTGGAACAGCTCCATCTGAGCTGCCAGCACATCTATGGAAGGAATGACGCACTGACGCGCATTGCTGCTGAGGGTATCAGCCCCTTCGTCACTGAAAAGACATGCCCATTGTGATCTAGTGCGCAGGACAACATGTCCCAGATCGTTCCGTAGGGCAGGATGCTGTCGCATCAATGCAGCACATGTGCATCGTCGCCCTTGCCTTCGCGCGAGCTGTCGTTGTATCTCTTGCACTACACGCGGCTGAACTTCAGAGGGTTCTTTGAAGACCCATGCTCGCTGCTGCCCCCCCACAAGGAAAGGCGACGCGTCGTAGGTTCCAAGTTTAATACCAGAGACCAGCTCGTCTGCAGTCATGCGAACAGTACGTAAGGCAGCCCCTCCCCTGAATACATCTTTAAGTTTATGGGCTTGCAAAGGTAGAACAGACAATGCACGGGAAAGCCATGCCTTGAGGGTTTGCGGTACATCATGCTGCGCAATCTGTGACCTGAGGCTCCTCTTAATGCCATTGATGGTATGCCTGTGGTAGGTAGGAACTCGTACGATAAAACGACGTTGCAATTCAACACCCCACATGCGTTTCACTACACCCTGGACTGCGCGAAAGAAGGAATCAAACAGGCGGCCTGGGATTTTCCCCAATGAAGAAGTTAGTAGATCAAGCAGATCCTCTACTCCCTGGTCGGTATCCTTACTGCTCCTCACTTTCCAGAGTACATCGTTCACACGCTGGGACAGTGTTTTGGCTTCAGATGAAGTCTCCTCCCGCAGGCTCCACCGCCACCGCAGTTCGCCTATCCCCCACCCTCTCGCTGGGTCAATTTGATTCAGGGTGGGGGCCAGCACACTGTCAAAGTGCGACTCGACATTAAACGCTTCTCGTGGCGGGTCCACCTTCTGCAGCAGTACCATCGAGGCTTGGTGACCCCCCACTCTGGCTAGCACTCTAGACAGGGAGGGTGTTTTTCCAAACCCCAACTGACATCTCATTCGTCTGTGTCTGTTGCCCAGGAACAGGTTCCTGAGTGATTTGGCTCTGGACAGATGTTCCTTATAGCGCTCCAGAGGTGCCCTCGGACCCTGCAGAAAACCAACTTGACCTACATACGGCAGGAAGGCTCCCACCATAACATAGATCCATGTGTCTTCTATCGTCAGTGGTGTATCCAAGGGGAGGCGTGACAGGCGCACAGCTCGTCTCAGTCGGGCATCAGGGCAGTCCTTGAGCAGCTGGTTGCTGCGCATAAGAGACTCCGCAACCATGTCCCATTTCACACATCGGGATTTTAGAAGTTGTGCACGCACATCGGCTTCTTCATCCCAGGCCGCCCAGAATTCTGAAAGCAAGGCCAGTTGCTCTTCCCTGGTAGGAAAGGGTGAATCTGAACCCACCAGACCCGGTAGAGGCCCGTACCATGCTCCTGAGCCTGTGGACTTAATGATGTTCTTCACAGCCACACCAAACCTCCTGGCATCCACACCGCACCCTACTTCTGCCGTACCTCCATCTATCAACCACCATTCCCATATACCCTTCTGCCAGTACCAGACTTCTTGGCCTGTTGCGCTCTGGTCGAACGCACGAACCTTTAATCTGGATTGTGCACCGAATTGTACAGCACGGCCGTCATTGGCCCATTTTTCTAAAACACCATTCCATCCACGATTGTGTTCCCTGTTATGTAAAACGCACAGTCGAAAATTCGGATCGTGTAGGCGATCCTCCACCTTTGCAGAGAATTCAAAGGGTGCAACATCGGATCTCAGGAAAAACTTCCTCGTCGAGTCGGACATTGCAAAAACATTATCTAGAACACCGTCAAAGTATAGACACTCCGGAATATCCGTTGCATACATCGGCAGGCCTGCAGACCAGGGGCTCCCAAATAGCATGCAGTTGATTCCCAGAACGTCACGCAGAAAATCTTCTGCTCCGCCTGTCAATCTACATCCTAAGCCTCGTCTACTATGCATAATTTCCACAAGGATAATGGCGTATTCGCAAAACTGCTGGACTTCAGCCGGCGTCACTTCAGACCATGTCCTCACTCCATTGGTCGCCGCATAGCCGTCCCATAGAGGTCGCAGGGATCTGTTCCTGGCCAAGACGCTGGCAAATGTATCAACAGTAGCGCATTCTTGTAGAAACCGCAAAATGGGAAGACATACACTCTTCTGACCCGCAAACAGATTTTCTGATTGAGTAGAGGACATATCGGCTCTATCACTATCTTCCGATGGATCCACACTCCGTTGCGTCGAAGAAGAGGAAGAGGAGAGTGGGGAGAATGGGTCAGAGTCCAGAGTAGCGTTGCTCTGTAACCCTGCCTCTAAGCAAACAGCCTCTGATGGTGCCTGGGGATCTGCTCGTCCACTGTGATTGTCGCTCATGTAGGCAATACAGGTCCCAGGAGCCATCGGAGGTTCGTCGATCTCAGTAGTAGGCATTTCTAGTATTCGCTGATCGTCACAAATAGTGGAGCGCAGAAAGGTAGCGGCTTGCTCCAGGTCATTGATAGCTCGCGCCCTCTCCAAATCTTCTCGTGCGTGTTGTAGAAGAAGTTCACGCAGTGTCGGAGAGAGCACAGAAAACGAAGTCCCTGTACTCGTCATGGTGCTGCAGTCCCAGAGGTAGAAGCAGTTCCATCAGTGAGGCAAGGGCGTTTCAGAGGTTTACCCGCGTTCAACTCGTCCGCTGCTACGTGTGCAGCTTCTTCCCAAAAGAAGACCTTGTCGAAGGTGTTCATTTCCCACGTGTCAAAAGGGCATGCCTCAGCACTCTCCAGAGCCGGTTCCAGCGGGTTCTGGATGGTCACAGCGCTGGAAGGTCCTAGTACCAAATGCCCCGCAGGTCGCAGTCCAACAGACCTCACTGTGACGACCTGGTGAGTCCTCTCTGGGGGTCCATCCGACACTGCAGCAGGCCCCGGCGCTAGGACCACCATATGCAGTCCCTGACCAGTATGGCTAAGGGCGTGCACTCCTTCGTTCCTCCTCTTAATTGCGGGCGGCGTCAGCAAAGAACCCCTGCATTGCAGGAGCGCCGCCATATCGACCATTTTCCACTCCTGTGCAGGACGCCACCCAAGCTGCCATTCCCTCAGCTCATTCGCTTTAGGGGTAGCGCCCTGATTTTCTGTCGCAGTCGGAGCGTCCGAGTGGTCCATCATCGTCAAGTCTTCAGAAAAGGCGGACACTTGGTTGTCATCCGATGAGTTGGAAATAGAAATGCGTCCTGAATGTAGAGGCATGTCAGCGCCCATAGTAAGCAGACTCTCAGCCGTGGGTGCTGCAGGTCCCGACTTGGTGTCCTCGAGGGTCGCAAGCCGCATCTTCTCCTCGATCTGGGGATCGAGACTCGGGGGCAGCTCAGCCAGGGCCGCTTCTTTTGCCTGCTGCATCAGGGCATTCACCTCGTCCGGGGAGACACCGCCGACCTTGACCAGAAGTGTGCCCATCAAACTCTGGGAGACACTGGTGGAGCGCTTCAGATCCGTCACAGACTGATCGATACGGCCCAGCTGCTGCCAAATGTGTTTGCGGTCCTCGGTCAGGGTTTTTAACGACTCTTCAGCATCCTGCACTCGGGCGTTCAGGGCGTGCGCGGGAAGGCCGACGATAGCGGGCTGCATTCTCGAGCTGGGCGGTGTTTTCGCTAGCGATAGGCTCGGAGTGGAGGTCGACGGGTTCAGGGCGATCTGAAAGGAGTTGTTCGGTCCGTTCAGTGCAGTGGCCACCAGATCTGTAGCAGGGTCACCCGCGCGATCCCGTTTGCCCCGTTTCGGTTTCAACTTCTTCTTCCCCTTCCCCTTCGAGGACGAGACGTCACGGGGCTGAAAAGCAAAACCCTGTGCCTGACCAGCAGTGCCTGGTGGTGCAGGCAACGCCAGCACATTCGAGTCGTTCACTGGTGGCGCACTCGCTGGTAGCAGTGAATGCTGAAAGAACTCAGCAGTAGGCGCGTCCTTCACAGGTTGCGGGGGTGTGGTCTTCGGATCGGTTCCGTCGTCCCATCGCGGAAGCCCAGTGGCTGCCTCCATCACTGCAGCCAGGAACTCTCGATCCGACATCCGGGGCCACCTGGAAGTATCCACCTCCAAATTCTCAGCGATCTGGTACCGGGTGTAGCGCTTCTCCCGTACATCACGCAGAATTCTGTGCCAATAATCACGGTTCGAGGTCCAGCGATCAGAGTCAGCCTGGCACCATCTGTGATTCGTTGGAAAATGAACGCCTGAAAGATGTCCAAACTTCTTACAGAGATAGCACGGATTTCCCATTTTGTGTTCGGCCTTCCCCAGCGCTTCAGAGTTGCTGTGGTCCACTTGTTTGAGGTCAAACCGCGGCAAGACGTCGTCAGTGTGGGACCCACCTTGGCGAGGTTCTTCAGTCGGAGAGGATCGCGGAGGAGAACGTCGTTGTTTCCGACTCCCATTTCCTTTCCTCTGTTTTTGCTGCACTTGTTGCCCGTCAGCCATTAGAGAGCGCACTGCATGCGCAGTAGCATCGCCAATGAGCTTGGCCATTTTATCGGATGGAACGAAGGAAGACATCGAAGGAGCTTGAACGATATCGAGGTAATACCGCGAATGTCGAAAGTGAACTTGTACTTGAATCAACGGAGGACAATGGAAGGTACACGCGTTTCAGTCGCACGCGTGTTAGAGCCACAGGCTGCAAGGGGCGAGCACAAGTACAAAAACTCCTCAGACAAACACGGCCATGCCCATGAGGCTAGTGCAAACAAACAATGCAACAGTAGACAGGATGTTCTGGTGGCCCAAAGTCGGGCTGATTGCCCTCGGCACGCAAATACATAATGACAACAACGACATTTCATCATCGGTAGGCATCTGTGGTCCCGGGCACACACCATATTCGACCCCTGGCGCCCATGGATCCTGTCCACTCTCGTTCTGTGTGGCACCAGACCCGCCTTTCGTTTCCATACCAAACTCAACCTGATTTATGTCAAAAATACACTGACTATGCGTTCACACAGGGCCTTACGTCCAGTATATGTGTCGCTCGCCACAGAGCACTCACACTGGCACCACAAATCAATGGTACTGCACAGCATGCGCAGAAACATCCTGAGATGAAAGATCACGCCCCGCCTTTGTCCCCCCCCACACAACACGGCAAATAGGGTATGTGTTGTGTTCTGTCGTGTCGTGTTGTGTTGTGTTGTGTTGTGTTGTGTTGTGTTAACATAAAACAAACATAACACAACACAACATGGCACAACAACACAACGCAACGCAACGCTACGCAACACACCATAACACAACACCACACAACATAGCACAAAACCAAACACAAAGCGAAACACAACACAACACAACACAACGGACCGTAAAAATCAACCCCCCCACCCCCTTGTTGAAGGTCAAAAAGTCCCCTCCCCCGTGCCCATTGCCCATGTTTTAACTCAGCAAAGACCACAAAGCTTGCATTTGAGTGGGACATGGACACCACATGTTGCGGTTTGGGCTAATTTTAATTAAACAACATCTACTTTGTATTGTACTTGAATTCCGATTCGCTGTGGTCACCTTGTGGTTCCATTAGGGGAGGTGGTGCGCTTCTGGAAAAACTTGAGCTTTGGCCGAACATTAATACCGGAAAGCCGTATTTCATGTGCAATACCCGTTATGTGGCCGCATGGTAAGGATGCCTAAGTGCCCCATGGGAGACGTTCACCTATCGCAGACACAAAGTCACCAAAAGTATATTGGCTCGCCACACAGATGCACATGCACTTTGAGAAATGCTTCTCCGCCGCCACATATGCACACTCACCGAACTTTGTTGACTTGCCACAAAGGTGAGGACGAGCAAAACTAGCAAAAGGAAGGGTTTGCGTGAGGCTTGTGCGTGAGGCTTGAATAAAAACCTGACCGCCTTTGATCCCATGAGACATCCCATCTCCATGGCCCACGGGTTGCACTTGGAACACGCATCGCTCAAAGGATTCGGGGACAGAATTCTCGGCGACGGCCTCCACATTCAAATCCGTGGAAGTCAAGGATGCAGATCCCAAGTAGCCCGACACACCGGCCGTCCAAAGGCTAATTTTACTAAGCCATGGCACAAACGGTCCGGTCGCCATGCCGCCTAAGAAAAGATGGAAGTGAACATGTTGCTTGTAAGTCAACGGGTCAATGGGGAAGTGGGATTGCCTATCAATTCGGGAGCAAGGAGGCAGTCCCGTTTTGTGCACCCGGGAACATCAAGTGAGGTCAACGACCTTAGGGGCCGTTCCAACCACTCCACAAGGTCAACGACCTTAGCAAGTCCATATTTGTATTGGACTCACAAATAGATGAACCAAACCTAACTAGGGTAAGTGCTCAATTTCGTCACTCGACAAGGATCTTTTAGACAACACAATGCCGGCCCAAAGGATCAGCAAGCTTCGAGGCACTAGCTTTACCGCTCTTGGGGGCCCAAAAACAACAACAACAACGACAACAACAACGACAACAACAACAACTTGGGGCTCAAGCGAGTGCGGTGCTGAACTTTCTGAGGGTACGGAATGGCTTAAAAGCTTGAATGAAGTCCAGCACAGCAGAGCGATTGGGCCCCGAAAGGCCCGGGAAAGCAGCAGCCAAAGCGGCGAAGCTCCAAATACTGGTACCCCGTACACGTAAGTACACAGCGCGTACGTACACGTAGGTACACAGCGCGTACGTACACGTAGGTAAGCAACGCTGCTTGTTTTCATTCGGACCTTATTCAAGGCCATAATGTATATGCGCACGCGATAACTTGGCGCGTTTGAGGATCGAATCCTCAACGTGCGAGACTCGGGAGCTGAAGGCGCAAACAGTGGCGGAGCTGGAGCTGAAAAGCAACCCAATCCAGTGCAGTCACAACAAAGGGCACCGGACACCCGCTCCCTCCACTGTAGAACCGGGCACCAAAGCACCACCAACCAAAGCACCAAAGCCTCCACCGAAGGCAGACTGCCAAGTCAACCCCACATTAGACCAGCCTCCCTTCACCAAACCCAAAGCCCTCAAAGGAAAGGAGAAAGCAACGAATCCTTCAAACCAAACAAACCAAACAAAGAATCACAAACAATCGACATTGTCCTTTTTTCAATTCGGCTTTTAACTCCACCTTCCTAGCTACCTCTCACAATGGCTTCAAGTCCAACTCCGGCTCTACGACTCGTCTTTTTTTGTTCCTGCACCTCTCTACCGCCTCAGAAAAAGGCACCAATCAGTGTATCAAATTGAGTAAACCGAAAATGGCAGCAGCGATTAATGATGGTAGGTATAAATCTACAATGGTTTAGGTTGAATCTCAAAGTTTCTAAATGCTTTTGCGTTGATGACAAAAGGTTCACTACTGCTAACGAAATGCTGGCCAGAAGGGCGCGTGTAGGGACTCGGGATTTGACGTCGTGCCAGTTCACCTTCTCCAATCACGCGCGACTACTAATGGAGTGCGGGCGGCGATCATGTTTTCACTGTTGAAATAGTTTTTTACACACAGTGCGATAATCGCAAAAAAAAATTGTACATGTTTTCGTCGAGTGTTGAAAATGATGATTCGGTTGCAGTAACCATAGTGCATTCCGAAGGCAGCAGAAGGTTGGCTGTAGCTTCGTTTCGTCGGTGGCGACTTTCCGGTCACATTTTAGACACCATCCGACGTCGCAAGTCTGAGCATTGCCAACAAGTTGTCATTCCCTAGTACAAAGTCTCACTCTTTCATATCCGTCCATTTCCGCATCTGTTTCATTCTTTGGTTGAACCCATGTAACACAAAGGTCTAAGAAGAAGTTCCGTGCAACACAAGAGGCCTAACTTGGGTGCAAGGTGTGTTTTCGACACAATTGTGAATTAATGCTAAAGATGCAAGTTGAGATCACAGGGTGGCATAGTTACACAAAGCGTGTGTTGTTGCTTCGACTGGGCTTGGGTTGCCTTTCATAACTTTCCTTTGCATCGGGTACCACTCGTCTTTGACATGGCTTCCCTAAGGTGTGACAAAATGAATCGTTATCATTGGAGTAACCGCAACCAGCATGACATAACATTTGAAAAGACATTACCGATTTGCTATTTTTCATCTCCCAAACTTGTTCCGTTGTCCGAAAGGTTTGCCGGTAACTTTTTTTTTCACCCAGTGGATCCTAACTATCCCTTTGCGCCTTCTTGAATTAGAGTTTGCTTCCTCAAAAAACTTTGAGCTTCCTTTCCTCAAAGGTAGTCATCAGCTTGCTGTCATGGAGTCCAACATGTATGAGAGATGGTATGAAGGCTACATGCAACTGATTCGCCACACATTGGCCAACCCTATTGAGTTCTTTCCTCGATATCTATCGTTGTCTAACCACCACAAACAATGGGTAACTCTACACGTTAAGTGTTTGCATTCATCTTCATCTTCATGTATCGATATGAAAATGAGAATTATTAAAATAATTTTTGACAGGTTTTGAAATTGAACATACATACGGTTGCGGAAATTTTTATTTTGCTTACTTTTGTGCTCATCTTAAAATGGTCTGATCAATGTGTGCCTAACCGGGGCAAAAACTCAACAAGAAGAAATCCGAATCTCCAGCCAAGCCATCAGCGTACAAAATGCTGCTGTTTTCTGTGTTCAGACAATATTATCTGTTGATCTATAATGAATTGAGATGAAAATTTATCAGCCGGATGTGTTATTATAATTGGCGGAACATGGGATTTGCATTGCAAAATCCTAGGTTCGATTCCCGGATGCCATCCATGCAATTTCCTAAAAGCGATTAATCCATTTCAGCATGGGATGTTCCTAATCTATGACATTGATATAAAATGAGCTTTTGCATGATTTACAAATGTTTTTATATCAATTTATAAGGTTCAAAAAGGCTTTTGTACCATTCTTCTTGCAACCTTTTAGGTTGGTGTTTTGTTGACACATTGAATTGTCACTACTCAAGTGAGAGATCATTCCTGGAATTCATTGCATTGTTTGCTATTGAAAAGAGCCAAGGGAATTTTTAACACTGGTAGCACCACTATTCCATGGCTCGACTTACCTTGGATGATCTGGATCCTACTTATACTCTTGGGGCAGGACCTTCTGGCCACACTCTGTTGCATCGTCCTGATGGTGTGACCGGCATTGCGCCGGTTGATTTGAACACGTCTATGGGCACGTTGCAAAGACAGTTGTTTCAGCAAAATCAAGTTCTACATGACATGAAGCAAGCATTCGACGCACAGGTGCTTTCTCTGCAGGCTGAGCAGCAACGAGTTCAACAAGACAACGTCCACTTACTGCATCGCTTGAATACGTTACCCACTCCGATGTCTTCTGGATCTCCTTCGCGACTCGACTGTCCGACGTTCGGTTCTGAAGACGAGGCAGTGGACAGCAAGCTTGGTTTACACGAGTCTCACGCGTGGCGCGTACAGGTCGTCGCGTGGCATGCAGAGAGTACGCTTGCAGTGTCGACACGCAATGTTCAGGTTTTTACGAAGCTACGAGGGCGTGCGGCGCGCGTTGTCGCTGCGAAGATGCCACTAGACGCGCTTCGTACTGATCAAGGCTTTCAAGGACTACTTGGGATACTAGAGTGGGCGTACGGTGGAGATACTGCTGACAATATACTTCAGGCGGTTGTTGGGCTGCTGGAGTGTAAGCGAGGTGACAGTGACATGCTTACCTGGATCAATTGGCTGGATATGCTGGTCTATCCCCTTGCGAATTTTGGCATTGTCTGGGATGAGCGATTTTCGGGGACGCTGGCGTTGCTGAACTCCAACCTGAATGCGGATCAGCGGGCGATGGTAGTCGCGAGCACAAGTCGGTCGTTGGTTTTCTCGCAGGTGCTGGTCGCTATTAGACAGCTTTTTTTCCAGGCGCGTCGACGTCGAGACCAATCGATTGCATGTTTGGGGCTGAGGCGCAGCGGCGGGGGAACAACAAAACACCAACCGGAAAAAAGGTTAACGCGCATGGTGGGTCCCGGGTTACCTGCTAGAAGTGCGGGAATCGTGGGCATGTTCAACGTGATTGTCCTGAGAAGACGACGTCAGCTTCGACCCTGATGGCACAAGAGGCGTCGACGGAAGAGGAACGGTCTTCGCGTGCGGTGCCAACCGCTGAGAGCAAGTCTGGTGGGGCTGGCATGCGTGAGGTTTTCTCGGTGGTTGGTCATGACACCACAGCTGATTTGTTTCACAACCCTGGTGTATGTTTGATGGCGCAGTTTGGTTCATTGTCTTCTCCACTTCACAAGCTTTGCTCCGAATCTTTGGGTCGTGGGATCATTGATCTTGGGTGTACCGACACGATGTGTGGGGAATTTAGGCTCGATCACTATCTGCGCAAGCTTGGACCAGATGGCTCTAATGTTCGTCGGAGTGACACCAATGCGTGGTTTGTGTTTGGGGACGGTGGCACGAAGTCAGCGCTCTACAGAGTCGACTTACCAGTACAGATTGGTGGTCGCGTGCAGTTCTTACGTACGCACGTGGTTTCTGGGGAAACACCTCTGTTGATTGGCCGGCGATCTATGGCGAGAATGCGCATGAGGATTGACGCGGCGAACAACACGGTTACTGTAAACTTGGGTGCTGGCGATTTTACGATTCGTTGTGATGTCTCTTCGTCCGGACATCTGGTGTTGTCTCTTTGGGATTCATCGCATCGTGCGTCGTTGTGACTAGCTTCCCTGCCGGTTGGACACCCGTATTCGATGTTCGCTCCTAAGTCTTGGGGCGATGAACGGCTGGCGCGCAAGGCATTGCTGGCCTTACATACCAAGCTCGGGCATGCAGCGTTTCCTCATCTCGTTGAACAGTTGGCTCTGGCGTATCCGGATCGAGATGCCTCTCTTCTTCGGTCTGTAACACGGGGATTGGTATGTGAATCCTGTGAAAAGCGGAAGAAGGCACCAAGGCGTCCTTTGGTGGCCATGCCCAAGGAACCGCATTTCAATTACGAGACGGGTGCGGATCTCTGGTATCTTCGGGGACAGCCTGTTTTGCACGCTATCTGTTTGTTCACTCGCCTACGACATTGTTCTTTTCTTCGTGACAAGTCCACCCCACACGTGTGTCATTCGTTGTTGCATCTGTGGGTCAAGTACTATGGTCCTCCGGTGCTGTTGTTCACTGATTTGGGGAAGGAGTTTGACAATGAGCTCATCAGGATGTTCGCTGAGCGTTATGGCATTACGCTGCACTGTGCGCCGGGTGGTTCACATTGGTCTTTGGGAGGTGTGGAGAGGCACCATTATCAACTGAGACATACCGTGGAGTTACTTCTGGAGGCGGATGACACTCTGTCATTGCAAGATGCGTGTGATGTGGCATGCATGTCGTTGAACTATCATCCTATGCCGGATCGAGGTTTTTCACCTCAGCAATTGGTGTATGGGGTGTCTTCACGCTGGCCTAATTTTGTGGCTGCGAAGTTACATGCTCTGGCCGAAACACCTGTGCCTTCTGATCATGTGGGCCACTACATGGTGAAGTTCTTGGATGCTATGTATCGTGCACGGGAGAAATTTCATGCAGCGGATGTTCGTGCGAAGGTTTCGCTGGCGAAGCGTAGTCGGCTGTCTACTAACCGTAAGGTTGAGCTTGTGACTGGCGATACGGTTTTTTACTTTGAATCACTTGAGAAGGGCAAGGATTCTTGGCATGGGCCGGCTGTGGTCATTGGTGCTGACGGTGACTTTGTCGTGTTACGCCACGGCGGGAGTGTGAGGCGCGTACCTCTGTTACACTGCAGACCTGCTTCGGCGGTGCTTGGCTCTCCTGACGTTGATCCCGGGGTTGCGCCTGTGGCAGTGCCTGATGCAGCGCAACAGGAGTTGGAAGAGTTGCTCGTTGACGAGGCGGGGAATGAGCTGAGCGCGGAGGAGGTTGCTGAGCTGAGACGGATGAGAGACGACACGGAACCTGTGGTGACACATTCGCGGGCCAGGGCTGCGATGTCGGTGCTTACGAGGTTGGGACCTGGTCTTCCTGAGTTGGTTTGGCAACGTTACACATCTGTGATACCTCCTGCTGTCTCGGGTGAGGTGTTCCTTTCATATTGCTATGTGGCGCATCGCTCTGCGCGTCGTGGCATGAGGGAGGTGACACCTGAAAGGGCACAATCGCTTGATTTTGTCGTGGCGAAGCAAAAGGAGTTGGCATCCTGGGTTGCTTGTCATGTGTATGACCTGGTACCAGACAATGGGCGGAAGGCGATATCGTGTCGGTGGGTTCTCGTTGACAAGGTGCAGGACGATGGTTCACTGAAGCCGAAGGCGCGGTTGGTTGTGCGGGGTTTTCAGGAGGCGGGTCTGCGGGACCTGGATACCTTTTCTCCCACGTGTTCCAAGTCGTCCTGGCGTGTGCTGCTCACGGTGGCTTCTTATCGTGGGTGGGCTCCGATCGCTGTGGACATTTCCACTGCCTTTTTACAAGGAGGTGCCCTGCAGCGTGAGGTGTATGTACGGCCACCACAGGAGTTGCATGCACCGGGGCAGTTGTTAAAGCTGCGGAAGGCGGTATACCGGCTTGTGGACGCTCCACTGCACTGGTACCAGGCGCTGCACAAGGCTATGCTGTCTATTGGTGCGATTGTGGTGCCGTTTGACCTCGCAATATACCTTTTTCGGGATCATGAGAATCTTTGTGGATGGGCAGCCGTTCACGTTGACGATATCTCCATCGCTGGGACTGACTCTCTCATCTCATCCGTTCTGGAGGCGTTGCACAGTGTCTTCTCTGTTGGGTCTGAAAAAAGAGAGGAGTATGTGTTCTGTGGAGTGCATTTGGAATGCAAACGTGACGATGACGGCAATCTGATCGAGATAACCTTGGACCAACAGAAGTACATTGATGAGATCGCGGAGATATCTCTGGAGGAGTCTACAGATCGTGGAAGACTATTAAACGCGAAAGAGACCACGTTGTACCGCGGCTTGACTGGAGCTTTGTCCTGGTGTACCGGGCAAACGAGACCTGACTTCTCTTGTAGCGTGTGCCGTCTCTCACAACGATCAAGCAAACCTACAGTCTCGGATGCGCTTCAAGCGAACAAGACCTTGCAGCACATGAGGAAGAGATCGCTATTCATCAGATTTCCCAAGTTGAGTGGACCTGTTCGTCTTATTGGATACCATGACTCGTCATGGGGCAATGGGGAAGAAGGGAAAACTGTTGGTGGCTGGCTGTGGACTATCACAAGTGTCGGTGAAGACAAGAAGGAGCGCTTCTGTCTGATCAACTGGAAAAGCCGTACTCTGCGCAGAGTGGTAAAGTCCACCTTTGCTGGGGAAACCCTTGCTTGTTCAGCCTGCTTGGATGACCTGTTCTTAACGCTCAATGTCGTTACTGAGATTACGAAGATGCGAGTTCCTGTTACGCTACGCACTGATTGTGCTTCACTATTCGACCACGTCTATCTGCACAAGGCTGTGTCTGAGAAGAGACTTCTCATTGAGCTTGCGGTGATTCGTGATGTTATAACGTTTGGAGAAGTTACCAATCTGGAATGGGTGGCTACGCAAGATCAACTCGCAGATGCACTGACGAAGTCTGGCTACAGCTCTATATTCTATAACTCCCTAAACAATGCAGTTCTACCATGAGCATGAGAGTACCTGTTTATCGTCTTCTTGGTTCAGACTTGGTAAGGACTTTGTCGTAATCGCTGATCGATCTGTCATGCATGATCGCTGTGGATCTGGACATTGTTCTGCTGGGGCAGAAAAAGAAAAGACGGATGTTTTCTGAGTTCAGACAATATTATCTGTTGATCTATAATGAATTGAGATGAAAATTTATCAGCCGGATGTGTTATTATAATTGGCGGAACATGGGATTTGCATTGCAAAATCCTAGGTTCGCTTCCCGGATGCCATCCATGCAATTTCCTAAAAGCGATTAATCCATTTCAGCATGGGATGTTCCTAATCTATGACATTGATATAAAATGAGCTTTTGCATGATTTACAAATGTTTTTATATCAATTTATAAGGTTCAAAAAGGCTTTTGTACCATTCTTCTTGCAACCTTTTAGGTTGGTGTTTTGTTGACACATTGAATTGTCACTACTCAAGTGAGAGATCCTTCCTGGAATTCACTGCATTGTTTGCTATTGAAAAGAGCCAAGGGAATTTTTAACACTGGTAGCACCACTATTCCATGGCTCGACTTACCTTGGATGATCTGGATCCTACTTATACTCTTGGGGCAGGACCTTCTGGCCACACTCTGTTGCATCCTCCTGATGGTGTGACCGGCATTGCGCCGGTTGATTTGAACACGTCTATGGGCACGTTGCAAAGACAGTTGTTTCAGCAAAATCAAGTTCTACATGACATGAAGCAAGCATTCGACGCACAGGTGCTTTCTCTGCAGGCTGAGCAGCAACGAGTTCAACAAGACAACGTCCACTTACTGCATCGCTTGAATACGTTACCCACTCCGATGTCTTCTGGATCTCCTTCGCGACTCGACTGTCCGACGTTCGGTTCTGAAGACGAGGCAGTGGACAGCAAGCTTGGTTTACACGAGTTTCACGCGTGGCGCGTACAGGTCGTCGCGTGGCATGCAGAGAGTACGCTTGCAGTGTCGACACGCAATGTTCAGGTTTTTACGAAGCTACGAGGGCGTGCGGCGCGCGTTGTCGCTGCGAAGATGCCACTGGACGCGCTTCGTACTGATCAAGGCTTTCAAGGACTACTTGGGATACTAGAGTGGGCGTACGGTGGAGATACTGCTGACAATATACTTCAGGCGGTTGTTGGGCTGCTGGAGTGTAAGCGAGGTGACAGTGACATGCTTACCTGGATCAATTGGCTGGATATGCTGGTCTATCGTCTTGCGAATTTTGGCATTGTCTTGGATGAGCGATTTTCGGGGACGCTGGCGTTGCTGAACTCCAACCTGAATGCGGATCAGCGGGCGATGGTAGTCGCGAGCACAAGTCGGTCGTTGGTTTTCTCGCAGGTGCTGGTCGCTATTAGACAGCTTTTTTTCCAGGCGCGTCGACGTCGAGACCAATCGATTGCATGTTTGGGGCTGAGGCGCAGCGGCGGGGGAACAACAAAACACCAACCGGAAAAAAGGTTAACGCGCATGGTGGGTCCCGGGTTACCTGCTAGAAGTGCGGGAATCGTGGGCATGTTCAACGTGATTATCCTGAGAAGACGACGTCAGCTTCGACCCTGATGGCACAAGAGGCGTCGACGGAAGAGGAAGGGTCTTCGCGTGCGGTGCCAACCGCTGAGAGCAAGTCTGGTGGGGCTGGCATGCGTGAGGTTTTCTCGGTGGTTGGTCATGACACCACAGCTGATTTGTTTCACAACCATGGTGTGTGTTTGATGGCGCAGTCTGGTTCATTGTCTTCTCAACTTCACAAGCTTTGCTCCGAATCTTTGGGTCGTGGGATCATTGATCTTGGGTGTACCGACACGATGTGTGGGGAATTTTGGCTCGATCACTATCTGCGCAAGCTTGGACCAGATGGCTCTAATGTTCGTCGGAGTGACACCAATGCGTGGTTTGTGTTTGGGGACGGTGGCACGAAGTCAGCGCTCTACAGAGTCGACTTACCAGTACAGATTGGTGGTCGCGTGCAGTTCTTACGTACGCACGTGGTTTCTGGGGAAACACCTCTGTTGATTGGCCGGCGATCTATGGCGAGAATGCGCATGAGGATTGACGCGGCGAACAACACGGTTACTGTAAACTTGGGTGCTGGCGATTTTACGATTCGTTGTGATGTCTCTTCGTCCGGACAGCTGGTGTTGTCTCTTTGGGATTCATCGCATCGTGTGTCGTTATGACTAGCTTCCCTGCCGGTTGGACACTCGTATTCGATGTTCGCTGCTGAGTCTTGGGGCGATGAACGGCTGGCGCGCAAGGAATTGCTGGCCTTACATACCAAGCTCGGGCATGCAGCGTTTCGTCATCTGGTTGTGACGCGTTCCCGTGGGGGGCCGGCCACGGGACGCTGCGGTGACACGCACAGGTGAGCAGGCAGGCAAAGCACTACGCTCACAAGGGCATCAATACGCTCGTGTCATGTGACAAAGCGTTTCAGGATCCTTGCCACTCTGCAACAAGGGAACGAAAGTATGTACAGCAACACATCAGGATATGTACACATGGGATTGAGACTGGACTGGGGTAAGGGCATCATAGGACAATAGACACTCAGTCCTAACTCATATCCCAATCCCAGGTCTGACCCTCTCAGTAGCTGGTGGGGGCGGGGGCTCAAACACAACCCATGCCCTGCTCAGTCCGGACCCTGAAACCCTGCCAATAGGGGGGGTGTCCCGCCCAGCCACAGGCGAGTTCCTGGGAACCAAGGTGCTCCAAGGCGAAACGATAGTGGCTCTCTATGCTCCCTTAACAGCAGGTTCCAACTCCTCTCTGAGCCAGAGATATGGCTCCGCCATTATCCCCTAGGAGTTGGTAGCTGAAAATGGGCTGTTTCAGCCCAAACTGATATTAGCTCCAAAATCTCCAAAATTGACCCCTCGTCCGGACCTGCCAGAGGTAGGGACGAGGCAACTGACCCTATGCCCTTCGAGTACGAACTCCCTGGAGCCCTCACCCAACCTGATTCCCTCTGAGGTCCCGGCATCAGGGCAACACGGATTCGTCAAGTGGGGTCATGATGCCAAAATCACCAAAACTGGCGCCATTCCTACGCGTGGCTCGCCCGCCCAGGGCAAGGCCAATGGCTCACAGGTTAGGTGGCAGGACCTAGGACTTATATCTGAGTGTACAACTTGGATTTAGGTTCGGGCTCCCTGTGGGCATAGAGATATGGGGCCGCCAATTGACCACACGGGGGGTTGAAATTGGGGTCCCAAAAGGGGGTCATTTTGGCTGCCTGAAAAGAGCCAAAATTTGGGGTGCTCCCAATAGTATATCTCCACGCCGGCTTGGAGATCGGATCCGCCATTCCATACGCGATCCACCGGGAGCCCAACGAAGACTCCCATGCCCTTGGCTCTCAAAGATCTCCATGCCACTTGGCGTGGTGACGATCCCAATGGGGTCCACAAATGCCAAAATGGCAAAATTGCCCACACTCACTTTGGGCTAGCGCCTTAACGAAGGTTGCTCCGCTTCGCCCACGTGGTGTGCGTACCATGGGGACCAATATGCATAACACCCATGTCATATATGGTCCATTGGTCCATGCGTCCGGCGTGCACGGGTGGGCTCAACATAGTGCACGGCGAGCAGCAAAAGTGGAAAATTGCTCAAAATGGCCAAAAATGCGCACACTCATGGTTGGGGCAAATGAGGCATATGCCCGACTCGGACCGGAGTGTGCCATAGGATTGGTATCAAGTCATGTGTATCCAACATATCTTTTGGGCGTCGCCCAACTCCTTTGGTTTTGGGAATGGCAGGGTCGCCAAGTGAGCCCATGATTTGGGATAGTCCCAAATCGCCAACATGGCGGCCTCGGTGTGCCAAGCCCAAGAGGAGTTATTCGCCGGGTCCAAGATATGTTGGGCACCGAAGTATGTACCCTCATAACATACTTGGGTCATGATGTCAATTGAGCGCAACGTTGAAATACACGGTCGCCACTTGACATCATGACGGGCCAAAAAACGGCAAAATTGGCACAAAGACACATAAAAGTGCCTTGAAAGGTGCACAATTATATTATAATATCTTCGGCTTTGATCGTGCAATCAACTAACCCTTCTAAACATAATGACTTGACACCAATGACCTTCGATTCCACATATGTGCTCCACTTGGGGCGCTTTGAAAGGTCACGAGCGCTACTTCCCAAGTGGGCACATGAAATTATGGAAAATTGCAAAACACACACCTTGCTCCCAACGCATCGCTTCGGGATCGCCACACAAGCTTCCCTTCACGAAGGTTAGGCTTGCAATTGATCGTGGGGAGTATGGAGAAGGGGCTTGCACAATATGAGGTCCATTGGCGGGTTTGACTTGGAGCGATGGACCCGCCAAATGGGCACGCAACACAACACAAGGCACATACTCCATATTGCCCAAAAAGGTAGCTCCCCCCACAATATGTCATGCCCCTCCAAGGGCATAACTTTGTGTCAATCGCTCATAGGAACTCAAGGAGAGTTCCTATGCAACACCAACACTTGCGCGCTACACTCGAAAGTTATCTTAACGCACGCAATATCATGGCCAAAGAGTTATAACGCAAACTCTACCCTCTTGACCATGATCCATTACACTAGCGCGCACGTGTGGAGACGCAAGGCATATAATGCTTCCTAAATTACGTCGGGAGTATTGTGAATACATCCCACGTTTCCTTATTGTCATTCCTCGCAAGCGGCACGAGATATGACCCTCACAAGTGGCCTCACGAATCAACTTTGTTTTGCCCATATCTCTAAGACAAATGGAGGGCAAGACAAAAGGAAAGTTGATTCGTGCATAGGGAAGCACGTAGGTCCACTCGAAGGAGGTCAAATCAAGTGCGGGGATGTCGAAGTCGAAAATCCGATTTCGACATCCTGAAAAATTCGGATTAAGGTTGCGAGTGTAGAATGTGAGAATTGCGGATGCATCAATGCAGTTCCTGAAGACTTTAGAGCCTTCGTCACGGATACCGCTAGAATTTCCATTATTAACAGTTAAACTGGCGGTTACGCTAAAGTCGCGAGCTATCCGCCAGCTGTCAAAACAGTGAATATCAGAACGGAAGCGTAAAAATTGACGGAAACAATATGAAAATGAAACCCTGTTGATTCCTGATATTCTGATATATGAATCTCCGCTGGCGGTGCATCGGTTGCCGATGCGGGGCCTTACGGCACGGAACACGCTCCCGCCGGGCTCGCACCGGGCGTCAACGGGCGCCTTCCGTACGTGGGGTTAGTGGACCGGAGACCGGTCTTCCCTTCCGTACATGGGGTTAGTGGACCAGAGACCGGTTGTATGCTGTTTGGTTTCCGTCATGCCCTGCGCCCCCCGGCCCCCCCTGTGGGGCCTGATCCCCGGTTATGGGGACACATACTCCTCTTTGTGCTGACCCCCGTCATCCCCTTGTGTAGGCTATTATAGGCCCACACTAGGGGATTTGATAGGGGATATCATTAGCCTTCATCCCCCCTTAACGTTTCCTTTCATTGTACTTTTGACTTGAGCCTGCAGGAGGGATATCATGGAACTCGGCGTGTTTTTCTGCCGCTTTCGTATCAGTCATTAGGGAATTCATTGCCCTGTTGATACCTATGCGAATTTGCCTTAAATTCGCATAGGTACAGAAGTTAAATATTGGCAGCGGCCTGGTGGTGAACCGGCGTCGCGCCAATTCGCGGGCGAACTGCCAGTTGGGATCTGGCGACCCAAATCGCGAGACCATGAACTGGCCTTTACGGAAAGTCCATCCTGTTGACCTGAATTAATTCTGACTGCACGTTTGTAATAGTCAAGACTTAGTTTATGATAGGGAATTAAAAGTTCAGGTTCCGGTGCCACTATTTTCAAAAACCCCCTAACGTCATGATGCCCAGCCATTTAAAGTATAGGGATAGCTTAGGCATCGTTGCCGGCACCTTACGGTGCCTTTTTCTTTTACCCCCCATTGTTAGATTAGGCATGGCATGCATATCTTATGCATTTCATGTAGTCACTTCAACCTAACCGTAAATTGAGATTTTCCATCCATTTCTCTTGAGGAGAGATGCAATGGAATGGCATGACTCTCCTCTACAATGGTATGTTATTTGTTTGTGTGAGTTGCAAGTCAGTTTGGAGATATGACTAAATTATTAGGATTGAATTGAGTTTTGGTTGTGGTGAACAACCCATGGTGAGTCTCAAGCTCAAGTTGATTTCGATGATTCCAGGGTGAAGCCAACATTGGTATATATTTTGGTTTGCCTTTCCTTCCCTGTGCAATGTCGAGATATGGTCGTGGTGGGTCACCACACTCCATGGTGGGACCCACTTTCATGCATAAATAGTGCATTTTTGTTGTGTTCATGATGCCACTTTGTCGAGTTTGTGTGTCGCGTCATTGTCGATTTTTTTCGTAATTCGTTTTTGGTGTCGTAGCAACGAGTCTCTACTTTCATTATCACTTTGGTTCGAGTCCATTTGAGCCATTGGTGATTTTTGGCGCCAATTTTAGTTTCCACATTTTGAGCACTTTGTTTTCATGTGCTCAAAGTTCGCCACTATATCTCCAAGATATAGTGGCGACGGAAAATAAGTAAGAGCTCATTTTGTTCGTACTTGGCGAGTACGAACAATATATGTTCGAGTTTTGGTTGCGTTTCGACGCTTTCGACATCTTTTGGTTCGAAGTTTTAAACTTTTTTGAGCTCATTTTGGCATAGTCATTTTATGCCAAAAATCACTCATTTTTGGCCTGTCATGGGCCTACTTTTTGAGCTTGGATCTCCAAGCTCGCGTCGAGTTCGAGTCTAAGTGTTCTTTGTGCGTGTTGTGGCATGTGTCTACTTTCGTTAATGCACTTTGCTCGGCCGTGATTCATTGTACATAGGGCCACACATGAATTTTAGTGATTGTGTCTTGAATTTTATTTTTTTCATGTGTTCACTTGTGGTGACCATGGAGATCCACTACTATTGAGTTTTTGGTCGAACTTTCCATCATTCGTGGTCTCCATGGTCCCTACTATTCATATATGGTCATCATAGGTCGTCGTCGACTTTTGTCTTTACGCTACGATCAATTTTCTATGTGCCATTTTGGCCTATTTCTGCTTATAGTAAATTTGGTCATGAGCACATTGCCCAAATTTACTCAGTCCATGTGTTGAATTTTCGAACTCATATCTTCATGTACATGTTGAGTTCGAACCCAAGTGTTGATTCCAATGAAAGAGCATGCTTTCCACTCTACGTGCATGCTTTTACTTGGTTATAACTCTTCTTGGGCTTAGCACACCATTGCAATCTCTAAAACCTTTTGGAGATTTCAAATTTTGTGTGTTCACTTCATTCACTTGGTTCATTGGGGTCTTCGGGCCAAATCTCCTTGTTCTTTGACCCTAGACCTCCCCAATGTTTCTACTTTGGGTATTTGAACTTGTTTTGGTATGTTCTATTACTTACCCAATCCATTGGAACCAAGTCTGCCAAGTGTATAGGATAGTGGTTTTACATGGTCCCAGAGATGTACATTATGGACCCTGAAAACCACCCTGTCATGTAGTCACTTGGCGGGTAAACAGTAAAGAACCCATGAGGAGTTGGACCTTGGGGTCTTTTCCTATGTTTCAATGGTGCTCTCTACTTTGTATTGAGCATTTGTTGGAAGGTTACTGGTACACAGGTTCACTGTTTTGAATTTTCTCTGGAATTTTGTTGAAAATTCCAAATTTCATGAGGTCACTTCTGGGCCATGGGAAAGTTAGGCCATCTTCTCGATTTGGGCCAATATTTTACCCATGGCCTCTCATCAGTGTCTATTCCCCATATTTGAGGAGTTTGGGTTATGGCCTACCCTTATGGGATCGGACCAAACCCATATGTCACCTCAATTTGGACTTCAATTCTGACTCAGGAATGTATGCATGCCTCAGAGCCCGTGTGGAGTTGGGTCCTGCCCCTCTACGTGTGTCAGGGTGAAGGTCTTGGCTACCCCCAACTACCCTTGTTTCCTTTTGGGATGTGGGATCCTGAGGTGGTATGGGCGATTTACCACTTTACCCCCTTTTCCACAGAATTTCTGGGGCCTAAGTCTTATAGGCACCCAGGACCACCACCCCCCCTACAGTGGTGTGGTGGGGCTATCTCCTGCCCCAAGGGGACTTGAGTTGGCATATTTGGGGAGGATGGTGAGTGAGTGTGTAGGCACTAGACCCC
Organism: Eutreptiella sp. 'Long Island Sound 2002'; assembly: GCA_964036045.1. Taxonomy (NCBI): domain Eukaryota; phylum Euglenozoa; class Euglenophyceae; order Eutreptiales; family Eutreptiaceae; genus Eutreptiella; species Eutreptiella sp. 'Long Island Sound 2002'. Next base: position 34,103,122 of record OZ038394.1, on the reverse strand, counting down.
CGCTTCTGGGGTCCTGTAGTGCCGGGAGTGGAGAGTGACAACCCCCCCACTAGGGTAGGCTTTGACAGCCAATGGGCCTTACCCATGTCTTGTTGTTTTTGCATGTTTTGTTCTTCCTTCTTGGGGATCCTGAATCAGGCTACCCAGGATGTGCTGAGTGGGAGAGTGGGCTCCCTTTGTCACCCCCTCTCCTGCCTTGATGCCCTTTCCTTTGTGACTTATGTTGATTACTGCACCTTACCCTAACCGGGACATCGTTTGGAGGATTTACATGTTCCTATGACCATTTGTACATGCTTTCTTTCCTTTGTTGTTTAGACCTCAAAGGGATTGCTTCGATTTCGCAATCCCGATGGATGCTCACTGAGTTGAGGGACTCAATGTGGATGTGAGTGATCTTCCGCTTGTGCTACGCGTGCAAGGGAGGAGGCCGCATGGGCTTGGAGAAGGTCGACCCGGGGATGGTAGCCCCGGAACAGCAAATCGAAGCACCGACCAGCCCCACATCCCGAGCGCCATCGGTAAGGCGCAAATCAAGCCCCTTATCCTCGGAAAGTGTCAATCCCTCGGAGATGGACTTCAAAGAGACCATGGATGCCCTCACCAAGGCCCTCATGGAGTTTGAAGAGTCCGGGAGAGAGCGCCTCACCATCCAATGCGGCATGGCGCGCCTCCCTATCTTGGAGGACTTCGTCATTGACTTGGGTCCTGCCCTGCGGGTATGCAGGCCAGCCCTGGCCATCGAGGAGCGCTTGGAGTCCATGGAGAAGAGGATCTCAGTGATGGAGGAGGCCGTCAGCGCCCCCCTACCGACCTCCTTGCGTCCACCGAGCCCGGCAGCCCCAGCTCAGGACCACCCCCTGAGCCAGGCGCCTCAATCCCCCCAAGGGGAGGCCCCTATCTCAGTGGCCGCCCCCGCGCAGCCCTGGAGGCGCCCATCAGTTGAAGGGCAGCCCCAATGGTCGCCGCCAACTCAACAATGGCCGGCGCCTTCGAGTTCATCAAAGAGATCATGGGAACCGCGGACACCAACAACGGGGACGAGCACACCACGCCGACGTCGCCGAAGAGGATGTCGAGCAGGCCGACAAGTGAAGAGCCGACGACAACGTGAAGGGCCTGAACCAGCCCCAAGGGCCCCGTCGCCAGCCCCCGATGACTCCACAGTCCTGAGCGACGCCCCCGAGGTCCTGAATGACCCCCCGTGCGCCGCCGGGGTTGAGATGGGGCCAAATCATCTCCCTTCAGCCCCCCCAGAGGAGCTCATGGAGTTGACCACCGCGGCCGAACCGCAGAGCCCCGTGAATGACCCCTTGAACTTCAGGGATGTCCGCTCAGGGGTCAAGGAGGCCGAGAAGGATGCCCAATGCGCTCCCTCAGGCGCTGAGCAGGCCGAGGAGGCGACCACGAACGAGCAGGGCACTGTGGCAACCTGCCCCTGCCCTGAGGAGGTCCCCAAGACCATGCAGGACATGCTGGCGATCAGCCCCAGCCCTGTGGAGGCTCCACTGCCCGCGCCACCACGCTCGCTCAATCGCCTCCAACAATTATGGGGATTCATCGCTCCCGAGTGCTACGACCTGATCTGAAGCCCTTGGGATCCGCCATGCGGGGGACGTGCCTGCGGTTGCACTCAGGTGCAACCGGATGACCTACGGGGAGTGGCACTACCCTGCCAAGACGAGCATTAAGTTATATGCAGGTCTGGTTTCTGGTTTTCAGCCCAGTCTGGATGTTTGTAGGGGTCCCTGTGGGTAACGGGCATCCACCAGACGGGAGCAGAAACCAGCAGACCTGCAGGGTGTTACTTTTTGTGTTTGTCAGCAGGATTGATCCATGTTGGGCTCGAGCCGTCGCAACCGGTCTATGCCACTGTTGTACATAGGAATCAGTGCAATGGCCGATTCTGAGTGTCTATAGGGGTATGTCAGCCTATGATGGCCAGAGCCCCAGAAAATCTGCACCTGTGCTGATGTGGGGCCTGAGCCGTTGCAATCGGCCTGTGTCCAGTTTCATCCACTTCCTTTCTCAGTCCGTGGGTGGATAGAAATGCCCTTTAGGGGTGGACCGCGACCGGGGCAGTTCGTCGTCAAGATAGGTCACCAGTTTCAGTATCAGAACCTGCCCCCCCTTGAAGGTTAAGTGCCGCAGGCGAACACCCAGGTTGGTATGGGACCTGTACCTCATTTTTCAATGCCTCATTGGTGCCATGGACTGAGTGCCATGGACCTGCAGTTGTGAGGGGTAGGCCAGGACGCCCTACCCCTGTGGGGACCCCCCCCCCCCAGTGCATGGGCCAGCTATGGTGCCATGGGAGTGCCAGGTCACAGAGTGGAAGGGGGCCCCACGTCCTATCACCAGTGGGACATTACTGTCACACTGAGCCGGGTGCTGTGTGGGTATCCACATGGCACTTCCCAGCCCGGAGGCTGCACAGGATGTGGCCGATGATGGGAGTAGTGGGCTAAGGGCGACCGGAGCGCATATCTGCGCAAGTGGGGCAACCGGACACGAAGGGACCAGGTAAACCAGGAGCACCACTGCAGGGCACAGTGCCAAGGCGGGGTGGGAGTAGCGCGAAGCGCTAGAAACCGTTGGGGAGGGGAGTGACCACAAATGGAGGGGGAAAGCCTTGACCAGGGCAGCCCCACCAATATCCTGAAGGACAGTGGGTGACAGACCCTGAGGAAGGCAGAGCATGGCGCGCCCAGCGAGGGGACCAGTTTTTCAGGTTTTTTTTATGCCAATTTCGGACCCCCCGCAAGGACAGTACCCAGGCAGCGACCTACGAGTCGCGCCGGAGGAATACAGGTGCGTACGGCGGGATATACCCCGCATGAAGGCGGCGCCAGGGGGTTGGACCCTTCGGGGTGCCAGCCCTCCATAAGGGAGGCGGTTGGAAAACCGGAGGGACGTTACCCTGAGGTATGGCTGGATCTGGGGTCTGGGATCATGGACCCTATGCCTTAGCCCTGCTGATTGGGTACAATATGCCCAGGGTGCCATGGACTGAGTGCCATGGACCTACTGATTGGGCATGAGATGGCATGGATGAGAAGGTAAGGGGTGTTCTGGCGAGACCCCTGGCTTTCAGGATGTCATGACCTGCCAACCCACTCAAGACCTATTCTTTCCGCTCCTTATTGGGTCTGAGTCAGGGATGCCCAGCGAAAGCTGGTGGCTACCCCGACGGTTGGACGTCAATCCCACATACACACCTGTGAACACACAATCAGCAGGCAAGGACAGAATGGAGAGACCTCTACAGGTTTCGCAACCACCGGCAGGGACCCACTGTGAAAGTGGTCCTGATGCCACGCCCATTTGTCCAGAAATGCTGAGCAGTTTGCTGCCATTGACTCCAGCAGGATTCACACCTGAACAGGGCTTGAGCGAAGGACTGAATGAGGTCCAAAGACTGACTAGGACTACCCCTGAGAGCAGTAACCCAGAGTCCCCATCCGATGAATGGGGCTATGCTAACAGCATATCAGTCCTGCTCGCCCCGTCCGGGAGTATAGCCACCCAGGCTGGGATTTGACAGAGTTCCAGAGGGTGGATTGAATAAGATACTCCCCCTGCTTCGATGCCAGCAAAGGGCGACCCACAGCTCGTGGACGCCCTATGCATTATGACGTCCCTCTTGGCTGGATTGTGCTGTCAGGTGAAGGCACCCCAGTCTGCACAGCCAGAAAAGCCTGAAGTGCCAACGACCGGTGAGCCCTGTCGCTGCAGCGTACGGGTCCTGGCAGCTGTGACGGACTGTGACCGGACCAAGGAGGTGATGGTCGACGACATCCCCTCCTTCTTTTTTCCTTTCCCCTTTCCTATCCAGCCAGAGCCGTCCGATCAAGGTCCTGCCGCCCAGTTGCAAGTCTCTGGGGACTTGACCAAGATGATCGCGGCCTGTGCCAGGATTGGCTGCCCCTGAGCAGGATTTCGAGTCTTGCTCGGGTGATGAGGGCATGAGCGTGGTGCCATGAACGTCAGTGTCATGGACCTTAGGGACCCGCAGGACGATGTCCTGCCGTCCAGCTTAGCCCCAACCGTGGCCTCTTAGGAGACCACGGCGAAACGCCCCATCAGCCCGCTGGAACACCGCGGAATGTGTGAGTTGGTGAGTGGAGTGCGTGTGAGGAGTGTGCTTGGCAGCAGGGGGTGAACAATGTCCTCCAGTGGGGGCCCACCAGATCCAGCAAGGTCTATTCTTCCCGGGTAGACGGACAATCTACCTTATGGATGCACTCACGCATCGTCAAAGAGTGCCACCACAGCCTTGTGGTTACCCTGCGAGGGTCTGGAGGACCTGCACTCAGTGGGAACCCCAAGTCAACCTTAGGGGAGTCCCCGGTCTGGGGTAGTCTTCTTACAGCGCCCCCAAGTGTAGGCCGTATGTGGACAGCTGATGCCTACCTGCCTGCCTGAGCCAAGTGTGTCTTGCTTTCGGGTGTAGTAGTGATGTGTTGACTGTGATCTGAAGTGTCCTGACATCTCACTGTGGGCGCTGCCTACCCACAGTACCAAACCAGACCGCCCAGTTGCAAGTCTCTGGGGATCTGGGAACCAGACCGCCCAGTTGCAGGTCTCTGGGGCTCTGGGGAATGTGTAGGTCTTCTCTTTTCCCTTATATGTGCATATGTATGTCATATCTTCTGTACCCCCCTGTCCTGCAGGCAGAGGTTGGGACACCCATAGTAAATACATTTTTAAGACGTCACAAATTTCTCAGTGCGGAGCCAGTGATACTATCATACAAAGCCAGAAGCTAATGTACAAAGTCATGGACTCGCATAACCCACGGGCCCCAAAGGCGCCCAGCGGTGTCATGTCGGAGCGGCGGCGGTAACTGAGGGGCATTGGGGACCCGCTGGCAGGTGTAGGAATGAGTAATTGAAGGGCAGCACGACTTCAGAGCCGCGCAGCTTGTATTGCATGCACCGAATACGTATGACATACGGAGGGAGGCACATAGGAGCGTTAAGGGTGCGGACACAGGGAGCGATGCATGGAACCGGAGGGGCGCCGTAGGCGCCACAGACGAAGTAAAAGACTTGAGAGAATGATGTGAGGGAGATGTCAAGGCGCTGCCTATAGCGTCTTAATTGTCGGGAGTTCCGAGGTGAAAAGGGGGGGGATAAGCGGAAATTCTGTCGGTCTGGACCCTGAAGAAACGCATTTTGGGATGTCCCAGCGCTTGGTTGATGAGAATTGAGGTGATAATTGAATTCAGCACCCCCGAATTAGGGGGGGTGGATACCTGAAGTGCCCTGCCGGGCTCATGAGATGAAAAAACCCATTTTTGGCACCGTTTGAGGGGGGTGGATAAACGGAAATTCTGTCGGTCTGGACCCTGAAAAACGCATTTTAGGATGTCCCAGCGCTTGGTTGATGAGAATGAGCCTCACAATTAAATTCAGCACCCCCAAATTAGGGGGGCTGGGTACCTAAAGTGCCCTCCCGGGCTCACGAGGTGAAAAAACCAATTGTCGGCACCGTTTGGGGGGGGGGGGGGCGTGGAGAAACGGAAATTCTGTCGGTCTGGACCCTGAAAAACGCATTTTGGGATGTCCCAGCGCTTGGTTGATGAGAACTAGGCTGATAATTGGACTCAGCACCCCCAAATTAGGGGGGATGGGTACCTGAAGTGCCCTGCCGGGCTCACGAGATGAAAGAACCCATTTTTGGCACCGTTTTGGAGAGGGGGTGGATAAACGGAAATTCTGTCGGTCTGGACCCTGAAAAATGCGTTTTGGGATGTCCCAGCGCTTGGTTGATGAGAATGAGCTTCATAATTGAATTCAGCACCCCCAAATTAGGGGGGGGGGGCACCTGAAGTGCCCTGCCGGGCTCACGAGGTGAAAAAACCCATTTTCAGCACCGTTTGGGGTAGGGGTGGATAAACGGAAATTCTGTCGGTCTGGACCCTGAAAAACGCATTTTGGGATGTCCCAGCGCTTTGTTGATGAGAATTAGGCTCATAATTGAATTCAGCACCCTCAAATTAGGGGGGATGGGTACCTAAAGTGCCCTCCCGGGCTCACGTGGTGAAAGAACCCATTTTCAGCACCGTTTGGGGGGGGGGTGGATGAACGGAAATTCTGTCGGTCTGGACCCGGAAAAATGCATTTTGGGATGTCCCAGCGCTTTGTTGATGAGAATTAGGCTCATAATTGAATTCAGCACCCTCAAATTAGGGGGGATGGGTACCTAAAGTGCCCTCCCGGGCTCACGAGGTGAAAAAACCCATTTTCAGCACCGTTTGGGGTAGGGGTGGATAAACGGAAATTCTGTCGGTCTGGACCCTGAAAAATGCGTTTTGGGATGTCCCAGCGCTTTGTTGATGAGAATTAGGCTCATAATTGAATTCAGCACCCTCAAATTAGGGGGGATGGGTACCTAAAGTGCCCTCCCAGGCTCACGTGGTGAAAGAACCCATTTTCAGCACCGTTTGGGGGGGGGGGGTGGATAAACGGAAATTCTGTCGGTCTGGACCCGGAAAAATGCATTTTGGGATGTCCCAGCGCTTGGTTGATGAGAATTAGGCTAAAAATTGAACTCAGCAACCCTAAATTAGGGGGGGTGGGTGCCTGAAGTGCCCTCCCGGGCTCACGAGGTGAAAGAACCCATTTTCGGCACCGTTTGGGGGGGGGCGGGTGGATGAACGGAAATTCTGTCAGTCCGGACCCTTAAAAACGCATTTTGGGATGTCCCAGCGCCTGGTTGATGAGAATTAGCCTCATAATTGAATTCAGCATCCCCAAATTAGGGGGGGTGGGTACCTGAAGTGCCCTACCGGGCTCACGAGGTGAAAAGACCCATTTTCGGCACCGTTTTGGGGGGGGGTGGGGGGGCAAGCGGAAATTCTGTCGGTTTAAACCCTGTAAAACGCATTTTGGGATGTCCCAGCGCTTGGTTGATGAGAATTAGGCTGATAATTGGACTCAGCACCCCCAAATTAGGGGGGATGGGTACCTGAAGTGCCCTCCCGGGCTCACGAGGTGAAAGAACCCATTTTCGGCACCGTTTGGGGGGGGGGGGCGTGGACAAACGGAAATTCTGTCGGTCTGGACCCTGAAAAACGCATTTTGAATTGTCCCAGCGCCTGGCTGATAAGAATTAGCCTCATAATTGAATTCAGCACCCCCAAATTAGGGGGGTGGGTACCTGAAGTGCCCTCCCGGGCTCACGAGGTTTGGTACCCGGGGGGGGGGGGGGGTAGAGGTCACATCAAATTCAGTTCTTTATGCTTCACGAACAAATGTAGCTGATTGGAAGGGCGGTTGAAGGATGCGTGAATGACGTATGTATGTTGTCGACTGGCTGACTGATTGACCGAGTAGTAGGCGAAATTAGAGTGAGAGTGCGTGATTTTTAAGTGGATGCCCGCGGAAAGTGGTGGAGGACTCGAGGCGGTCGGTGGGGACGGCTGGAATGAGGTGGAAGTTGTAGCCCCATATTCGAAGTTGTGTCGAGCTGCGTAGAGCGTAGTGCTGAACGTCTTGGTACCCGCTGAGAGGTGGCGGAGAACTCGAGGTGGTCGGTGGGAACGCCTTTGATGAAGTGGACGATGTAGCCCCGTTTGGTCGAAGCTTTGCCGTTGTCGTAGTGCTGCGTGAAGTGGCCTGTAGGAGATCCTGCGGAGGAGGGTAGGACGCGGACGGGGAGGGGTGCGGGAATGGTGCTGACGGGCCCGAGATAAGAAGCGGCTAATCGCCAGGCTGACGCCTCCGCCCGTCTTTTCGGGCGGGCTTACGTGGGAGTACCGTTTGGCAGGGGCGGCTAAACGCCAGGCTGTCGCCTCCGCCTGTCACTTCAGGCGGGCCAGAGTGGGCGGCTTAGTAGCCAGAGCGTCTCCAGCGGTCGTTTCCGCTGGGCCCACGTGTGCGCGGATGAGGGCGCCACTGTTGTCTGCCGGTGCTATCCATGCTGTCGACGTGGTGGGCACGGTGACCGTCCCGCACGGAAGATGGTTGTGCGTAGGTCTTTGGGGCGACGGGTCCTGTAGCGAGAGGAGGGGGGGCGGGGAAGGGTGGAAGGGGTTGGAACTCCGTTGGCTTTGGAGGCGTAGGCGGCCGATAGGAGCCATAGTGCAGGGGTTGCTGCGGCGAGGACAGAGGGGCGCCTTGCTGGTTGAGGTACGGCTGGGATGGCCTGACGTTCACGTCGTCATCCAGATGGACCATGAGGGACCCGGGCTGGACTTTGTAGGGGGCTTGTGGCGGCCGGGGCGCAGATGTCGCGAGCCACTTTGGATCGCGCTGGATGGTGTCTTCTTGTTTTTCTGCTTGGGTTTCCTCGGTAACCTTCCGGCCTATGTTGACCTTTAGCCTCTTGGGCACCGGCATAGCGCCAGGGCTGCGCGTGCGCTTTAGTTCGTCTTGGAGCCTACGTACCTTTTTCCGTAGCCTCTGGTTTTCTCTTTCCGTGGTACGATCCGATGGCCCTCTAGCTTGTGGCTGCGGTGTGACTGGAGGCAAGTACGGGACCGGCATAGGCATCATAGGCATGAAAGGAGGCATGGCCGGCTGCATGGGCATCGGTGAGACCCATGGGGCAAAGGGCATGCCATACTGCGGGCCCGATGGCTGGGGCCAAGCGGGCTGGCTTTCCGGGCGTTCCCGGGGAGCGCGCGGCTCATAGCCCTGCGATTCCTCTCCCGAGGATGACCTCACCGAGCTCCGGTCGGTGGAGGGGGAGCGGGATCGGGATGATTCATCCGACGGAGATGGTGATCTGCGTCCCATGTTTATGCTATGTGGAGAGTGATCAGGGAGGTTGTTGGGCTTGGGGAGGGGATTGGGACTGGAAAAAGCGCAGGATGGTATTATGGGGTGCCGCCGCGGGTTTGGGGGGGATCCCTCTTCTTGGGGGGGGGCAGGAAGTGCTTTGGCGTCTTTTGTTCTGCGGTCTCGGCTTTGGCTTGCTCGGAACATCATTAAGTGTAGAAGGGAGGGGGGATGGATCAGGATGCGTGATAGGTGCAGGAGAGTAAGACGTGCTGTAAACTCCATGGTGTTGGAAAAACGTGTTGGGGCCTTGCCCCACTATACGGTCTGGGGGGGGCTGGTCCCGGAGCCATTCAAGGTAGCTTTTAATAGCCGAGGTGAAGCGAGTGCGTCTGGCAGGCATCGTGTCCCATATAAGCGCTCTTGCCTTTGATTCCTGTTGAGGGGCGAGGGTGGAGATCATTTTGTTCAACAGGGACTTGGGGACTAAGGAGCGTACAAAGAGCCTTTTCTCCCACCAGGGGCACTCAAGGAGCCAGTTTCTAACGGCCGGGATGAGCCGGGCATCCCAACTAAGGATGACGTTTTCACGATGACTGTGAGTGAGGTCACAGAAGGCGAGTCTGGACGCCGGATCCTGGGGGTGGTAGCGGCAGCACGCATTGCAGTAGTAGCTGGTAGTATCGAAAAAGGGGGGCTGGTCTTTGATTCCTTGGACACCTAAAGCCCATTTAGTGGCGAACGAACTGAACCACGAGTGGTGTGCAACCCAGTCGAAAGAGAGTTTAGTGTGAATGTTGAGGTGGTCGTGCTTTGGCAGGAGGTTCTTTCGGTGCGTATTGCCGCACTTTCCGACGACAGGCTTGTTTTTGTATGTAATACCCACTAGGGGGGGGGGGGTGCAAATGGGGAGGGGTCACCACGAAGCTGAGCGCACACCATTTGGCTAACGTGTCGGCCAACTCGTTTCCATGAAAACCGACGTGTGCCTTAATCCAATAGGGGGTCCATGAGAAATGTATGTACAGCTGTAGGTCCTCCAGGATGGAGGCCCAAGTTCCGTGGTTGGACGTGGAAGGGAGGGGGAGAGACTTCCCAAGCACTTTGTCTGCAATTCGGACCACCTGGCTATTATCAATACATATGCCAATGCTTCCCCTGAACCCAGTTTTTATGAGGTGCCGCAAGAACTGTACTAATGCCCAGAATTCGGACTCTTCGGATGTATCGTAGGGGCAGGGAAATGCATAGGCTTTTGTGGTGTCCTGGTGGGCCACTACAGCCGCTGAGCCTACTTTATCCCCGTTGGAGGAGAAAGCAGAACCATCGAGGTAAGCCCACACGGAGTGCAGTTGCACTGGTAGCCGTCGTGCTTCAGCCAGGGCAGTGCAGCCCCACTGCTGAAGTGTTTCTGGGTCTGTTGGGACTACTTTAGTGGGAACCGTCAAGCCGACACCCAGGTCATCCGTGGATTCTACTGTAAGACCCATGGGAGGAGGGATGCGCATGGGAGGTAGGAAGGCAAGGGGGGGACACAAAGATTGGTGTGTTGGGTCTGGGTACTGAGGTGACGGAAGAGTGGGGGGTGGGGTGAGGGTGAAGTAGTCGTGGTCGGTTAGCACCGCCTCGGATTTGTCGACCTCGAAACTTACGATTGTGGACCTGGGGCGGTGGTGAACAGTGCCAGTATGGTATTCTTCTCGGAAGGGGACGTACACTGTTTCTCCTTCCTTTAGCACCGATATTTTGCAGGGGTTGAGTCGTCCAAAGCCGTGGACCCTGTACCCTAGAGCATCGACGCTAGCGCCGAAGTTTTCTTGGAGGATATTTGGTTCAGGCGACATCAGGGCTTCAACCACGCCTTTTTGTGTTTGGGGGGGGCCATCTCCTATGTAGTAGCGCATGCCATAATTGAAAATTTGGGCATGGTATGAGAGGCGAAAGTGGGCGAGATTGTAACCGGACTTGTGTTTGGGCTGATAGATGTCTTTCGCTGATGTGTTGGCTGGGACTTTCCCGTGCTTGGACAAGTTTTTCCATATGAGTTTGTGGAGCAATTCGATGTTGTCTTCGGGGAGGGTGCTCGCCAGTAGTCGGAAAAGGAGTGTGGGGATGAGCTGGCAATTTGTAAGGGAGGTGAGTTCGGTCATGGTCAAATTGAGGGGGGAGAGTCTGTCGAAAAAGGACCTGACGTTATTCGCAAGCAAGCTGTACAGCTCGTTGGGGTCTTCCGAAGTGAAAAAATAGACACCAAGGTATTTGTAAAATTTGTAGGGTTGGCCCGTATCAGGATCTATTGTGCTCAATTGCGAGCCCGCAGAAGATTCGATGGTGGTCTGTGGAGCGCCGTAGAGGGCATGAAGTTGTGTTTTGGACACATTCATGTCCATACCAAAGGCCCGAGCCGTGGTGTCGAAGAAGTTAAAAATCATTTCCATGTCCTTTGTTGAATTGCTTCGGAAAAGAATGTCGTCGACAAAAGCATGCAAGCTGGAGTGGGGGGATTGAAGTGAAAGCTGGTCGATGTTAAAAAGTAACACATTGATGAATAAAATGAATAAGGTTGGACTTGCCGGGCACCCTTGACGGACACCACGTTGGAGTTTGTAGCTTGAATGAGGGGTGCCGTGTACGACTGGTTTATCAACAGGATTGGAATAAAGATTTTTAAAAGCCTCGATCATGGAGTCGGGTAATTGGTAGGCTCTTAGGACCGACCATAGCGTTTCATGCGGGACACTGTTGAATGCCTTGTTAAAATCAATGTACAGATGATAGGCCGGGCCTCCCATTTGTATATTGCGGGCTACTACATCGTAGATGTGGTCACCACATCTGTGATTTTTGAGACCCCCATGTTGGCTTTTGTGAATGAGAGAAAATTTCTCTGAAAATTGTACGAGCTGGTCATTGAGAAAAGCAGCTGTCAACTTTTGGAGACTTTGGATGAGGCAGATAGGGCGATAATTCTGGGGGTCTCTGGGGTCTCCTTTTTTGAATAAAAGTGCGAGAAGGGCATGTGACCATTCAGGGGGGGCGGTGTTCTTGAGGACAGCATGCATGCATGAGCGCAACCAGGAGAAGTAGGAAGATCCGGCAAGTTTCAGAACATAGTAGGTCAAACCATCTTCTCCCGTGGCCTTTGTGGAAGGGCCACGGTTCAGTTTGTTCTGGAGCCACTCGTCGGTGATTTCAGGAAGAGGGAGAGCCGTGGTTTCTTTGGGGCAGCTGGGGAGGTGGCGGGTTAGATTACGCACAAGGTCAGGACATGGGCGGAAATTGGGATCGCCTCCGAGGTTGGCCATTGCTTCGGCAAACATTTTTCCAACTTGAGCTGGTTCAGAGGCCACCGATTCGTGTTCGGATGTCTCCCATAATGTTACTCTGTCCCTGGTAGGGGGGTTGAGTGTGTCTTGAACCGTTTTTTTGATCCTCCTATGCCGTACCAGAGAGAAGTGTAAGCGCTTTTTCTGCTTTTCTTGTATTTTCTTTCTCCACTTTACTGCGAGTCGCTGCAGAGCATCCAGAGCTGTTGAGCGGTTGCTTCCTATCGAGGGTAGGGATGAGCAAGCTTTGGCAAATTCCTTTTCGATTTGTGTAGCTCGGTGCTTTTGGTGGGGGGCGGTTATGCTGTGGTATGCCCGGGAAATTTGTTGGAAAATATGATTGGCATGTGACGACCATTCTTCCTGGGAGAAATGGGACGGGGGATTGTTTTCCACCCACTCGGTCAGCGGTTGGATGGATGTTTGGAATGCTTGGGTTTCTTTTGAAGTGAGGCCACGGAATCTGGTGGGATTATGCATATCAGCATCGTCTAGAGGGGTGAGGGGTAGCCCCATAGTAAATACATTCATCAGGATGTAATTCAGGATCCAAGGGGAGCCGTTAAGCCAAAGTAGTCCATCAGACCATCAGGTCTGGACTTGAGGCGGTACGACCTCCATATCCTGGGTCCATACGCCTACACTAATCTCTCTTCCTCTACCACAGGAGATGGGCACTCAACCCATCTCCCACTGATACATATACAATCATAATTGCTGTCCGTATGGAGCTGACACGCCCAGGCCACCAACTTGGGCAGATAGGCCCCAGACTGGCAGCATCACAGGGTAGTGTCCAGCCTATGTGTGCCTGAAATTGGCTCCCAAACTGCAGCAGTCCCCTTGTTCGGGGTCGCCAACACCCAAACACAACTAAAAGGGCCCATCAAAGAAGAAACAGGTTGTTGGACTGCAAACAGCGGGACCCGCTGGGTAGTGCAGTCAAGTGCAGGCCCCCATATGCGGAGCACCCACCATATACGTGTACTTAGGCAGCACATTTAGTGTCGGAGTGGAGTCCAGACCCCAGTACAGTGCGTAGGTTGCAGCCACTGGGGCCGTGGACATCCCCAACACATGGGCTGTTAAGAGGACGTTTCTGGCCTTCTGGTGCAGCACCAACACCCAGAGGCCCTGAAGAGTCTGTTCTGCACTGCAGCAGTGTAAGGTCTTGGAGTCAGACCGGTCCACAAGATCCACTGATGACCAAGTCGGGTCAGTTCTTGTACAATCCCATGGCTGGGTAACCAGGGATAGGGTCACGAGGGGAAATGGCCATGTGAACCCAGGTATCGGCCAGAAACCTGGCAGCTGCAGGGGGTTGACACTGGACCAGTCTGAGGTGCATAAAAAGTCGCAGCAACTTCCTGAAATAGTCCACAGAGCCGCCATGGCTAAGGGGGCACCTCAAAGCTTCCCCCTAATGTAAGCTCTTGTGGAGGCTGTGGCTGTAAACAGCACTGCTTGTGGTATGAGTACAGGAACTTTTGGTGTCCCTGAGTGAAACTGAAGTAAGGTATGCTGAGTATTCTGACTGAAATATGTATGCTGCAAGTAGTCTGACTGAATCCAGGCACTGCAGGCGCTGGCATAGCCTCTGCAGTACCTCTGCCCTGAATCCTGACTGATCCTGGATGATCAGTAGCAATCTGTACATTGTTCTTCTCTGCATTGCTGGGGTTGATGGGATCTAACGCCCACTGAAGGTATGGGTCCCAGCCCACTGAATGGACTGTCATCTGTTTCTATTTTTTCACCCACTGTTGGCACGTGGGCCCTTCCTTCATGGAAGTGGGCAGCCAGTGTCTTGATAGAACATTCAGTCTTCAATCTGGATAGGTGCTGGACGGAGGATAATGATGGCATGCCTGAACCATTTCCTCCTGTCACAGCATGCCTTGAGTTTTAACTCATTGACTTTCTGTGTTGCTTGTTTTTCATTTGAATGTGTAGAGACCGCATTAGGTTGTTGTGCTAACCTGATGGTTCAGCCCAACAGAAGCACTGATGGGCAGAGGGAGGCCACACGGCTATAATCGTTTTTCCGTGTCAGTTTTCGCCAGCATGATTGCTGGGCTGGGGAGGGGAGTGTAAAACGATTTGAGCCGTAGGTGAAGTTTTACACCCACCCATCCCGAACAAAGTGCATTAACGAAAGTAGACACATGCCACAACACGCACAAAGAACACTTAGACTCGAACTCGACGCGAGCTTGGCGATCCAAGCTCGAAAAGTAGGCCCATGACAGGCCAAAAATGAGTGATTTTTGGCATAAAATGACTATGCCAAAATGAGCTCAAAAAAGTTTAAAACTTCGAACCAAAAGATGTCAAAAGCGTCGAAACGCAACCAAAACTCGAACATATATTGTTCGTACTCACCAAGTACGAACAAAATGAGCTCTTACTTATTTTCCGTCGCCACTATATCTTGGAGATATAGTGGCGAACTTTGAGCACATGAAAACAAAGTGCTCAAAATGTGGAAACTAAAATTGGCGCCAAAAATCACCAATGGCTCAAATGGACTCGAACCAAAGTGATAATGAAAGTAGAGACTCGTTGCTACGACACCAAAAACGAATTACGAAAAAACTCGACAATGACGCGACACACAAACTCGACAAAGTGGCATCATGAACACAACAAAAATGCACTATTTATGCATGAAAGTGGGTCCCACCATGGAGTGTGGTGACCCACCACGACCATATCTCGACATTGCACAGGGAAGGAAAGGCAAACCAAAATATATACCAATGTTGGCTTCACCCTGGAATCATCGAAATCAACTTGAGCTTGAGACTCACCATGGGTTGTTCACCACAACCAAAACTCAATTCAATCCTAATAATTTAGTCATATCTCCAAACTGACTTGCAACTCACACAAACAAATAACATACCATTGTAGAGGAGAGTCATGCCATTCCATTGCATCTCTCCTCAAGAGAAATGGATGGAAAATCTCAATTTACGGTTAGGTTGAAGTGACTACATGAAATGCATAAGATATGCATGCCATGCCTAATCTAACAATGGGGGGTAAAAGAAAAAGGCACCGTAAGGTGCCGGCAACGATGCCTAAGCTATCCCTATACTTTAAATGGCTGGGCATCATGACGTTAGGGGGTTTTTGAAAATAGTGGCACCGGAACCTGAACTTTTAATTCCCTATCATAAACTAAGTCTTGACTATTACAACCGTGCAGTCAGAATTAATTCAGGTCAACAGGATGGACTTTCCGTAAAGGCCAGTTCATGGTCTCGCGATTTGGGTCGCCAGATCCCAACTGGCAGTTCGCCCGCGAATTGGCGCGACGCCGGTTCACCACCAGGCCGCTGCCAATATTTAACTTCTGTACCTATGCGAATTTAAGGCAAATTCGCATAGGTATCAACAGGGCAATGAATTCCCTAATGACTGATACGAAAGCGGCAGAAAAACACGCCGAGTTCCATGATATCCCTCCTGCAGGCTCAAGTCAAAAGTACAATGAAAGGAAAGGTTAAGGGGGGATGAAGGCTAATGATATCCCCTATCAAATCCCCTAGTGTGGGCCTATAATAGCCTACACAAGGGGATGACGGGGGTCAGCACAAAGAGGAGTATGTGTCCCCATAA
Source organism: Eutreptiella sp. 'Long Island Sound 2002' (assembly GCA_964036045.1). NCBI lineage: Eukaryota > Euglenozoa > Euglenophyceae > Eutreptiales > Eutreptiaceae > Eutreptiella > Eutreptiella sp. 'Long Island Sound 2002'. The sequence continues at coordinate 34,087,446 of OZ038394.1, read as the reverse complement.
CCGGGGATCAGGCCCCACAGGGGGGGCCGGGGGGCGCAGGGCATGACGGAAACCAAACACTCCCCTCCCTAGCTCAACGACACCGTTGAAGCGGAAAAAACAAATGTGGTGACGTCGTGACCTAGAACCAGGAAAAAAACAGGGATGGCCGTGATTCATTGTACATAGGGCCACACATGAATTTCAGTGATTGTGTCTTGAATTTTATTTTTTTCATGTGTTCACTTGTGGTGACCATGGAGATCCACTACTATTGAGTTTTCGGTCGAACTTTCGATCATTCGTGGTCTCCATGGTCCCTACTATTCATATATGGTCATCATAGGTCGTCGTCGACTTTTGTCTTTACGCTACGATCAATTTTCTATGTGCCGTTTTGGCCTATTTCTGCTTATAGTAAATTTGGTCATGAGCACATTGCCCAAATTTACTCAGTCCATGTGTTGAATTTTTGAACTCATATCTTCATGTACATGTTGAGTTCGAACCCAAGTGTTGATTCCAATGAAAGAGCATGCTTTCCACTCTACGTGCATGCTTTTACTTGGTTATAACTCTTCTTGGGCTTAGCACACCATTGCAATCTCTAAAACCTTTTGGAGATTTCAAATTTTGTGTGTTCACTTCATTCACTTGGTTCATTGGGGTCTTCGGGCCAAATCTCCTTGTTCTTTGACCCTAGACCTCCCCAATGTTTCTACTTTGGGTATTTGAACTTGTTTTGGTATGTTCTATTACTTACCCAATCCATTGGAACCAAGTCTGCCAAGTGTATAGGATAGTGGTTTTACATGGTCCCAGAGATGTACATTATGGACCCTGAAAACCACCCTGTCATGTAGTCACTTGGCGGGTAAACAGTAAAGAACCCATGAGGAGTTGGACCTTGGGGTCTTTTCCTATGTTTCAATGGTGCTCTCTACTTTGTATTGAGCATTTGTTGGAAGTATACTGGTACACAGGTTCACTGTTTTGAATTTTCTCTGGAATTTTGTTGAAAATTCCAAATTTCATGAGGTCACTTCTGGGCCATGGGAAAGTTAGGCCATCTTCTCGATTTGGGCCAATATTTTACCCATGGCCTCTCATCAGTGTCTATTCCTCATATTTGAGGAGTTTGGGTTATGGCCTACCCTTATGGGATCGGACCAAACCCATATGTCACCTCAATTTGGACTTCAATTCTGACTCAGGAATGTATGCATGCCTCAGAGCCCGTGTGGAGTTGGGTCCTGCCCCTCTACGTGTGTCAGGGTGAAGGTCTTGGCTACCCCCAACTACCCTTGTTTCCTTTTGGGATGTGGGATCCTGAGGTGGTATGGGCGATTTACCACTTTACCCCCTTTTCCACAGAATTTCTGGGGCCTAAGTCTTATAGGCACCCAGGACCACCACCCCCCCTACAGTGGTGTGGTGGGGCTATCTCCTGCCCCAAGGGGACTTGAGTTGGGATATTTGGGGAGGATGGTGAGTGAGTGTGTAGGCACTAGACCCCTGCTTCTGGGGTCCTGTAGTGCCGGGAGTGGAGAGTGACAACCCCCCCACTAGGGTAGGCTTTGACAGCCAATGGGCCTTACCCATGTCTTGTTGTTTTTGCATGTTTTGTTCTTTCTTCTTGGGGATCCTGAATCAGGCTACCCAGGATGTGCTGAGTGGGAGAGTGGGCTCCCTTTGTCACCCCCTCTCCTGCCTTGATGCCCTTTCGTTTGTGACTTATGTTGATTACTGCACCTTACCCTAACCGGGACATGGTTTGGAGGATTTACATGTTCCTATGACCATTTGTACATGCTTTCTTTCCTTTGTTGTTTAGACCTCAAAGGGATTGCTTCGATTTCGCAATCCCGATGGATGCTCACTGGGTTGAGGGACTCAATGTGGATGTGAGTGGTCTTCCGCTTGTGCTACGCGTGCAAGGGAGGAGGCCGCATGGGCTTGGAGAAGGTCGACCCGGGGATGGTAGCCCCGGAACAGCTGTTAACCCGTGGAGCAATTCAGTTGCGTGGTTAACATATGCCCTACCCTAGCCATGGGGTTCTGGGTACCGCTTCAGTTGAACAGTTGGCTCTGGCGTATCCGGATCGAGATGCCTCTCTTCTTCGGTCTGTAACACGGGGATTGGTATGTGAATCCTGTGAAAAGCGGAAGAAGGCACCAAGGCGTCCTTTGGTGGCCATGCCCAAGGAACCGCATTTCAATTACGAGACGGGTGCGGATCTCTGGTATCTTCGGGGACAGCCTGTTTTGCACGTCATCTGTTTGTTCACTCGCCTACGACATTGTTCTTTTCTTCGTGACAAGTCCGCCCCACACGTGTGTCATTGGTTGTTGCATCTGTGGGTCAAGTACTATGGTCCTCCGGTGCTGTTGTACACTGATTTGGGGAAGGAGTTTGACAATGAGATCATCAGGATGTTCGCTGAGCGTTATGGCATTACGCTGCACTGTGCGCCGGGTGGTTCACATTGGTCTTTGGTCTTTGGTCTTCGGCTTTTGGACGCTCCACTGCACTGGTACCAGGCGCTGCACAAGGCTATGCTGTCTATTGGTGCGATTGTGGTGCCGTTTGACCTCGCAATATACCTTTTTCGGGATCATGAGAATCTTTGTGGCTGGGCAGCCGTTCACGTTGACGATATCTCCATCGCTGGGACTGACTCTCTCATCTCATCCGTTCTGGAGGCGTTGCACAGTGTCTTCTCTGTTGGGTCTGAAAAAAGAGAGGAGTATGTGTTCTGTGGAGTGCATTTGGAATGCAAACGTGACGATGACGGCAATCTGATCGAGATAACGTTGGACCAACAGAAGTACATTGATGAGATCGCGGAGATATCTCTGGAGGAGTCTACAGATCGTGGAAGACTATTAAACGCGAAAGAGACCACTTTGTACCGCGGCTTGATTGGAGCTGTGTCCTGGTGTACCGGGCAAACCAGACCTGACTTCTCTTATAGCGTGTGCCGTCTCTCACAACGATCAAGCAAACCTACAGTCTCGGATGCGCTTCAAGCGAACAAGACCTTGCAGCACATGAGGAAGAGATCGCTATTCATCAGATTTCCCAAGTTGAGTGGACCTGTTCGTCTTATTGGATACCATGACTCGTCATGGGGCAATGGGGAAGAAGGGAAAACTGTTGGTGGCTGGCTGTGGACTATCGCAAGTGTCGGTGAAGACAAGAAGGAGCGCTTCTGTCTGATCAACTGGAAAAGCCGTACTCTGCGCAGAGTCGTAAAGTCCACCTTTGCTGGGGAAACCCTTGCTTGTTCAGCCTGCTTGGATGACCTGTTCTTAACGCTCAATGTCGTTACTGAGATTACGAAGATGCGAGTCCCTGTTACGCTACGCACTGACTGTGCTTCACTATTCGACCACGTCTATCTGCACAAGGCTGTGTCTGAGAAGAGACTTCTCATTGAGCTTGCGGTGATTCGTGATGCTATAACGTCTGGAGAAGTTACCAATCTGGAATGGGTGGCTACGCAAGATCAACTCGCAGATGCACTGACGAAGTCTGGCTACAGCTCTATATTCTATAACTCCCTTAACAATGCAGTTCTACCATGAGCATGAGAGTACCTGTTTATCGTCTTCTTGGTTCAGAGTTGGTAAGGACTTTGTCGTAATCGCTGACCGATCTGTCATGCATGATCGCTGTGGATCTGGACATTGTTCTGCTGGGGCAGAAAAAGAAAAGACGGATGTTTTCTGAGTTCAGACAATATTATCTGTTGATCTATAATGAATTGAGATGAAAATTTATCAGCCGGGTGTGTTATTATAATTGGCGGAACATGGGATTTGCATTGCAAAATCCTAGGTTCGATTCCCGGATGCCATCCATGCAATTTCCTAAAAGCGATAAATCCATTTCAGCATGGGATGTTCCTAATCTATGACATTGATATAAAATGAGCTTTTGCATGATTTACAAATGTTTTTGTATCAATTTATAAGGTTCAAAAAGGCTTTTGCACCATTCTTCTTGCAACCTTTTAGGTTGGTGTTTTGTTGACACATTGAATTGTCACTACTCAAGTGAGAGATCATTCCTGGAATTCACTGCATTGTTTGCTATTGAAAAGAGCCAAGGGAATTTTTAACAGCTGCTTTGTCTTGCAAATTGGGATGCGTATGATGAAAACTTTTTGAAATGCTTAACTATTAACTTGTGTCACGGTTGTTTCACAATATTGAGAATCAGGAGATTGTAGCCAAGCTTGTCCCGGAGCAGTGGGCAGAACTTTTCATTCATGCTTTAAAATCTGCGTTGTAAAAAGTAGATCACAACACATGTCTAACATGGAGGGTGTATTCGTCTAGGTTTTGTGAAAACTTTTCTGTCACACAGTAATGCGTATAATTAGTATGTAGGTTCGTACGTAAAGACATTAGTCTCTCGCCGCTTTGGTTGGCAACAGCAATACATTACTTTCATTGTAGCAGAAAATGCGCAATGGTTAGTCCACCAAACTAGCCATGCTATGGAACCATAAAAACATTCATGAAAAAAGGTTTCTATGGGCCCATTTGAGATTGAGATATGTCGTGCAACATTCGAAAAAGTAAATTTGTTAACATTTTTCACCATGAGATGTCATGAAACACCAAAATAAAACACGAAGAACTCAAAAAATATTATGTAGCGCAACTAAAGCCCTTTTCTCCCATTTGTGAAACATGACTTATAGCTTTCAACACTCAGGGGGGCTGTGTACGATGACCCATACGATAACTAGACCTATTTGCCACCCGGCCGTCGGAAAATTTTTCCATCTTTTAAAAACTATCAAAGCAAAACCACTTGGCGTAGATGGCACATGGAGTCTTAAATGTGCAAAATCCGCGTGCAATCAAATTGTTTGCGAAAAAAATCATCAATATTGTGTCATCATTCTTGCCAAAAATTACCCAATGTAACTTTTTTATTGCAACAAATTATTTTTGCATCGGTGGTAAAACAGCCAGCGCCTTATCAAACAACTAGCCGTTTTACTATAATGTACTTTACATTGAAGGAGTACTGAAGGTAACAGAAAAATAATTCACAGAGCTCTGTTGGTCAGGAACTTATCGGAACTGTAGTCTGTATGATGATGAAGTGTATTCACAAGTCCTATGATTTCTCTTTGCAAACCAACTTATTGTCGATGGACAATATTGAAGATGCAAAAAATTTAGAAAACGGAAGAGACTACGGAATATGAATCGAATGGAATCAAATGTAACGGAATGAAGGAACAAAATCAAAGGTCCGGCCTGGTAATTTTGAAAATAACCCGTTTTAAAGAAGTCATTTTACAAACATAACCTGTTTGGCTGAGTAATGGTCTTCAAAATAACCCGTTTTCTCGATTAATTGCCTTTCAGGAACCCAAATTTTGCCATCATTCAAAAGAAAGGTCATAAAAATCGGGGCACGGTGATCAAAACTACCTCAAAAGTTGTAATTCAGCATTAAGCATCTTTTTTTTGTTACGAAAGCGTCTTTTTGGTGGAAAAATTGGACAAAATGTACTGCCCAACAAATCCCCAAAAATTTGCAACCATTCCGATTAATTGGTTACAACCAGTTCTCAAAATAACCGGTTGTGCCGATGTTTTTAAAATGACTTCCGATTATTGCCGATAACCGGTTTTTCCGATTAATTGGTAAAACCGGTTCCGAACCCTAACAAAATCTAACCCTAACCTACCAATTGTTTCTGTCAAATGTGGCAAGAAAAAAATAGATGTTGCTGTCAGAAGAAGAAAACAATAAGTTACAAAATGTAGTTTAGGAAAGTTGAAACCGAATGCTACAACTTGATGAACTCTTACTTCAAGGCAATGCAAAGGTAGATCATCACAGGAATGATCCAATGTTTTAGTTTGTCAACAGAACATGACGGCACTGAGAGGAGATATAAACAAATGCAATAAACTGTCTATGGTTAACCAAAGATGTCATCAAAGGAAAAAAGACGGTTTTAAGGACGGTATGCTCTGATGTTCTAATTGATAAAGACGGCCCAGTACCAACAATGCACTGTTAGATTGTGTCATCTGAAACCTCGAAGCACTTTTTTTTACAAAGTTTACAATGACTGTGATTGATATCCCAACAACCTATGATCGTGCAAAAAGTCGAAGAGCCCGACATGAACTTCATCCCTACTACTCAAATGAGCGGAGGTATCATCATTCATGTATGACATACCTAACTGAAGTAGGCACTTTCTACTGAGTTTAAGCCTGCGCATCTCTTCCTACGGAACCTAGAGGCTTCTAAATTTTACTAAAATAATGTCCTACGATCTGGAATCAATTCCGAAGTCACCTCAGTTCGGTTTCATTCTCCGCGCCTTGGCCATGGAAACACCTGTATCTTTAGATGGATGACATGCTATATTACTAACCAATACCATGTACTACAAAAGAGTATACATTGAATGCATATTTTACTTCTTATCGGTTGTGGGTTGCATTTTTGAAAAGGTAGGTGCTACCCTTGACGGCCCTTACCATACACAGACCGGAAGTACACTACTAGGTGTCAATACTTTCACTTCAGATACACCTAGATCCCCTTAGCCGAAAGTGCTACTTCATCAAGTTGGACAAAAAATCATCTTTCGGGTCACAAGATACTGTACTGCAGACTGAGCCAACGGTGTGCTTTGCTCTTCTCCTTGTGGTTTGCTTGCAATTCATTCTTGGTTCGCTAAAAAATGTTTTCGTCTTCTTTTGCATCTCTTTTCCGACAAATTTGGATGTTAGGAATGCTTCTTTTCAGGTTACTGTAGCAGACAATAAAAGTGGGAGTTAGACTGCACCAATTGCAATCTCTTTGATCACGCATCCAAAGGCGGGACTAAGCTAAAACAAGTGGCTTTCAACCTACCGTCTTTGAGGTAGACTAAGAGCGAATACTGAGGCCACAAATCTGAAGGCGGGACCCGGAAAAAGTCTTCAAGCACGTGCAAGCAACCCTATGTAGCCAACAAGCACACATCAAAATGCCGAACCATAGCACCAATCAACAAATAGGCAACGTCATAGCTATGAGCTAACCATCTTCAAAGTGTGCCAATAGTGAGAAGAATGGCCCCGTCCAACCAGCACCTGGGCAAGAAAACGCTATGGCCAACCAACAAAAAGGTGGACCATGGGGTATGTACATAGATGTAGATTTATTGTAGATTCACAACGCCGAAACTTGGGCTTTACCCCATTTAAAAACAAGAAAAAAAGGAAAATGCTCATCCATGTGGTTTCATAGAGTTAAAAGAATAATGGATTTTGTGATTAATCTCAACAGCTCTAAACAAAAAGCGCTTTTTTCCATCATGCAATGCAGAACCTCACAATCATGCTTATCAAAAAGCATACATGCAAAAACACTACCAGTTTTGCGGACCCTTATTGCGATGACTCACAAACCAAAAAAAAATCAAACGCTTTGTTTCACTTTAAAATGCTGCACCAAAATTTTGCACACAAATGCACCAACATTCGCATTCAACCGCACATTCCTAGCAGAAAATTCCTGCTTGCGCCAACTAATGTAGACAAATGGGCCAAGTGGTCCACAAAACTCATGTTACGTTACCAAAACTTCAACTCCGAAATAGCAACCTCAAACTTTTGTATACTTTTGAACTTGTAAAGAAAGCCAAAAATATCTCTCATTTTGTTTGACAACACTTCAAAAAAATCTTTCAATAAAACAAAATAAATCTACTCTATCACCTTTGTTATTTATCATTAATAAACTCCGTTTCGCACCAAAATGTTTGCTGTTTTGCAGTGCTAGGGTCGGCCCAATGTACCAAAATTGTTTTTCCACGGCGCACTGGGGAGTTTGGAGACGGTGGTCTACAAAGAATAGTTGCAAACGGCTGGGCCTCTTCTTCCAACATAATGAGATTTCTGTCCCCTACACCGGCGTGCTAGACAGAAAAATCCTCCAGCATTGCAAACCCTTGAATCCTTTTGATTTCTAAAAGTGTTTACCGCTTATCCGTCATTTTATGCATTTCATAACTGTAAAAGGAAATCTGTTGAACATCATGGACTCTGGCCATCCAAGGCACGGACAAATCCATTCAACCTAGTCTTTGCACTTGGCCACCAACACATTTTGCTAACCAGTGTGGCCTGCAGTGCCAGTTGCGTTGCTTACTGCTAGCCCTCTCATCACGATACTCTCCTCCACACCTTAGACGCGGACCAGGAGCAGGCACAACTGGACAAATGACGAGCTTTTGTGACCATTGTACACCAATTTTCAATTTAAAAGGGAATGGCCATGCCTCAAAATATTGGGATAGGTATTACGTTCAATGTTGCTGGATAAATCAAGTCGCGCTGCGCTGTCCAGCCCACCAAGATTATCTTTCCATCTGTCTGATCCAAAAAAAAAAATGGAGAGATTTTAAATTGGCTTCAATGGTGCAGCGACTGATTATATGCAAGTTATCTTGGCTTCAACAAGATGAAATAGGTAATAATGGAACAGTGTGACAACACTGCCCAAAACTGGGTGGTTCAGACAGACAACAGTCCACTGGCCACTTGAACGATCTGGTAAAAAATATCCCCTCTTCGGCAACCGACAGAGAACTGGACGGGTCTCATTCCTCACCTCTGATGGAATTCGGTTGCCGGCGACGATGAAAATTGCACAGATAAGATCACTGGCCCTTCTGGACCAGCCCAAGTTCGTTGAGATGGATGAACATCTTCTGCCTGGAGCCTGAGAGACCAAGTGTCCTTCCTGCACCTGAAGGACAAATGCATGAAGAACTAGCACCCCAGAAACACATCTGCTACGGACTCTATCCAGCCCTACCCCCAACCCCCTCCCTCTGCTGCGGATTCTATCCAGCCCTACTCCCAACCCCCTCCCTCTGCTACGGACTCTATCCAGCCCTACCCCCAAACCCCTCCCTTTGCTATGGATTCTAGTTTGGAGCAAACTGGACTGAGCAGCATCCAAAGGAGGACTGGTGCTTTCTGAAAAATGGGGTCCCTCCCAGTTCTTTTGAATCAGATTCTCTGCCCCTCACCACTAGAGGATGTGTGTGATTCCTGCCCAGTGCATCAATGTGGTGAGGGATAGGTTTGCATTCTTTGGGTTGTGGAGGAAAAGGAGGAAGTAGTGGGCACCTTCTACATCTACTCCAGAACGTTGGCTGCTCAGGATATTACAAAACGAGGCAACAGAACTGGCGCACAAAACTGAAATGGAGTGTTTGGACCCAACAGTGCCAACGCACCATGACAACCAGGACACCATGCATGTTGCGCATCCGTCTATACTGCATAAAGTAACAAGGGACAGGGATGGGCCCGGAAACCGATGCTATGTTCTGCTGCAGAAAAATGTGCAGCCTCTGTACTGTCATCCCTGTGTGTCCCCACACAACAGACCTGCAACCAACCCATGGGGACAGCCACCAGCCAGCAGGCTGCCAACTCTTCAACGGCGCCGCAACACGCCCCGGATTTCGCCCACCACCTGCTGTGGTGACCTCATGCCCCAACACCCCAGCACACCAGACCGAGGAGTAGTACTCCCCCCCCCCCCCCCCCGCGCACACACACACGCCACACACTACTTTTGTATCGAGTACACCCGGAACGTCCTGATTTTTACCCTCCCAAAATGGCCCCTCAAGAGAACAAACGCTTTGCCCACAAACATTGTGTAAGCACCCCTCCTTCCCAAAGATAAAGCACAACCAACAGCACAATACAATTGGCACCCACTTCATAGTCCGTCATCTGGCCCTTGGCCTGTTGTGACCCTTCGCGGTCCCAAAAAGGTACATCTGCAGAGGTGTCCAGCACAAGAAGACAAATCCAAACGACAGCACAACACCTTTCCCATGAACGTCACCAAATAGCTGTGCCCAGCGTGCACTGCATGCTCCCCCCAGCCCCGCCCTACTCTTCTACCCTACAGAGGGGTGAGGGGGGATTTCGTCTGGGGACAATCTCGGCGGGGAAATTTCATGAGGGGAAAATTTCGACGCACCTCCAGTTTTGGTGCGGGGCCATCAGACACGGGAAACTTCAACACCCCCAACCCCTGGTTCCTTGTAGACAATCAGTTGTGTGAAACTTTGGTAGGCCCAAATTTTGAACAGTCCCACCTCATCAGAGATGAAAAAAAGGGGGAGCAAGGCCCAGGTTGGCTCTCCATACTGAACGAGGCACTAGCTACACTGAGGATACACTGGGAGCAGGAGGTGCGCAAAAAAATTTCGCCCGGAAACATTTGACACCTGGCTGAAAAACGAGATTTTCCGAATAAAATCCCCCCCCCCCACACACACACCGGGTACCCCAACAGCCCAAAAGCCTCCACCATCCAGACCTGCCCAAGGCCACCAAATCAAAGGCTCAACGCCCCCATACTTTACTACTGGATCCCTGCCAGACGCACCCCAGACTACAGAACCAGGCTACATACGCTGGGGACTCAGTGGAAGCAACACGGCGATAACTTCATACAGGGGGGGGGGGGGGGAGAATTGTGCGCCAAGTCAGATTCGCGGTGGTAAATTTTGCTGTGGGAAATTTCGCGGAGCCCCCTGGAGTCAGAGTCCCCCCCCGCCCGCCAGAGTACACAATGTGTACTGCTAGTGTCCGAGAAATTCGCGGAAAAACTTGAATTTCGCGTGGGAAATTTCGCAGTCAATTTGAAACGCAAAATTTCCCATGCGAAGTTAAAGTGCCACGGAAATCCCCCCCCCCCGTACTGCAACAATGTATTACATCAGGAGTGGTTGGCTGCAAAACCAAAACATGGGTCAGACAACCATGTGACAAACCCTGGTGTGCTGCAATTGTGGGTGAGCAGTGGTACAGACATCCCGTTCTCACCCAACCAAATGTGTTCCCTGCACATACACATACACGCTCCCCCCAAAAGCACACACAGCTGGGAGGCACACCTCCAAAAAACAGAACCAAGAGCAGGTAACCACAAGCACCAACTGGTAAACCTACTGGACCCTTATGCCCCCCCACACACACTCAGCTTGTCACTGATTGTCGAGGAGGACGGGGTTTATTACATCACAATCTGATGCGATGTAAGTTCTGGTGTGCCTTTTACACAACTACGTCTCCCGCACTTCCCAGGTACACCATAGCCAGCAATGGCAGCATCCTCAGAGTATGCAGTTTGTATCACCCAAACTGCAGTCCCTCACAGGTGGGCACACAGTGGCAAAACGGCACCGGACACCCCAGACATTACCTTAATACACTGTGAATTCAGCAATGGATGCCTTGATGGGCCTCTCCAACCCCTTGAACCACCGTTTGTCGCCGGCCTGGTGCCTCAAGATGTACAGCTTGTTGTTGGACACCGCCATGGCAAACAACTGATGCTTGCCACCCTCATCTCCATCCGCAGTTCGGGAGAGCAGCTCGTAGTAGTAGTAAGTCTGTGGGTGGAGTGCAGGACATGACGGCACAACAAATGACGTCAAAGAGGGTTGGCACACAAGCACAATGATGGCAGCCCCGTACAAGCACTCCTGAGCACGACAATGCCTTTTGGGGCAGTGGAACAAGGCAACTGCCACTCATACAGTGTCTTCTCAAATGGTTTTCCGCGTACCATGACTCCACCGCACTTTTCTTCTGTGCGGAGTCCCATCATCTCACCCCATGGTTTTGCTTCACCAGAGGGGGGCAGGGGCGGAGGGGGTCCAGGGGACCCAGGGGGCCCAGGAACGTATCCAATACCCAGGAAAAAAGGGAAATTGTTGGAAAATGACCTGTTCAGCATGCATGAAAATGTCATGCTGTCAGCAGCAGACAAATCAAAATCATTATGCTGGGCCAATTCCCTCATCTAACACAAGAAGCGGGGAGATTGCTCATTGCCAGCCCCATCGCAGTGATCTCTTTGATCTCTACTCCAGAACCAATAGGTCATCAAAGTGCTCAATAGAAACTCGTGCAGGAGGCATCGCAGCTTGCGGTCTTGCAACACCACTTCCCGCACTACTGTCACACAGTCACATAGCGTTGCCATTGGTACCCTCAAAAAATGTGTGTTGCTGCGCACAAACCGTTGCATGCTTCTTGTCTCTTCCGTCTGGTGAGTCTATCTTTAAACTGAAAATGAAGTAACGCATCAATTGCGTCTGTGCATTTCCCATGGGGCGGCGCAGGGATGTATTGGAAGCGAGGAGGGGGGGTTTGGCCGGACCCCCCTCCTCCCATGGCCCCCTATGGTCCCTGCCAAAGGCGGGTAAAATTTTTTAAGCTTAAATCCTCTTGCGCCGAAGGCACGGAAGAAAATTTTGAGCCTGTCAGCCCCAAACAGTGGAAGAGGAGGGGGGGGGGGGGGGGGCTGAGAGGGGCTTGGGGGGGGGGGGGACCTCCTATGGTTGTCAGCCGTTCTAATACATCCCTGGGCGGCGGTTGGACCAGGGAGCCGAAATACACAGCCAACTGGGAAATGGGGATATGTCAGACAATGGACACAGGGTCCATGGAGGGGAGGAGGGGGAAAGGACCCTCGGGAACCTTCCTCCTAACGATTTTCCCATCCAAGCACAGGTCTGAACATGGGGCACATGATGCACATCGTATGCGGCACACACTGGGGGGCGATATGTGTTGGAGGGTGCAGGTGTCTGCAGGTAGAGATGTGTCTAGCATACCTTGCCGTCCTTGTCGGCTTCTGCAATATCCAAAATGGCGGCGGACGACACTCTGCCGGCCGCAAACCCACCCTCAGAGATGGTGCTGCCTTCAAAAGACTGGGGCGAAGAAGTGCAGTGCAAGAGCACGGGCGCATCACTGTGACACACATGCGACAATGCACAATAAGCTGGGGGAGGCACACACACATGACACCACATGGGGCAACACACACTTGGGGCATATACAAATGACACGCAATCTGCCCCCTGGCGTCCACACTTGCATCCTTGGACCTCCTGTTTCCAAGTGCAGCCCAGGGGCTGGCAGCCTTTGCGTCTTGGGAGTGCCCAAAACGATGCCAGGGATTGTCTTTCAGCTGAAGGGCCACGAAGCAATTTCCACTGCTGAGGGACTGCACCAGGGCTTCAGCATTCTGGTAATGCAGCTGCTCAGTCCCACTGGAATCAAGACTCCCAACTGCTGCCACCCTGTAGCCAAGCAACTGGCATCTATCATGCACAGCCAACCGACTCAAAAGCAATATATACCCAATGCCTCAGTAACAGTCATTTCAGCTGAAGAGCAGAGTAAGACCTATTTTATGAAATGGAGATGTTGGATGAAATGACAAACTGAAGCAACAGACAGCATCAATGCACACGACAGTAGAGAGTACAACTGAAGTCACCAGATCAGACCTGGGTGAACCCCCAGGGGGCATCATCATTTGGCTGAAGAGGAGGAGGAGGACCTATGACTCAGCCACGGATTGCCCAGCTACGGAGCCCAGCATCGTCACGCTGTCTGGACTGGTCCTCTGTGCTCCACCTTACACACACCCTGTGGGAACTATTGTAGAAACCTGGCGCACCCCACACACCTTGGGCAGTGCACCATTTGCTCACCCGCCTGCATGTCACGCTGCATCCCGGGCCTAAATGGGTATGGAAAGGGGATTGTCCCACACTTCATTTGTTCCAGCTGCCCTAATCCTCACCGTTTGCTACCAAGACCAGACTATGCCACCAGGTACTAAAAAGCTACAACACTATCAAACATGCATTTGAGCAACACCCTCCCCATGAAACCCATTGCCTGTGCAATGCCCTATAGATCTCCGGGTATGGACGGCCTTCCCTGTGTGATGCAACCCCCTTTGGGACATTGGGGAGATTAACCAAAATGAAATTAACCAAACAAAATTAACCAACAGGTTAATTGGTTCTGACACACTGACCGACTTTGTTCTGTGACGCCCCTGAGCAGGGGATCCCTTTTGGGTTTCAACTGCCTGGTTCCCTGGCTCCTATTGCGCTGGTTTCTTTTTTTTTGTGTCCCCCAGCCCCAATTTTCCTCCTGTTGCACCCCACACATGCTTTTTCTTGTTGGTGTTTGCACCATGCTCTGATCTTGGTTTTCTCCTCCCTTCTGCCCCTCCAATGTGGGGCCTGTACTTATGCCCTCCCGTGCAGGGCCTGCGCTAGATAAATGATCGGTATTTACTCGGGTAGAGGATACCACCCAGACGCTGAATGGACTCCGTATCATAGCATCGTCCTCTAAACTGCTGCATGCCGGGGAGTGCCCTTAGTCCATTCCGGGGCATGAGGCTGTAATGCAGTCCATGGGCCCATCTAGATCTGCCATCTGTTGCTGAGGTGTCCTATTGTTTGTTTTTGTTTGTTTTCTGCTGCACATCTTGTGTTGGTGGTGTCTGTTTGTTGCAGCTGCTTCTGTGGCACAAAAAGAGGGGGGGGGGGGTCTGTGCACCCTATTGTACGACTGCACAAATCCTGCTGCTCTGGTAACACCGTCATCGTGTGGTTTTCCTTACTGGCGACCCTCCTGCACTGCTCTGGTCATGCATGCATTCCTTGGGTGTTTTGCTGCCCCCAGTAGGGGGCCCACGGCCAGCACCCTCACTTTGTGGTGGCTTGAAATTTGGGCCGACACGGGCTGCAGATATGTGTGGGAGGAGTAGAACCCAGAGATTGCTCCATAAGCCCACACCTGCACGCCCAAGAAAGGGGTGACATATGTGTTCAACACGTCCTCTAGGGGTCCAAGGTCCTTGACGCTGCTGACGTTCACCGGCTTCACGACAACAGAGGAGTTGCTGATCGCGTCAAAGTTATCCTCCCATCGGCCAACCTGCCCTTCGTACTCAGTCTCCTACAATAAGATCATTTGCAGAGGGATGACTGGACAGACGCAACGTTGCGCACTGCATGTGAAGCTTCAGCTGTTGGGATGTGGCACACCCAACGAATAGGAGTGGGGGCAGCGGCATGGGGCTGGCCACAGAGAATGGGGTGGTAAAAACCTAATCACGGCGAGCTAAGCAAAGGTGTAGGTGGAACCATTGGTAGGTGGTGGGGTGGGTTAGGGGGGGGGGGGGGTACAAAGCCCTGAGATATTGCTGCTCTTCTGACAGTTGGTGGAATCAAGCGACTTCTCGCCACTCATGAAGATCCACCAAGCTGTTGTTGAGGGGGGGGGGGGGGGGGATCAAAGAGAGAGATTGAATTTGACAGAAGCAAAATAATTGCAGAAAATTTGCAAATTGTGGAAATGCACTCCACAGTCTTACATGAGTACATCTTTATTCAAGTCTGACCTGGTTGAACCTCGGACACATACAGATTGTGAGTGGCAAACGGTGTGCTAAGGTATGGGCCAAAGTCAAATGAGCTCAAATCATGTGCATCACGGTGACAGAAATTGAAATTCATCATAATGCAACGAATCAACAAGCTGGTGGAGTTGATGTGGGAGTAGGGAGGTACAGCAAGTCTGGAGAAAATTTAGCTGGGGAGGTACGGGTGGTGCCGGCAGTTTTCTAAATGCGGATGGTGCTCTTTCGAAAATACGGAGCGTGGTTGGCTTTCCTGGGGTGCAGGGGTGCGCTTCTGGGTGTTGGTGTCTCTCTTCTGCCCCAATGGCTTCTTCCTCAATTTGATATAAATTGGTGCGAGATGCACCCCCCTCCTGTCGACCTTAGGGGTGACCTCAGCGCTGGAAGTCATTTTCAGCATGATCTGTTTTTTTCTGATGACTGGCTGCTTCAGCCCCTGTGGTGTCCACTCCAGCATTTGCATCTATATGGAAAGGGGGGGGGGGGCTACAGGCACACCCATTCGTGCTATCCTCAGACCCACAACCCCCCAATACCCCCAATACCTTGGATGGATTGTACTTGCAGGCATCATGGTGCTCCAGCCCTCGCCCGACACAGTGTACGCCTGGTTGACCTCCTGCACAAGAGCATCACAGGTAGAGATAGTATGCACGAAGTCCCCCCCCCCTACCCCCCTGCCTACCCCCCCCCCCATACCTTCGGCTCGCTTCGCTCGATGCGGGGGCCAGCCCCCGCACCCCCCTTAAATAACATGACTCCTGCGGTGGCCACAGGCCGCCTCTTGTGTGCACCGCCTTGTGTGTGCACCGCCTTCTGTGTGCACCGCCTTGCCTGTGGCCCCTTAAATAACATGACTCCTGCTGTGGCCACAGACCGCCTTTTGTGTGCACCGCCTTCTGTGTGTACCGCCTTGCCTGTGGCCCCTTCAATAACATGACTCCTGCGGTCGCCACAGACCACCTTGTGTGTGCACCGCCTTCTGTGTGCACCGCCTTGCTGTGGCCCCTTCAATAACATGAGAGACCTGCGCTCAACAAAAGCAGCCAAAGACGTCACGGACTTTGACAAAGCATCATGACCTCATGGAGGGGAAGGACGGGGTAAGGGTTCAACCCTCAGCGTCCGTATTCCCACGGCTGCTCTTACTCTCCCCCTTCAGTCCTTGTGTCTGCACCATGCGCCTGTCCACCTTCAACAAAGGTTTGTCTGCTGGTCTACAAACACCCTCCCAAACAGCAGAAAGAGCGAAAATGCCATTCCACCGCCATCACTGACAGTGCAGCCCATATTACTGTAATTTTCTTAAGTTCAGAAAACTTCGGTGTCTGGCTACTAACCGTGTGGCTGACAGGTCGAAAACTTTATGCTTTCAGAGAGGATGCCAACGTCGAAAGACGCCTGCGTACCTCTCATGCCTAGGTTTCCTGGGATCTTCGGCTGACTGGAGTGTAAACTGTGAACAGAATTTCCATTCAGGATGGCCTTGTACGAATGAAGCTTCGAAGAAAGTAGAATGTGACCGCCTGCCAGCAAGACTCAGGGCAACTACAGGCATAAAACAGGGCCGGATAAGCTGAATGGCATGGGATGCCTGGGGAGAAGCGTAGTTCCCAACAAACCCTGCAGAACAACGCATACCGCCTTCTTGCCGAAGACCATTGGCAGACTCGCCATAGGCAGCCAATGCAGGCTCAGTGTTGCCAAGGAGGCTGGCAGCAGCCACTCCCCCAACCAACTGAGTCAGGGCCTCACGACGGCTTGTGCCCTGCAGAATGCCAGACATGACGCATACAGTGATCCAAAGCCGCCTCTGCACCTGCCCTGCAATCTACTGTTGGGAAATCACCTCAACGAAGGAGCAGCACAGAATTGACTGTCTGTGCCACACCACGCTGCACAGG
>OZ038394.1:33829719-34070053 GCA_964036045.1 Eutreptiella sp. 'Long Island Sound 2002' | reverse complement strand
GGTCCTCAGCGTTGGCGCCCTGCCGTCCCTGCGGGGTACCATCCCACAGGTGGTCCTGGCCCCGCCCACGACCAGCCGGGCACTGATCCCTCCAGCCACTCGGGGATGGGCCCCTGCTGGCGTTCCCGGCGGGCACGGCGCCGCCCGGCCTCCTCGCAGCCTTGCGGGCCTTCGTCCCCGTGGAGGAGGCGCCCCCGGGGGACCTGCCGGGGGAGGGCAAAGGTCCCAAGCCCCAGGCTGACCACCTCGACGTGGGCCTGGAGCTTGACGCCGACAAGGACAACGAGCCCCCCCCCCCCCCCGCCCCCCGCCCTCCCCCCCCCCGGGGCCCCGACTTGGCACCGGGGGGGGGGGGGGGGGGCTCAGCCCGCGGCCGGGCACCCCTCCCGCCCAGGGCTGGGATCTCCGGTGCTGCGCACAGCCCCGGGGCAACCCAGCCGCCAGGACCCGCAGGGCAGCGCCACTCCGGCAGGCCATGACCTCGCCCCCCCGGGCGGCAGCGCGGCCCTACATGCCACCCTACACTCTCCCTGGACCGGCATGCCGCGCCCCGACCCGCGGGGCTGACGGACCTCAGTGGGCCTTGACCTCGCCCCCTGAGGCAGGAGGGGCGCCCAGCGTAAAAGGGCACCCAGCAAGCACAGTAGCCTAGCCCACCCTGACCACCCCAACGCACTAGGCTGGCCCAGTCTGAGCGGGCCGAGGGCGGCGCCCATGCGAGTACAAGGCGTGCCATTCCGTATCGTAGCGATTGACCAGCCCAGTGCCCGCTCTGCTTGCTCGCGACTTGTGCCCTTGCCCATGCCTCCGAGGAACGAGCACAGTGAGGTCGCGGCGACTTGCAGGGCGGCAGGGGATGAACGGGGAGGGGGTTCAGGTAGAGGAGGCCGGGAGCGGGACCACCACAGCACGGGTGGCGGCCCGGGCGGCGAGGCGAGGAGCCTCCGGCTCCCGACCCCCCCCCCCCCCCCCGGGGCTGCATGTGCCACCCTACAGCCCAACAGGCGACTGGGGTGTGGTACAGTGCCGCAAGGAGGAAGGGACCTGGCCCACAACCCCGGCCATTGAGCACACGGACAGCAAGCATAGCGAACAATGGTACACAGCACAGCAAGCGCAGAAGACCGTGGGGTAGGCGCGGTAGGAGCCCAATGCGGTGAAGCAAACCTGACCCGTAGAGGCCACAGGGACGCCCTCGTCCCCCCCATAAAAGCCGGGCGCAGCAGCGGGCCCGGCCCAACGCGGCCTAACGCCGGGCCCACGACACGGCCACCCCAGAGGGATGTTCGGGCAAGGCGCGACCACAGTCGTGGACCCTGTCATGCCTGCACGCCCCCCCCCCCTCCTACAGGTGGGTACGGCGACGCCCTCTCGCTCCGCTCAGCGAGTACAGCTAGCAAAATGAGGCGGCGCCACATAGCGTACCCCCCGTGCCGCGTCCTCCCGCCACCGTCCCGGTACCGGAGGGGCCGTCGCGGGCCGCAGCCGGTTTCCCGCAGCCGGCTGCGGACCTGGGAGCAGCGGACGCGCCGCTGGATGGCGCGGAGCGACCCGGCGCCGGCCCTCCGCCTCTGGCCTGGCCAGCGCTCCCCAGCGCCGGGTGCTCCTGGTCAAGGGGTGGGATGACGAGGCGGAGGGCTCCTGGGCCACTGGGTGGGTGTCACCCACGGCGGCACCGTCAGGTACCTCCTCAGGGGCAACAGGTCCCTCGCCGCATCCCAGGACCCGCTCGCGGCCGCCGGCGCGGTGCTGGCCCCCATCCCGCGGGTGTACGCTGTGTGGTACGCGGTGACGCCCACCCCGGGGTCGCCCCAGCCACCCCCGCACCACCGGTACCCCCGCGCGGGGGACAACGCCCACGCTCGGGCGTGGCTCGCGGTCCGCGCACTCGTGGAGGCGTGGCGGTAGCGCCGCAGGGTGCAGGGTGCAGGGTGCAGGTCGTGTTCCACGCGCCCTGACCCAGGTGTGCAGGCACCGGGCGGCCGTCCGCTGAGGCCACCGTGGCCCTCCCCCCTCCCCCCTCTCACCCCCCCTGCCCCATGTGCTGTGGTGCACAGGGGAAGGGAACCCGGACCCTCCACCCAGAGCGGCGGTTTTGCAGCACTCCCATAGCCCCTCGATTGGTAACGGGGCAGGGGTTGGCTGCAGTGGCGCGACGCCCACCATAACCTCCACCCTGTGCTGATGTGCACAGGGGTGGGGTGGCGGCCCATTCCTTCCGCCCTGTGCAGGCATGCACATGGGTGGTGAGCGTCCCTCCACCCTGGGCTGAATGCACAAGGTTGGTGGCCATAGCCCCCGCACTCTGCTGCCGTGCATGGGGCCTCGCCGAGGCCCCCGCACCCCCCCCCTGCCTCCCCCCCCCCCCCCCCCTGCATGATGCGTCTCCCCCCCCCTCCCCCCTCCTCACCCAACCCGGGCACGGCGACAGGCCTGCCCCCCCCGGCCCGCGGACGCGGCCAGGTGTGCACTGCATGCATGGCCGGCCGATATGCAGAGTCGGGACAGCCATCGAGCACCCCCCCCGGCCTGTGAGCCTCAAGATCGGCCCTCAAATCAAATCAACTCAAAGCCCCCCCTACCCCCCCCCCCCTTTACCCCCCCTACCTCCAAGGCAGGGGGGGGGGGGGGAACTTTGTGCGATATATGGAGGTAGAGCACCACATGCTCCATGCTCCCCTACCTGAGGCCCCTTGTGCAGGCAGCTAGCCTGTGTCAGGCCATGCACCGTTTTTGTACGCACCGTAGCTGTGGACCCGTAGCTCAGGGTGTGGAGGAGCTGAATCAGCTCCTCAATCAGCTCCTCTGGGACGCCTATGTGGTGCAGGAGGAGAGCTAATGCCCCGTGCAAGGTCATGCCGAATGCCTCGTCACAAATTGACTGGCCATCTTGCATACAGCGTCTCCCAATGCCGCTACACTTCCGCGATGGCAGCGGAAACCCAGTCGGAGCTTGCAACAATAACAGGGCAATGCTAAACTACTCAGAAGGTTGCAAAAACAAACCTAAATCCACTCGTCAGCGCATGTTGCAAAAAAAAAACCTAAATCCCGTCGTCAGCGCATTACCTGAATTAATATGCAAGCCCCGCATATGCAGCACAACTAAAAGTGTTCGCGTCCAAAAAAGCCACATGCCCTGCAACTCTCTCACGCCCAGAGTCCACCACCCCGGACACCTTTACATACAATTGGAGGCCCTACAAAGATGATGGCCCGCAAATACAGCCGCGGGACAAACAGATGGCTACAGGCAGGCTTGGCAGGCAGGACAAACAACAGCACACACAAACCATGGCCTCTTCACCCTCCACACGCTCACCAGTGGTGGCGAACATCGCAACATCCTTGCGGGTGCAGATCTTGGCGGTGGGCATGGCTCCGCAGAGCTTCTTCTGGTTGGCTGCAGACACACCCTCACCCGCGGGGGTGTAGGCAAGGGCTTCCTGGGTACCTGGGAAATCAAAAAATCGGTTTGAATGTTTGGATAGCAGGTGCATGTCACCTCCCAAACCCATTCACCCTTCACCACCACTGGCAAATCACAAAAAACAAATAAATGATGTTACAAAGAGGCCCAGAACCATCATCAAATTATGCACGAATATAACAGCCAATAAACAACAGTAGTTGCCGAAAAAAAAGACAGTTTTGAAAAATAGACGCACAAACAGGGTTTTTTCCATTTTGCTGGTGGCCTGGCCGGCATTCAATGAGGTATTGGTGGGATGGAACATATGAGCGTAGTATGGAGTCCCCAGAAGAGGTGGCAAGCACTAATACCTGCAACACCGGCAGCAATGGCGGTGGCAGAGGCAACAGCCTGGGTCATGAAGCCGCGGCGGGACTCATCCTGTCACACAGAGCGCATGCATGTGCATAAATACAACAATGCAACATGCTTCAAGAAACCCATAGCAACATGACAATCATCTTATTATGCCCTGCCACGCTCACCAACCTTGTTCCTCAGTGCAGGGTGCAGGTTGTGGTTCTGTCCTATGGCCAGCAACACGTTGCACTGCAATTCACAGACCCTGCATATCCATCTCGGGGCATGATTCAGCTCCGTCATTGACAGCCTACTGCCAGTTAACGCCATCGCCTGGCTACGAACGGCATTGTACCTGCGACAGACACTGACACATACCATGGCCTCTTCACCCTCCACACGCTCACCAGTGGTGGCGAACATCGCAACATCCTTGCGGGTGCAGATCTTGGCGGTGGGCATGGCTCCGCAGAGCTTCTTCTGGTTGGCTGCAGACACACCCTCACCCGCGGGGGTGTAGGCAAGGGCTTCCTGGGTACCTGGGAAATCAAAAAATCGGTTTGAATGTTTGGATAGCAGGTGCATGTCACCTCCCAAACCCATTCACCCTTCACCACCACTGGCAAATCACAAAAAACAAATAAATGATGTTACACAGAGGCCCAGAACCATCATCAAATTATGCACGAATATAACAGCCAATAAACAACAGTGGTTGCCGAAAAAAAAGACAGTTTTGAAAAATAGACGCACAAACAGGGTTTTTTCCATTTTGCTGGTGGCCTGGCCGGCATTCAATGAGGTATTGGTGGGGTGGAACATATGAGCGTAGTATGGAGTCCCCAGAAGAGGTGGCAAGCACTAATACCTGCAACACCGGCAGCAATGGCGGTGGCAGAGGCAACAGCCTGGGTCATGAAGCCGCGGCGGGACTCATCCTGTCACACAGAGCACATGCATGTGCATAAATACAACAATGCAACATGCTTCAAGAAACCCATAGCAACATGACAATCATCTTATTATGCCCTGCCACGCTCACCAACCCTGTTCCTCAGTGCAGGGTGCAGGTTGTGGTTCTGTCCTATGGCCAGCAACACGTTGCACTGCAATTCACAGACCCTGCATATCCATCTTGGGGCATGATTCAGCTCCGTCATTGACAGCCTACTGCCAGTTAACGCCATCGCCTGGCTACGAACGGCATTGAACCTGCGACAGACACTGTCACATACCATGGCCTCTTCACCCTCCACACGCTCACCAGTGGTGGCGAACATCGCAACATCCTTGCGGGTGCAGATCTTGGCGGTGGGCATGGCTCCGCAGAGCTTCTTCTGGTTGGCTGCAGACACACCCTCACCCGCGGGGGTGTAGGCAAGGGCTTCCTGGGTACCTGGGAAATCAAAAAATCGGTTTGAATGTTTGGATAGCAGGTGCATGTCACCTCCCAAACCCATTCACCCTTCACCACCACTGGCAAATCACAAAAAACAAATAAATGATGTTACACAGAGGCCCAGAACTATCATCAAATTATGCACGAATATAACAGCCAATAAACAACAGTGGTTGCCGAAAAAAAAGACAGTTTTGAAAAATAGACGCACAAACAGGGTTTTTTCCATTTTGCTGGTGGCCTGGCCAGCATTCAATGAGGTATTGGTGGGGTGGAACATATGAGCGTAGTATGGGATCCCCAGAAGAGGTGGCAAGCACTAATACCTGCAACACCGGCAGCAATGGCGGTGGCAGAGGCAACAGCCTGGGTCATGAAGCCGCGGCGGGACTCATCCTGTCACACAGAGCACATGCATGTGCATAAATACAACAATGCAACATGCTTCAAGAAACCCATAGCAACATGACAATCATCTTATTATGCCCTGCCACGCTCACCAACCCTGTTCCTCAGTGCAGGGTGCAGGTTGTGGTTCTGTCCTATGGCCAGCAACACGTTGCACTGCAATTCACAGACCCTGCATATCCATCTTGGGGCATGATTCAGCTCCGTCATTGACAGCCTACTGCCAGTTAACGCCATGGCCTGGCTACGAACGGCATTGAACCTGCGACAGACACTGACACATACCATGGCCTCTTCACCCTCCACACGCTCACCAGTGGTGGCGAACATCGCAACATCCTTGCGGGTGCAGATCTTGGCGGTGGGCATGGCTCCGCAGAGCTTCTTCTGGTTGGCCGCAGACACACCCTCACCCGCGGGGGTGTAGGCAAGGGCTTCCTGGGTACCTGGGAAATCAAAAAATCGGTTTGAATGTTTGGATAGCAGGTGCATGTCACCTCCCAAACCCATTCACCCTTCACCAGCACTGGCAAATCACAAAAAACAAATAAATGATGTTACACAGAGGCCCAGAACTATCATCAAATTATGCACGAATATAACAGCCAATAAACAACAGTGGTTGCCGAAAAAAAAGACAGTTTTGAAAAATAGACGCACAAACAGGGTTTTTTCCATTTTGCTGGTGGCCTGGCCAGCATTCAATGAGGTATTGGTGGGGTGGAACATATGAGCGTAGTATGGAGTCCCCAGAAGAGGTGGCAAGCACTAATACCTGCAACACCGGCAGCAATGGCGGTGGCAGAGGCAACAGCCTGGGTCATGAAGCCGCGGCGGGACTCATCCTGTCACACAGAGCGCATGCATGTGCATAAATACAACAATGCAACATGCTTCAAGAAACCCATAGCAACATGACAATCATCTTATTATGCCCTGCCACGCTCACCAACCCTGTTCCTCAGTGCAGGGTGCAGGTTGTGGTTCTGTCCTATGGCCAGCAACACGTTGCACTGCAATTCACAGACCCTGCATATCCATCTCGGGGCATGATTCAGCTCCGTCATTGACAGCCTACTGCCAGTTAACGCCATCGCCTGGCTACGAACGGCATTGTACCTGCGACAGACACTGACACATACCATGGCCTCTTCACCCTCCACACGCTCACCAGTGGTGGCGAACATCGCAACATCCTTGCGGGTGCAGATCTTGGCGGTGGGCATGGCTCCGCAGAGCTTCTTCTGGTTGGCTGCAGACACACCCTCACCCGCGGGGGTGTAGGCAAGGGCTTCCTGGGTACCTGGGAAATCAAAAAATCGGTTTGAATGTTTGGATAGCAGGTGCATGTCACCTCCCAAACCCATTCACCCTTCACCACCACTGGCAAATCACAAAAAACAAATAAATGATGTTACACAGAGGCCCAGAACCATCATCAAATTATGCACGAATATAACAGCCAATAAACAACAGTGGTTGCCGAAAAAAAAGACAGTTTTGAAAAATAGACGCACAAACAGGGTTTTGCACAGACATAGCACCAACACCTGTAACTCAAATCTAATAGCAAACCACATCAATGCTCTGCAGCGAGATGTTGTTGTAAAACAGCCAGTGCGTAGCCACAGCCAACTGGTTGGGTGGGCGCACTGACCTCAGAGTTCGCCAAAAAATTAAAATAAAGTTCAATGCCATTAGTACAACACAGGGGTGCAAACTAATGCCAGTAGCAAAACAACACTTTCAGCAGAGCATGAAAGGGTATTTTTGCATAGACATAGCACCAAGTCCTGTAACTCAAATGCAAGAGCAAACCACATCAGTGCTCTTCCCCTCAGTTCTCCGGTCATCAACACTGTAGGCCCTGAAATCAGTCTAGCATTAGGGATAAAAACGTGTTACATACTCTACACCAACAAAAACGTGGCACCTTTATAGTCAACATAATGCAAATTATTGGTCAATGCCAATGAGGAAGCGGCGAATGCACAGCGACCGTCGGGTATCACCGCCCGGGCGCAAAGCAGCCCGGCCAGTCCAGGGCAGCCCCCCAGAGTCCCGCACCAGACCCAAAATCAGTGGGCCAGTGCTCAACACAACACCAAGCTTAAGAAAGCATGGACCCCGGACCCACAGCAATGTGGAAGTGGCGTAGGCCAATGGACCATCGCCCGGCACACAACCACGCAGACGGCCTCCAACATCAGCGCAGGGCAGAGCCTCCTCTACAGACAATTGCCCGGAGGGTCCCCGCCTGCTCATACTGGATCTGCCAACGCAGAGAGAAAACGTCCCACGCACGACAATTACAACACAGGCGCGGCCATGGAACCAAAAACGCCGGCAAATGCGCAAGCTCCGCCCGGGCGCAAAGCAGCCCGGTTACCCCAGGGCAGCACTCAGAGACCCGCAATAGACCCAAAAGCAATGGGCTAGCGCTCACTCCCATCCCAGCTCCCGAAGATAGGCTTACCCCCCAAAAAAAAGATCACACCAACGGCCTGAAGTGGCCAGCTATTCTCACCACCAAGGGGTAAGACCCCTCCACCCACAGATACGGCACGGGGGTGCGACGACCCCCGTTCCAGTCCGTCAGTGACACAACCACCCTCTGTCCTCCCCCGGTCCCAGCCACCACGTCCCACATCCCCCCGCAAGTGTGTCTGCCCCCCGGCTTCACCCTGGGGTCCCTGACCGTGGTGGTGCGCCTTGTCGCCTGCCCCCGAACCCTCTTGGCGAGATCCATGGCCGCGGCACCCAGAAAGTCTTCCCTCTCCCCGGGATCGTCAGGCACGCCATACTCGACGTACAGCCGCACCCCATTCCGTAGGAGCACCCGGTGACAGACCCTGCGGCCCACCAAGGCACCCAACTTCTCCCGCAGCGCAGCGCGTCGTCGCGCTGCGCGCCGCTGAACGGCCTCCTCCGAACGCTTGCGCGAGCGGCTCTTGCCCTGCCTCCGCTTGCCGGTGCGCGCATGGCGATTACGGCGGCGCCGGGTCATGATCACATGGACCAAGAAAACGAGCGCTACAATCAGGCGCCGACACCACACAACATCAAGTCATCGCACCCACCGACTCCTCCAAGCGGTACTGCAAAAAGACCTCGTGGAACTCCGCCCCCCCCTCACCACCCCCCGGGGACCACAGGCCCGCTCTCCACGACTGCGGCAGCACAAAGGGTCCCATAGGCACCCCCAGGGTCCACAAAAAAACTGTGCGCCTGTCGGGGAAGGCCCAGAGATCCCCCACCCTGCGCGTCGCCACCTCGCGCGCCAAACCCAGATCTCCATTGAAGTTGTCACACAACCTACTGATAGGATCAGCGGGATTATGGGAACCACGCACCCAGTGCATGTAAACCGTGAAGCCCGGGCACGAAGCCCACAGGTAGCGGAAACGCTTCAAAACTGACTGTTGGAACTTACGCCCCACCTTAGCTTTACACCTAAGGAACTGCACCAGCGCAGCCGCATTATCCCCAAACAAATGGGCCTCACGTACGCCTACATTGAGTATGAGCTTCAAGCCCCAGAGCAGCGCCGCGGCCTCCGCACACTACTGGTTGGGCGGCTACTCCGCGGGTACAACCGACCGAGAACCCACACCCAACCGGTATTTACCCGCGTCCATCGCCGCGTCGACGTAAATAACCAACGGCGACCGCTTCACCACTCTGGGGAGGGACACCACCGACCATTGCCGCCTGGCCATCACACACGCCACGCACATAGACTAGGCAAACGCACAGGGGTAAATGGCAACCGGGGGGGCGCCCAGAGCACATGAGCCCACACACCAGACAGATGCGGACTGTGCCCAGAACCCGGGCGACAAATCCACTGCGCCCGCCCCAAGAACTGCTGCAGCCGTTTTACCCTACAGGGCCCCACAGACAACCTCAACCAATGCGCAAACACAGCCTCCCACGCGTTGCCAGCAGTCCGCACTTCCCCCCCCTTCAAATCAATGTCCTTCCCCAGCCACACCAGCCGTTGCACAGGCTCTAACGTACTCTTCGGGCTGACCACAGCTCCTGCACGGCGCAACGCCTCCGTCGCTTTCGCCGTCTGTTCGCGCACACGCGCGCGGCCGCGCCCCACAACCAGGACATCATCCAAGTAAATTAAAACCAGCACCCCCGACAGCCCCGCGTCGGCCATCAGTCCCTCTAACACGCGCTGGCACAAGAGGGGGCTGTACTTCCATCCGAAGGGCAAACACCGGAAAGCCAACACCCCCCCCTCTCCATCCGAGACGCGAAAGGCCCCCCAGAACTCGCGTGGCAGCTGCAGCGACCAAAAGCAATTGCTCAGGTCGATGTGGCACATGCAAAGCTCATCCTCCCCCCCCCCCCGGCAGGGACAGAACGTCCCACACCGGACTCAAGCAACGCGCCCGGGCATAAAAAGAGGGGAGGAAGAAAGAGGACCCTTGCTGCGCCACCTGCGCCAAAAAGGCCAACACCTCCACAGAGGGGAGGGAGAACTTCTCCGGCCGTGACCGCATCTCCTCATTAAGGGGCACAAGATTGACAATCAAACTGCATTTCTCCTCCGTCTTGGGAATAGCAAAAACTCCCCCATTGGGCCCAGGCGACCCCGGCGGCAGGGGGAAAAGCAAACCCCCGCCCCGCAACGCCCGCATCATGACCACTGCCTCATCCGACGGGGGTACCATCCCAGAAAACTGCCTGCCCGCCAAGTCCGCGAAGCAGTCCGGCACACAACTATCCCAGACCTCACGGGGGATATCCACTCGCCCCACCACCCCCAGGCCCCGCGCCAAAACCTCCTCCCTGATACGCTGCATAAGCAATTTTGGCGACGTCGAATCATGCAAGAGAGACTCCCAAACTTCAGGGCTAAATGAGGACAAAGCCACGGCCAAGACTCGCAGAAAATCCGGTTGCCTGAGATCCCGGGCAGCCTCACGGCCCCACTCAAGAAACTGTAGGAGGCGACGCTCCAACAAACCATGCGGCGCACGGGGCAGACAAGCCCGCAGGGAACACAACCAGTCGTCCCACTCACCGGTCTGAAGGCGCTCCCGCACCCACTAACCCAGCTCCGACGCGGCGGGAAATCGCCGTTCGGGCAGCCGCAGCCACAATCCTAGCCGGGCCCGCGGCCTTCCTCTTGCCCAAGACGGACACGACCTCACCCGTCCTGCGGGCCGCGATGCGCAGCCGCCTGATGGAGGAGCCTGCTGCAGAGGCAGGCGGGGGGTCCGCATCCACGTCAATGACTTCCCCCCCCCCCGTCTCCCCGCGGCCAGCGCCCGCGGCCTGAGGACCCCTCCATAGCCGGAGGGGCCGGAGGGGCCCCCGGGTCTCGTGCGCCAGCCCGGTCCTCTCCCCCAGCAGTCCCCGCGGTGGCAGAGCCCGCGGACTCCCCTGGGCACGATCCACCCCGACCCCCCGCTGACCCATCTCCACCATCCCCCCATTTGGGGGGTTCATCGGCGTCAGGGGCACAGAGCTCCAGGAGTTCCCGTGGGAAAACGTCCCGGAGGGACACGGTGCGCCATACGAACTCTCCTGTCGGGTCGTCAGAGGGCCAGGGGAGGACAGCCTCGGACGTGACGACGAAGTCGTCGGGTGCGTCGGCGTAGTGGACTGCACCGTCTCTGACAGCCACCGCCCCCACCAAGCCAGCCACTTGATGGGTAGCCCCATCCATCGCCGGGCCGCGGAGCCCCCTCGCCTCCATGCGTGCCACATGGCGTGGGGGTTGTCGCTGCCCCCCAACGCGGCAGCCATGACCGACTGCATGAATGCTGGGCCCTGCGGACAGAATTGCGCTCCAATGACAGCGGACGTGGCCCCCTTGGCATCGAGCCAGCCCAGCCATGCTTGGGCATACTTCCCGAGCCGCCTGCGCACGATGCGTGGTGCCACCTTGACCGTGCGGAATGCCAAGCCCCGACACCGGGAGCCCCCCCGATGGAGGGGCGCGGCTTCACCCACCCGCAGTAGGCAGGTGAATGCCAGGACCGCCATCCCATAGACGGTCCACTGCGGTCGCTCCGTGCAAGCCAGCGCGAAGTTGCGGAGGTCGTCCAAACCAGCGTAGGGCCGTAGGGCCGGTTCTGTGGGCGCCCATTTGGCACAGCGCCAGACCCGGCGACTGACGAACGCGGGCAGCCATCCCATGTCCTCCAGCGCTCGGAATGCCGATACTGCGACCTTGAGGGAGCTCCCCGAGTACCCCAGTCCCCACAACTGGAAAATGTAGCGGCACGCGGCTTGTTCGAGTACGGATGTGGGCGTGTAGCCCACCCATAGGGCCATTTTGCGGAAGTGGGTACAATACGTACCCATTGTGCTTTTCGCCCAGGAGGACGCCTGCAGCGCGTCCACGGAGGTGATTTCATCCTCCTTCCATATCCGTCTCCATGCTGCCCACACTAGGCGCCAGACCACGTCCTCGCCATCCCGGAAGTCCGACGGTCCAAGGACCACCAAGGCCCCCCGGGGCTCTGGAGGGATGGGCCGGATGGGGCAGCTTCCCCATCAGTCAAAGCCGGGGCACTCGTGAAACCAATGCTGTTTCACTCCCCTCCCGGCGTTCTTGCACGCCCTACACGCTGTCACCGGGGCATTGGTAACGTCCATCGGCTCGGCTCCCGGCTTGGCGGTGTACAGACGGCGGCCCCCCTCAACTCGGAACTTACCCTTCATGGCTTGCAGCCGTCGTCCCACCACCTCCTCATCCGCCGCCCCCGTACAACCTGCGGACGGCACAGGCACATCGGACGCATCCTCGGCCGCGTCCGACCCCTCACCGACCGGCCCGGGGTCCAAGCCCTTCTTGCCCCTGTACGCCGACAGGCTAGTCACCGTGAACGTCCAGACCGCTTGGACAAAACCCCTAAGGCGCGTAATTTCATCATCATCCATGGACTCCAGCTGCCATACTTCCGTGTCCGCGGAGTCCGCGTCCACCACTGGTGCCAGCTCGTCCAGGGTGGCGTCCGTGAACTTCTCCTTGTCCTTGTACTTGGAGACGTACTCGTGTTGGGGCACCTCCCTGCGCCACAATAAAATGGACAGCGCGAGGAGGCTGGCGAAGACCCACTGGGGCTTAGAATCCAACTCCCTCACCTTCACGACTTCCGCTTTACACAGCGGCGGGACCTTCGCCATCTTCCTCTTGGACTCCGCCTCGGCCTTGGCACTGACCGCCTCCAACTGCTTGCGCAGCCCTTCCATCACGACGGCCTGCCCCTGAACCAACTGCTTCAGCTCCAAAAGTTCCGGCGACACCGCCTGCGGCTGTTGGGGCGGTGTTTCCATCTTCACAAAGCCCAGCGACGCCACGTCCAGGTCGCACTGGGCCATGACGCAGAACGAGGCGATCATCTTCACAAGCCCCACTTCCCCCAATTCGATTCCGTACTTGGCGACGAAATTAGCCTCCCACTCTGACCTGCGTTCCAGCAGCACTGACAGCTTCATCTCCACCTGCGAAGCAGCCCTGGCTATCTCCAGCATGGGAACGCTATCAATGAACTGGGAACAAATTGTTCCCTTTGAGAAAACGGCAAAGGCGTCAACAGACATATCCACAGACCGGGTCGTTCCAAAGTGTCACGGAGCAAGCTCTACGTGTGACCACCTATGGCCTGCTGGCAACAAGCAAAAATGCTCTACAAGTACAAGGGCTCACGGCACACACGCACGCACACACACACACCACCCGACGAGCTAAACCAGAGCTCAGGCACGGCTGAGCTAAGATTACATACTCTACACCAACAAAAAACTGGCACCTTTATAGTCAACATAATGCAAATTATTGGTCAATATATCCCAGCGTTGCTGGGCCTATATCCCAGCGTTGCTGGGCCTGGTACGCAGCCAGATCAAGACACTTCTTGGAAAAATAAGGCAGGCGGGAAATAGGGTCCGCTGGCTAGTAAGCAGAGGGCACATAAGCCGAATGCACGATAATACCTGATCGTCTCAGTAGCATCTCCACGGCCCTCAAAATCCGGTTTTGCTTACGCAACGGCGCCCGCGCCTAAATTGACAGCTGCCCAAATGGCTGCTGTATTATCCTGGAGCATTAGTATCTGGGGCAGCCGTCTGCGCACAGCGAGCTTAAGCAGCATCCACACCCAGGAAAACTCAGGAAAATTCAGCAATCTGTTGGTTATCAACCCAGGCAGGACAAGCCAGCGCACGTGCAACCCCCCCCCCCCCCGGGGTCGAAGATGCCAATCCGGTACAGGGTCCTGCCGGACTTAGCCACAAACTCCGCAGCATCAACAGAAATCCACTTTAAAAACAGCTAGTTGTGGACAAAGCAATCAGGTACCCTAAAAGGGGGCGCGGCCACAAACATGGCCGAGACTAAGGAAAGCCACATACCTTGTGTCACACGTAACCAACCCGAATGTGAACTTACCACTGCGCAATAGCCCCCCCCCCCCCCCCCCCAAGGGGAGGTGCCCCATGGCCAGCGTGGCCATCCAATTGATGAGGCCCATCACCCGCTGCAAATCTTTAACAGTAATCCGACTGTCAAATATCTGGATCAAATATGCAATAATCCGGACCTGCAGGCCTAGTAGGATGGATATACTGAAATTCATCAAGTCAACTTCCTTTCCAAGCCACTTCACCACCTTCCCTGGCTCTAAGACACTCTTAGGAGAAACAAGGTACCCTCTACCTCCATGAATTTAGCCAGCCACTGCATGCAGTCCCGTAGCCACTGTGGTGGGCCCTCTCTGACCACCAAGACATCATCTAAATAGTGGTCATACTCCACAATTTTAGCAGCAGGCATACCTGAGGTGATGATATCAAAAACCTGACGCACATGGGTGCCCACCACGGCTTGGCATAGGGGTGGGGACGACTTCCAGCCAAACGGAAGAGAGCAGAGATCATACAGGTCAGCCCCCTCCCCCTGAACCCGAAAAGTACCCCAGGCCTGGGGTAACAAACACAGTGAGGTAAAACAGTTACTAAGGTCGAAAGTGCAAGCAAAAACATTCAAAGCATGGGCACCCCTTGAGCCTTTCCAAGCCAGTAACCGTCGACGTAGCGACCACATGTTGGGCAGGCGCATAGACGGCTAGGGGTTGGGGTCCCTCTTATTGCCCTCCTTACAATTCATGATAAACGAGCACTTGACATCTGACTTAGGGATAACAAACACAGGCGCACTCGGCCGGGATCCCCAATCTGGCATCCCCTTCTCGATGCGCACCAGGTGGCCCTGCCTATGCAGTGCCTGATCTTCCTCACGCAGGATTGCCACCGCATTGAAAAATGATTCCACTGTGGTGCCACCGATCCCAGGCTTTTGGATCATCACGTTACACAACACACACAACATCAAAAACAGTGGTTTCCACAACTTAGCGAAGTCGTGGGGGGTCTGGGTACATTCTAGGCCAGACGCCAGAGTCTAGACCGGTAGTCACGGAATTTTCGTCCTTTAACCGGATTAATTCTAGCCGAACTCATGTCAGGTGGGCCCCCCGCAGCAAGGGAGGCCTCATCCTGTAGCTGTTGACCTTGCGGCCTTCCCACCTGGGTATTAGCTGGCTTGAATTTAATTGCAAAGCAGTCATATCGCACCTCCCAAGCCAGGACCAGATCAAGCATCCTCTCTGGCTCCAGACCCGCTTGCAAAAAAGTAGCCATGCCTGCGAACATCTCCGGGAAATTTTTGCCTGCTTGCTGCCATTCCATAGTCAAGGTTGATACACGTCCGGCCAAGTACTCGCCCTGGACCCTTTTAATCCAGTGTTGAGAGCCTATCTCAGCAAAAGAATGCAATTTGATAATTCTATTGCCTTCGGCAGTGCACCTCCAAGAGAGGTTGACAGTCAGCCAAGCAGTCCCTGAGCCAGGCCAGCAGTCAGTCAGACAGAAACACACAGTTTGAGTTTTTTGTCAGTGGTAGACACGGCACCAAGTAGTGGGGACACATTTAATTCTGGTATCTAGCGGTGGCCGAATGGTAATGCAGCGCGCTGCGGACTTTTTGGTCGGCAGTTCGAACCCTGGTCGGCGGATTATGCCGCCGCCGCCGCCGAAAAGAGTGGTCCCACCTGGGTTCGAACCAACGACCAGTAGTGCTAATACCTGCTGCTTTACCATTCGACCACCAGGTGTGTCTGTGCGATATGTTTCCCCACTGCTTGGAGCCTTCTGAGCGAAAACTTTTGACCCCCCCCCCCCATCCCCCCACCCCCCCACCCACCCCCCCCCTCAAAAAAGTGACATCCAGTTTTAGGGGATATAGGCCTCAGAATCAAAAAATCCATTGGGGGATGGTCTTATTGGGCAAAATAATGATTTTACAAGGGGTTGGACATCAAATATCGTGCCTTGGGGTATGCTACGCGAATGCCCCCAAAAATAGTATGGAGTCCCCAGAAGAGGTGGCAAGCACTAATACCTGCAACACCGGCAGCAATGGCGGTGGCAGAGGCAACAGCCTGGGTCATGAAGCCGCGGCGGGACTCATCCTGTCACACAGAGCACATGCATGTGCATAAATACAACAATGCAACATGCTTCAAGAAACCCATAGCAACATGACAATCATCTTATTATGCCCTGCCACGCTCACCAACCCTGTTCCTCAGTGCAGGGTGCAGGTTGTGGTTCTGTCCTATGGCCAGCAACACGTTGCACTGCAATTCACAGACCCTGCATATCCATCTCGGGGCATGATTCAGCTCCGTCATTGACAGCCTACTGCCAGTTAACGCCATCGCCTGGCTACGAACGGCATTGTACCTGCGACAGACACTGTCACATACCATGGCCTCTTCACCCTCCACACGCTCACCAGTGGTGGCGAACATCGCAACATCCTTGCGGGTGCAGATCTTGGCGGTGGGCATGGCTCCGCAGAGCTTCTTCTGGTTGGCTGCAGACACACCCTCACCCGCGGGGGTGTAGGCAAGGGCTTCCTGGGTACCTGGGAAATCAAAAAATCGGTTTGAATGTTTGGATAGCAGGTGCATGTCACCTCCCAAACCCATTCACCCTTCACCACCACTGACATGCTGTCTGTGTTTACGTTATGTAAGGCTTGGGTGGTATGCATGTGCTAGTATGTGCAACATGCATGGGGTTGATAGTTTGGTCTGGGTTGGTGTGTATGGGCAGGGTGGCGCGATGGCTGTGGTGGTACGTATGGGTGTGGTTGTAAAAATGGGTGTGGCATGCAGAGGGCGATAGATATGTTTGTGGGGTGCAAGCCGAAAATAAATGCTGGCCAGAAGGGCTTTGGACAGTCCAGTGGCGAGCAGATTGAGTACTTGGGTGTCTATTTTTTTGGTGCTTTGCAGAAAATGTCTTACAAAAGAAAAATTTTTGGAACAGAACAATTTTATTGCCTTTGGCAGTGCACCTCGAAGAGACGCTGACAGTCAGGCAATCAGTCAGTTAGTCAGCCAAGCAGTCCGTCCGGCAGTTTTCAGTGGTGGGTTCGGCTACCAGCAGTGGGGAGCCTGAAGTGTAGTAGAACAATCATTGGTCGAGTGGTAGTGCAATCGACCACCAACAATCAGGTCAGCGGTTCGATTCCCAGCCGGCCGCGCCGGTCAACCTGTAAGCTTTGTTGTACCTGACCCCTCGTTCGAATCCTTCCGAGCACAAACTTTTGACCTCCCCCACCCCTCCCCAAAATGTGATATCCAATTTCAGGGGATAGAGGCCTGAGAATCAAAAAATCCATTGGAGGATCGTTTTATTAGGCAAAATAATGATTTTACAAGGGGTTGGACATCCAATATCATGCCTTGGGGTATGCTACGCGAACAACCCCCAAAAAGGGAGGTATACGACGTATACCACATAAACGTGTGCTTGATCTGACAATCTCTCTTCAAAATGATTTTTGGACTTCATAACTAATGTTGCTTGTGAATGTGGCCTTGGGCAATTGACCAAATGGTCACATCCACACATCATCAAACCCGATGTTCAAGCCTCAGAAATACCGAGACCAGGTGGCAGTAACGTACCTACCAACGTACCCATAATGAGAACGCTTTCTGCGCGCCGCAGGTGCGCCGCAGGGTTTGAAAAACCTGTTTTCTTGCAGACCGTTCCGGAAACAAACCAGATAACTGAGAAATAGCACACGTTGATCTTTTGACACCATCGCTCCATCAATGTGAAGACAGGTGAAGAAGGGTGTGTAAAATCAGCTTGGAACGAAAATAAACAGGAAATTATGCTACACATCTATGGAAAGCGAGCTGCATGCAGGGAGAATAGAACAACGATGTCACCCGTGTTTGGTCTACCTCCCCAAGCATGGAAGACATGATAGATGAAACGTGTCCAAATTTGAAATCACCAAAACACGGGACAAAGATTCACTATTCCACGCAGCGCAACCCCATGGTTACAATGACAATCACAAGCCTGCCTTGTGTATTGCGCAACAATATTGACCAATATGGGGTTGTGAAACAAACAAACAAGTGGAACACCCCACATTTCACATTGTGTACCGCAATTCCACTCCCGGGTTGCCACACGGCCACCAAACGCTGCTGGTCACGCGGCTCCACGCTTCACCCACACTCATTGCTGAGTGGGGCACCGCTAGCGTAGCAAGGCTAGCGGCTCCACCTAGAGAGTAGATGGACCGGACATAATGCTCAATGTGGGTGGCGGCGGCCCGCGCTAGGGGCCCGTTGTCCGCGGGCTGACAATTGCATTTAACAAGTGTCCCCTGCTACTGGGGAGAAATCAATGGCTCCCAATGCTCAGCACGGGGACAAAATCAGAAATGGCCCACATGTGGGCATAGCGGCTACCTAAACCCTGCCCCCCGGTTGACACCCCATAACATAACCCGTGCCTTCTCGAGGTCCCCATGGTAGGGAGAGATCAATATGGCTACATAAAAGGGCCATACTATATGGTAAAACGGTGCCCCATGCCCCCCGGGGAGCACAACAAGGTGGAATCTAAAAAGCTCCACAAATTAGGATGGTTTTCCAAACTGCACGCCGCAGGGCGCGCCGGGAAGTAGGGGAAAATGGGGGAATTCAGAAAACCAATGAGGAGAAACGCGTGCAACCGGTCCCCGGTGTCTACGCATAGCATGAATACGGACCCAAGGTGCCTACTATCCACTCAACCATCCGGGGGGGGGGGGGGGTCATCCCCTACCGGAGGCTCATTGTCGCTGGCCTTCAAAACATGAGCAATGAAGCCCATACAACTCAATACATTGCTAAGTTCCATTTGCAATGCGAAACTACTTCACCATCCCATTGAAATGGAGCAATACTGCAATACGCAATGCGTGTCCTCTTTCATGTCCCAGTGCCGTTCGTCATGCACCCACTTCAATGAGGAAAAGCAGCGCTCCACATCACAAGATGTGGCTGGAACAGCCAAGACACGCCGCGCAATGGACTACAACAAGGGCAGAGTTTGCAAAATTCCCTCCCACCAATCCAAAATGCTAAACCTGTCTGTTGCAACAACAGAAGGCAATTTCCAGTGCGCATCCCACTCCACCAGAAATGTAGGAGTGATCTCACGTGTGCGAAAGAGACACTTGCGGGTTTGGTATATTTGTCCCCATACGATCCTCACACTCAAGACATCCAAAAAGCAAGTTTTCGTTAGGGCACCGGGGTGGGCATACTACAGAAACTTCTTAAGGAAAAATGGGGGAAAATGGGGAAAAGTGGGGGGAAATGGAGGAACAGGGGGGAAAATAGGTGAAAAGGGGGAGACAATGGGGGGGGGGGGAAGACCTGTCCTTGAGTGTCCAGCCCACGAATTCGCCATTTAGCCACATAGCATCCAAACGAATTCGCCATTTAGCCACATAGCATCCAAAAATTTCCCCGATATCCCCCAGTCTTCCTGATTTGCCCCGTTTTGTGGATAGTGTGCTGCTAACGTTCCGGAAACAGGTACTTCTGAGGCTTGGATGTTGAGAATGAGCAGAGCAAAGAGTGTCTGAAATGTCAACAAATCATATAGCATACATAAATTATGTTACACAGAGGCCCAGAACTATCATCAAATTATGCACGAATATAACAGCCAATAAACAACAGTGGTTGCTGAAAAAAAAGACAGTTTTGAAAAATAGACGCACAAACAGGGTTTTTTCCATTTTGCTGGTGGCCTGGCCAGCATTCAATGAGGTATTGGTGGGATGGAACATATGAGCGTAGTATGGAGTCCCCAGAAGAGGTGGCAAGCACTAATACCTGCAACACCGGCAGCAATGGCGGTGGCAGAGGCAACAGCCTGGGTCATGAAGCCGCGGCGGGACTCATCCTGTCACACAGAGCACATGCATGTGCATAAATACAACAATGCAACATGCTTCAAGAAACCCATAGCAACATGACAATCATCTTATTATGCCCTGCCACGCTCACCAACCCTGTTCCTCAGTGCAGGGTGCAGGTTGTGGTTCTGTCCTATGGCCAGCAACACGTTGCACTGCAATTCACAGACCCTGCATATCCATCTTGGGGCATGATTCAGCTCCGTCATTGACAGCCTACTGCCAGTTAACGCCATCGCCTGGCTACGAACGGCATTGTACCTGCGACAGACACTGTCACATACCATGGCCTCTTCACCCTCCACACGCTCACCAGTGGTGGCGAACATCGCAACATCCTTGCGAGTGCAGATCTTGGCGGTGGGCATGGCTCCGCAGAGCTTCTTCTGGTTGGCTGCAGACACACCCTCACCCGCGGGGGTGTAGGCAAGGGCTTCCTGGGTACCTGGGAAAAGACACCAGTCATCCATGACATGTGAGCATTGCGTTCATTTTTTTGAGTCAACGTTAGCCACCCTCAACCCTCTGGAAACCCGGAAACCCTTGGACATGTCAAAAAACAATTTGACCCCTGCACTGGTGGTGCACATTGATGTCAATGTGTATTGACCTATTAGCTGTGGTGCCAGCAATTTGCTCACAGTAAACGTAAGCACAGTGTGCTTGACGACGATCTGAATATTCTACTGAATAATTCACTGCGCAAAAAATTGTATTTGCTTTCACCTGAATGTATTATATGCCATTACATATGGATTCGCAGGGAAAGCACGGGATCAAAGAGGCTCATTTTCGTGTCCCATTTCCCTTCATTCTTCTCCCACCATTGAACGTATTCATACCTGTTCCATCACATCATTTTGACAGTGCCCCACTGCCCCCGATTTCATTTTGGAATGTTTCCCACATTTTTTAGCTGACATTGCCCCGTGAAGCTGGCTGGACGTGTGAGTGAAAGAGAAGATACTTGAAATGGGGTGTAGCTGTGGTGTGCCGGAGTCCTCCTCTTTACAGGCCACGGCCATCCAAACAGGCACACATGCGCACACATGAAGAAACGAGACACACAGGGCAATAACAAGAGGAGCGAATGGAACAGCCTATCAGGTTGTACAGCAGTGTGACTAGGCTAACTAACGACATGGGCTGCAGCGTTTGTAACATGAAAACTCAGACTTGAATAGAACCACCCTCCCATACCCCTTGCGAGAGCAACACCAAATTCCCAAAATTTGATGGAAACACCACCTACTGCTGCTCTTACAAGGGGGGTATAACCCCCCTTGTAAGAGCAGCAGTAGGTGGTGTTTCCAAAGGGTAAAATGTGCACTGAAGGATTTATACTGCCCAGTGCCCACTGTACGCTGCAGTGCGGCAAGGTAGTGGAGGATTCACACTGCCCTCTGCCCACTGCAGTGAGGCAGAGTACTGAACGATTTACACTGCCTGCTCTCAGAAGGGGGGGGAGGTACTATATGCCATCTACTCAGGCTACCACCTACTCCGGCAACTCACTTGGGTGACTGAGGTAAGGCACTTGCATGTGGAGATATTTATCATTCCACTACCATAGGCTTTCAGCCTGCTTCACTGCTTCACTGATTGGCAGTCACCTTGGGCCATGGAGTTGGGTTTGTATGGTTGTACTCTTACCCCCAAAATATTTTTTGAGTCACGTAGGTTTTCCGCATAGACAAACCTTTGCTTTGCAGTGTATGCATATTCCCCGACCCGAACTGTCACTCCTTGCAGCAGCGGCTTTGCGGGAGCACTCTGCTCAGAGCACATTGCTCCCAGTCACGTGCTCCAGAATTGAAACTTGGTGATCAAGTGAAGCATACCTGCAACGCCAGCAGCAACGGTAGCAGCTGCCACAACCTGGCCCATGAAGCCACGGCGGGAAGCATCCTGCAAGAACAAACACAGACATGCGGCCACATTGCACTGAGAGGGCTCGGTTTCAGGGTGATAGCATGGCGTTTGCCACAGGTGCTGTCACTCCTGACCTCTGGCCCAACTGTTGGCACACGAATCGGCATTCCAAGATTTGTCCACAACCTAACCTCGCGGTATGCATGCGTTGCATACTGGGTGCACACTGGGTGAACCAGGTCAGTGGTGCCTCTCACACCAACCTGTGGTAGCGGTATGGTGCCAACTGCCAGGCCCAGGCCTCTGCGTTCTTCCTCATCTACATCCCCGGGGGTATGTGGCATTTTCCCCTATATACGCCTGCCTGGCTTTGATCTAACAACCTCTGCACGGTGATTCTATTGCCTTCGGCAAGTCCACCTCGCGGAGAATCTACCCCAAGCAACACAGACCCAAAAATAGGGTAAAAACGACATAAATACGGGGTAAAACATGCTTTACATATCTTGGATGGTCATTTTAGGTGATCACAGTATCAAAAGAATAAATTTCAAAAACTTGGATTTTTGAGCTACCTAGGGTGAAAAACTGCATAAGCAGGTTGTGTACCAATCCCTTGGGAGCCCCCCCCCCCCCCCCCGGACCTAATACCCAAATAGGGTGAAAAACACGTAAATATGGCCCAAAACATGCTTTACATACCTTGGATGGCCATTTTACGTGATCACAATATCAAAAAAATAAGTTTCAAAAACTTGGATTTTTGAGCTGCCTAGGGTGAAAAACTGCATTGTGAGGTCACAATATCATAAAAACAAGGTTCGAAAACTTCAATTTTGGAGCTGCCTGGGGTGAAAAACTGCATTAGCAGGTTGTGTACCGGCCCATTCACTAGGCCAATATTGGTGGAAACAGTCATTTCGCGTCTTTGGCACGGGTTGTGACCGGCTCTCAGCAAGGCTAACAACTGCAAAAAACGTCCTTCCGTATCCTAGTAGGCATATACTGTCACAACATCCCCACACACACCCCTCAGAGTGGGTACCACGGGGTCACCGAGGTCGCCAAAACCGCCAACATACCAAAAATGGCTGAAAAGTGCATAAACTGCATAAGCGCTCGTCCCACTCCGCCCCATACAAACCCCATAGAGTTGGGACCCGGAAACACTTTTTCGGCTCAAAATCGAAAAAAACCAAAAGATTCATGATTTTCGACCCCAAAAAAAAGGGGGGGGTCATTTTTTCGACATTTTTGACCCCCCCCCCCCCTCTCAAAACCTCAAAAAAGTGGGTTTCAAGTGGGGGCGGTCTGGGGGGTCCGGACCAAAAACTCATTGGGGGATGTGTTTATTGGACAAAATAATGATTTTACAAGGGGTTAAACTAACAATTCAACCCCTTGGGGTAGGGTACGCGTATAGGCTCAAAAAGGCCCAAAATGGGGGGGTATGTGGCGTTTCCCCCTATATACGCCTGCCTGGCTTTGATCTAACAACCTCTGCGAGGTGATTTCCCTTTTTGAGCTGCCGAGGTTGGAAAACTCAAAAAAGCAGGTTATGCCCTAGACCCCTTGGGAGCCCCCCCCCCCCCCCAACACCCAAATAGGGTGAAAAAAAACACAAAGAGGGTCTAAAGCATGCTTTAAATAGCATATTTCATCATTGTAAGTGGTCACAATATCAAAAAAATGTTTTGCAAAATTCTATTGCCTTCGGCAGTGCACCTCGAAGAGAGGTTGACAGTCAGCCAATCAGTCAGTTAGACAGGCCAGCAGTCAGGCAGACGGAAACACACACTTTGGGTTTTTTGTTAGTAGCAGACACTTTATGTAGCAGTCGGGACCGTTCTCACTTCAAGTATCGGTGGTGGCCGAGTGGTAATGCATGCCACCGCCAGCTTTTAGGTCGGCGGTTCGAACCCTGGTGCGCTAATTATTTGCAGCGGCGCCGCCGCAAAAGTCAGCAGGCCGGGATTCGAACCACCGACTATAAAGCCTGCGTCGGCTGCGTTACCATTGGACCAGCGGCGATGCTACAGCATTCAGCTTCCCCACTGCTTGAAGCCTGTTGAGCAAAAACTTTTGACCCCCCCCACCCCCCCCAAAAAGTGATATCCAGTTTTAGGGGGTAGAGGCCTCAGAATCAAAAAATCCATTGGGGGATGGTCTTATTGGGCAAAATAATGATTTTACAAGGGGTTGGACATCCAATATCATGCCTTGGGGTATGCTGCGCGAATGACCCCAAAAAAGGGGGGTATATGCCGCTCGCGCCTGCGCTTGATCTAACAACCTCTCTTCGAGGTGATTTCCATTTTTGACGGAAAGAGGGTGGAAAACTGCAGTTCGTGCACACATTGAAACACCTACAAACAGCAATTTTGGGGCTTTCAGAGGGCCCATGGCACGGGCTACATAGGCCTAGTGGCCACCACGTGGGTCCCCATGGGTGCTCAAGTACCCGCATTGTCACCAAATGATCACCCAAACCCATCCTAGGGGCAACGGAAGGGTTTCATGAAAAATCGATTTTCAAAAAACTTTCACGTGCCACTAAAGAGCCTATCCAGCGTGAAAACGGCCAAATCCTCACTGGCAAGGGGCCATATGGGGGGGGGGGGGGGGTGACTGGGGGTACCTAGAGTTGGGACCTGGGACCCCCGCCACGGGTTAGGGGGTCCATATACAAGAAAAAAGTTCTTCAGGACCCAGGTCCAAATACACACACAGCGGCCACAATACGCAAAGAAGTTTTGACCCCCCCCCCCAAAAAAAGGGTACCCAGGTGTGGGGGGGGGGGGGAGGGGTACGGGGGTCAAAATCGAAAAAATCATTGGGGGATCATTTTTGGTCCTAAAATGATGATTTTGCAAGGGGTTGGACATTAGAAACCATACATTGGGGTATGCTACGCAAACAACCCCAAAAAAGGGGGGGTATACGATGCTCGCGCCTGCGCTTGATCTAACAACCTCCCTTCGAGGGAATTTGCAGGTGCATAAAACGTAAACAACAGCAGTACGGGCTTTCGGGTGGCCCATGGCGCACTGCACAGTGCAGTGCAGCAGTGTACTCAATGATTTACACCGCCCACTGCCTAGTGCAGTGCAGCTCTGTGTTGAAGGTTTCACACTGCCCACCACCCACTGCCCACTGCACGTCAGAGTGCAGCATTGTATTGCAGCGGGTGTTTTTTCCTTTTGGTGCAGGGCTTTTTGTTGTAAAAGCACATGGTTCATTCCTGGAGGGTTGCTGGAGAAGTGCGCAACCCTTGGTCTAGCTAGCCCTGCACATGCAATAGTGGCCCAGTAGAGAGTGCCTCCTGGTTCATGTCAATCTTGCGCTGCTTCCCTTTTTCTTTGCGTGACTTGCGAATTACAATGCAAATACTTTGAAGATCACAGGCAAGGGGGGGGGGGGAGTTCCACATCCCAATGATTCTGTCCTCAGTGTCGTACACTGAATTTTCCCCTAACCAACACCTTTAAAAGCTGAAGCAGGAGGGGTTGCTGGTAGGGGAGGACCAAGAGTCTCGTAGGGGCATTACTGACAGTGTAAAGTAACCCTGTGCCTTGCTCTCGTGGACTCCCTGTTGCCAAGCCATCCTCTCGGCCCCCCCACACCCAGCCAAAGAACCCCTTGGTCTACCAGCAGACCTGCAGACAGTGTCATTCAACTGACAGGAAAAAAAAGAATGAAAAACAAAAGTTTTTGGAAGTGACGCAATCACAGGCCCCAATGCTTTGTTTGACTGAGGGCGGGAGGAGTCTACAGCAGGGAGAAGGGGGTAGACAGTACATTGGGTCCCCCACAATGAAGGGGGGACCCCCATTAAGGATGCGCTGTCATGCACTGTCATGCACCACCAACCTGAACTTTTGCTTAATTGGAATGGGGGGGGGGGGTTGTGGGAAGGGGGTAGGGGATTTTGCACCCCCTCCCCCTCCCCTTCGAATTTTTTTTAATGATTCTAAAGAAGCCTTGGCCAGAGGGCCTGTATACAGGCACCAGGCATGCTCCTCAAACCCCAAATGAGGCTCCAAGGCACCAACGCACAGGCCTTCCAAGAGCTGCAGCTCCACCGTTGGGCAGAGAGGCAAAGCAAGCCCACAACCACCATCGACAAACCGATGCTGCAAGGGTGCCTGCACGGCAGCAAGCCCCGCCACAGGTGATCTAGGGTTCGGTATCAGGGCCCACCCATCTACCAGTTCCCATTGATACGACACCCCGGCCTTTGCCTTTTGGTAACAGCACCTTCGAGGCATGCACACACCACACGCACACACGCACACACGGTTGACACAACAAACAAGGCACTGCAAAAGGCGGCCTGAGTGTACACGCACACACAGACA
This sequence comes from Eutreptiella sp. 'Long Island Sound 2002', assembly GCA_964036045.1. NCBI lineage: Eukaryota > Euglenozoa > Euglenophyceae > Eutreptiales > Eutreptiaceae > Eutreptiella > Eutreptiella sp. 'Long Island Sound 2002'. Next base: position 34,043,933 of record OZ038394.1, on the reverse strand, counting down.
CACACCGCACATGCGCACACACACCATAGCCTCTTCACCCTCCACACGCTCACCAGTGGTGGCGAACATCGCAACATCCTTGCGGGTGCAGATCTTGGCGGTGGGCATGGCTCCGCAGATCTTCTTCTGGTTGGCTGCAGACACACCCTCACCCGCAGGGGTGTAGGCAAGGGCCTCCTGACCTGTGAAATGCAGATTCCATTTTGATTGTAACACAACCTCACCAAGTTTGGGTTTCCTCAGCAGAACGGTTGTGCAGTGCAATGATGTGTATGTAGTAAACACGGCAGAAAACAAGCCCTTCCGCCCAACCGCACAACTAAAAAACAAAAACCAGGTGGCCAATGCACACTCTAATTGATTTTCAAAAGAGTTGACTCACGTCTAGAAACACCACCAATTTGGCTCCAAACACAAATCGAAGATGTATCGCCACAGTTGAAAGCACTGGTGTAGCAGCAGGGGCTAGGGGCTGTAGGGTGCAGAACTTAGGACCCCAGGACTCATAGCTACCGGTGGTGAAAAACAGCCAACTTTTCGCACAGCGCAGTGCAGGCACAACGCACGGTGCGCCCCCTAACAGGTTGCATGTTGACACTACCGAAGCTGCGCATATGGAAGACGTTGTGCAGAATGATGCAAATTCTGATGGCTCAAACATTGTTTGTTCAAAATGTTTGAGTGGTGGTCTTGCTGAGGACAATGCAATTCTGATTTGCGATGGTCAACTGGTTACCATCAAAAGTGCTTACCATCAAAAGTGCTGTGAACCGCTCATCATTAGCATTCCTAATTGCTCAGGGGGCCCTCATGGTTCTGTCCTGAGTGCTTAGTAGAGAAGTCTGATGTTGATTCTAGCCCCTGAGACTCCTTCTATTGCAACCCCCGTCCTTGCTGGAATAAATGGGTTCTACACTTCAAAGGGGTGGAGGGAAACATCTCGTATACGAAAACATGTTCTGAATTCCAAAACTCTTCATAGCGGTGGACAAGGTTTAAAAGGCAAAAAAATGATGTCTGACATTCTGGTATGGTAAAATGCAGAAAACCCAGAAATGGTGCTGAAAAAAGGATACTTTTTTATTCCTCCTTTCTGGACTGCGGACTGCGTGGGAGTGTCAGAAGGAGAAATCCCATCCACCTTTACAGCCCCCAAGGGATGGGGGGGTCTGAGTGCGTATTTCGCTTAGCTGACTTTATAAGGGGGTTGGGCATCGTGACTCCTGAGGAGGAGCCCGGGGCGCCCCCTCCTAGGCCCTGCCCATGCTCCTTTTATGCCCAGTAGGGACTGGCGGGAGTTAATTCCGGAAAATTCTTCATTTCAGCGGGGAAAAAATTCCCAAATGCTTGTGCAATGAACGGTCCTGACGTTTGAGCCCTTTTTCCAGACCCCCCCCCTCCTTTGGGCACCCCCCCCCCCCCCTGCGCAAACCTTTTTTCGCCTTGGCATGGGGAGGACATCAATGATGGAGTCACCCCAGCATCACTACTTAGTACTCACTGCTGATTGCCACCAAGAATCTGTGCCTGTTGCGAAGAATATGTTGTGATGACAGGCAATGGTCTCCGCTTTAGGGAAGTCTGGAACTTGGGCTTCTGACTTAGCCCTTCGCATCCAATGTGGGGTGTGATTTGGTGGGTGGGATGAGTGGGTTGCTTCGGCCCAGCGTAGCGTGACCTAGTGTGATGGTGTGTGGTGCAGCGGGGGTGGGGCTGAAATCTGGGGAAGACAGATCCTCTGAGTCGCAGGGACCCAGCTGCTGCCACTGTTGTTATTTCCAGCGTCACTCTTTTGTAATCACTGCTGATTGCCACAGGCATCTGGGCACTATCTCAAAGAGTGCTGTCATGAAAGGCAACATTCTCAGGATAAAAGCACCTGGACCTCTGGAACCTGGGCTTCTGACCCAGCTCCACATACCGTGTTTGGTGCGGATGAGTGGGTTGGTTCAGTGTAGTAGCGATGGTGTGTGGTGCAGCAGGGTATCGCTGTTTCGTAATCAGTGCTGATTGCTGTGGAGAATCCGGGTGGTGCAAAGAGTATGTTGTCATGAAAAGCAACTTCTCGGGATAAAGCGCCTGAGTGACCTCTGGAACTTGAACATTGAGGCAGCTTTCCACATCCAGTATGTTCATGTCTCACATGTTTGCGTTTTGTGATATGGCTGGATCACCAATGTAGCAACACACCATTGGCACCCCACACAGACTGCTGAGCACCACGCCCGCTGCATTTGCCCCAGCTGCGGGGGCTGGGTCAATGCGGACCTCAGCAGAGACAGAATCCTAGTCTGCACTGGACGCTTGCAACATTGGACCTCCATTCCCTAAAACGCTCAACAGTCCATTGTCCGGCTGGAAATGATTCAATGTTTCTTCTGATGGGTATGGGGCCGGAGTAGCATTTGAGGGCACTGGCAAACCTGTGAGGCCATAGCCAACAGCGGCAGCAGAGGCAGCAGCCTGGTTCATGAAGGCACGGCGGGATGCATTCTGTGAAGAAGAACAAAGTCATGTGTGCAACGTGTCCCTTTTGCCATGTTTTGCAGTGCCTCGTCTGCGAAACAGCAGAAATGCAACGGCGTGGAACGGTGTTGACAGAGCCGTGCACCAGGGGTCACTCAAGCAAAGACATCTGTGTATGTGGCGATCATGCCATCATGCCACCACAATGGGCTTGCTGAGATGGAATTGATGGGAATGGCAACAGCACCACAAGCTACAAACTATGTTGGGTATGCTTGCTGGATTTTCTGTGTGCTGCCTGCCCATGGGCTTCACAACTACTAACCACAGAAACTCCAGAGAGGGGACTGGTGAGAGAACTACTCAGCGCACACACCAACCACGGGCAGCAGAAAAGCAGACCCATGTCGTGACCTCCTTGGGTGATTGTCACCAACAAAAACAGACAGGTGCACCCGTGTCTCGCCCACACCAACACTTTGTACCTCCACGTCCTCATATTCGAACCCGCTGCGCTTGCTCTTGGTCAGGAAGAATCCAGCAATGGCTCCCATGACGGATGCCAGGGCCACCCAGGCCACAGGTTGCACCTGCAGGCGTAACGACGAGACATGACATGGGCTCGCGGCCCAGTTTTCATACCTGCACGTCCCCTTGGTACAACCCTTAACAATCAACCAGCACCAGCTGCGGCCGGCTGCTTCCGGGCCCTGCTAATCGTTAGCATGCCTTCGCAAACTGTGTGGGACCCTGAAGGGAAACCGTGGGCCTCTTCACAAGACGTCGTGCAAGGGCCCTTGCACAACTCTGAGGGGACTCACGCACACCTTTGCGGGCTGAGCAGCACTTGGGAACGCTGGGCGCTGCGCACCTGCGCAGAGGCACGGTCACGTGGAAGCGAAAAGCGGCATCTGTTTGACTCCAACACATGAGTTAGACTTTGGTGTTTGGTGTTGGTAATTCTTGGCGGCCCGCTTTACATGTACAAAGCGTCCGCAAGGTGGGAGTACGGGTCCGCCAAGCTTTACATTCGTGCGGTAAACGGAGCCACATTCACGCAGCACCAGACCACCTCAGCCTGGTTTACTGTCCACTTTCTGCCAACCTGTCTGTTGCTGTTGCGCGTGGCAATGTCCCGCCACACAACACATAATGCATATTCTTGTTGTTTTTTCGCTCACGTGGTAACATGACATGTTGTCTTGTTGGTTGTTGCTAACGTGAGAGAACACCTATGCACCTGCTGTTGGTTTGCTCATGTGGTGAGGTCCTACCACGAAGCATGGCGATGCAGTTTCGACGCTGGGTGAAGAGTAGGTTGCCCACGTTCCGACGGGCTGCCGCACTCATACCGACGCTCGAGACTTGCGCAACGGAAACCGTTTGCATTATTGGTTGGGACTGGGAATTGACGGCACCGATGCGGTGTGCAGGCATGGTCGCAACTGCACTGGCGGCTGCAGGGCGGACCATGCTGGGGGCATAAAGTTGCCTGCTGGCAACGCTACCAGTCGCACCCAGAGCCACCAGGCCCACCGCGACAGCCACCACGGCACCAATCATCGTTGCAGTCTGCTGCGCGTTCGACATGACCTTGTCACTGCAAAACAGATGACGCACACGTGTGCAAAAGTTGTGGGGGCTGGTGCTCAGAAGCGTGCCTTCTTGTGCTCAGGGCCCCTGTGGCTCACTCATAGACAGAATACAACAACTCCCCAGCATGCCTCCCCACTACCCAGAACACTCCCCATAAAGCAACCCAGGTCTCTTGGGCGAAAGCCAGGTATTCTAACCGTTTTCCTCCGAGGTATTTGCAGTGGCAGAGTAGCAAGGTTTTCTCAAAAGGAGTTTATAACGTCACAAAAAAAAGGCAAGTGCCCAAACAAGAGCTGAAGGATGTGCGAAGGAGCCACGAGCGGGAACGAAACCAGCGTACCAAGGGCCAGAACGTGGTGTCCTGCACACGTGCTTGGGTGCTCGTACAACGATCTTGGTAGTGTAGAACTTTCAACGACTGGTGAACGGCAGGTTTCAAACCTGCGCATGCAAAGCACAACGGATCAGCAGTACACACGGGCAACCAGTTCGGGTTTGTTTTAGGTCTGGTGAGATGTGGTTTTTGAGTGAAGGAGGCACAAGGCTTCACCGTGGAGGATGAGTAGCCACCAGCCATGGATTTAGGTTGAAGTTGAAGTTGGCCACTGGACCAAGCCAGAGTTTGACGCAATTGCTCACTTTGTGTGGTTTGTTTTGGGTCATATGTGTTGTGCTTAGTTGGTTTTCGTGTAGAGGAGGTACAAGGCGTGCTTCATGGTGGAATGTGAGTTGGATGGAGGTGGATTTGGTGGCATCAAGAGTGGACCAAGCTTGAACGTGGCAACCGCGCCAAGGAATAGTTCCTTGGCCACTGAGCGCGTAGCGGGCGCGTGTTATACTTTATTTCGGCTGGTATGTGGTGTGCGTAGTTGGTGTTTGATTGAACGAGGCACACCAAGTGTTAGCAGTAGATTGTGAGGTGGGTGGAGGCTGCACTGATGGAATCCCCGTGGATTGAGCTTGGATTACGTGATTTGGGATCACACGGCTAGAAATAGAGTTCAACGAGCTGCCATATGGACCATATGGACCATTACTGCCGTTGCATTGATGGGATGACGTTGAGTGTCAAGTTTGTACGGAGTCCCGTTTGGCCTTTTTATCACATCCTAATTACATGTGCACACATTGGTAAAATCGATCTATCATTCTTCAATTATTGATAATGCAGTTACATCGTCAATTATCTGGAATAGCGGCTTGGATTTGCAGTTGAATTTGAGCGAGTGAATTTTGACGATCCCAAGTTGTAGGCCTAAAATGACCAAATGAGGCTTGCGGCGCCAATGACAAATGCGGCATTGTGCCGACCTCCAACCCGTCTTGTGCTACTCCGTTGCCTTTGCCTCTTTCCCCTGCGTGTTTACTTGTGGGGGTATTCCAGCGCAGAGATTTAGTAGGGCGTCCGACTGCCGGCAACGAAAAAGTATGGCAAGAAAACTGTTTGTGTTGTCGGCAATGAAAGAGCAGATCCACCAGACTGTCTTCGGGTGGAAGAGCCTGCAATGTGACGAATCTGCACATTTGAATCTCACGTGCTTCTCTGGTCTCTGGGTCCGAAATGGACTTCCGGGGGGGTCGGGGGCTGTTTTGGGACCATGTGGTGGTGGACACGTGCGGCAAAGTGGGGTCTCAGGCACCCTAAATGTGGCTAAAGCGGTGTATAGAAGGCAATGGCATGGCACAAAGGGGATAAGAAACAGCCTATGCAAAGCCATACAAGCCTTCTGAGTGTCTATTTTTTTCGCCTTTTTTTCGCCTTGAAACCAAGGGCACAAATGAATTTCTTGTGGAAAAAAGAGATGTGGCCCCACGATCATTGGTTGTTTTTGGTTTGGTTGTTGCGCAGTAGCGTCTCCATGCTTGCAAATAGGGCTGACCTTGGCACACATGTCTCTAGTTGTACTTAGATGCAGTACAATGCATCTAGAGGTCGCAAACATCTTCTTGTATTACATATGTAAAGGCCTTTTGATGACATGCGCATCAAATCTTTGCATCCATGGATGGTACTACATTCCCTTAGCATGTCTCCATCTCACACCTCATGGCCAAGCACACCGGACCGTTGCATCATTGTATCATCATTGCATTTGCATTGTGTTGTACAGAGCAATTGTGTGGGTGCAAGGATACACCACCGACGGCTGTTGCATCTGGTAGGGCAATAGGCAGGGGGGGAGGGGGGGTACTTTTCAGGTCTGTGTTGGGCCTATGTTAACACAACACATGAGGGGGTGGGGGGGTACTTTTCACCGCCTGTGTTGGGGCCGTGTTAACACGTCCAATAGGTGGTGTGTTGTGGTACGTGTTGTTGTGTTATGTTGTGTTATGTTGTGTTGTGTTGTGTTGTGTCATTCCTTGTTTTGTTTTGGGTTTTTTTCTTGTGTCATTTTGTGCAGTGTTCTTCTTTTTTATTTTGTTGTGTTGTGTTGTGTTGTGTTGTGTTGTGTTGTGTTGTGTGTTGTGTTGTGTTGTGTTGGGTTGTGTTGTGTTGGGTTGGGTTGGGTTGGGTTGGGTTGGTGGGGTTGGGCAACCCAACCCAACCCAACACAACACGACACAACACAACACAACACAACACAACACAACACAACACAACACAACACAACACAACACAACACAACACAACACAACACAACACAACACAACACAACACAACACAACACAACACAACACAAAATCTTCGGGTTCGTGTGTTGCCATGGGGTGGACAGAGGGGGGGGGTACTTTTCAGGTCCGTGTTGGGCCTGTGTTAACACAACACAGGAGGGGGTGGGGGGGTACTTTCTACCTCTGTGTTGGCCGGCCGTGTTAACACGCCTAATGTCCGTACTACCAAAATGCTTGTAGGTTGTTTAAACGCGGGTAGAAACATGTTGCGGAACACTTGTAGATCTCGACATCACGGTGCTTGTGCAAGCATGTAGATCTCGGCATCACAGTGCTGGTGCAAGCATGATGAACATATATGGTTGTTGATGTGGTTGCAGAGTTGATGTGTACAACTATAAAGCAGCTGGTACAAAACATATAATCAAGCGTCAAACATAGCATAAGAATTGTCAAGCTAAGATGAGCAAAAAAACACCAACATCACATAAGACATATTGGAAAAGCCCGTGCACACACCCCTTCGTCATTTGGAAATTCCACACATGACCAAGACATGCACTACAACACGCTTCCAATACCCATGAAATAGGTTTGCCTTTATGCGGGGTCACTTCCCGTACTGGAGAGTAGGTCTAGAACAATGTGCACTCGCTATGGGTCGTTGCCTTCGGGGTGTGGGCCGGTGTATCCGACGTAGGAGATACTCATTTTCCAAGAACTGTCTGAGATTACTTGAACTGAAACACTTTGAGTTAGCTAAACAAAAAATTAGAACACAAGTGTGCACCCCACAAATCCAAAGAGGATTGTATGCCGTGTTGGTGGACATTTTGCACACACCACTCAGTTGTTGGCTCCACAAGGGCTAGATCCCTGGTTGGCCTGTTCCTCTCAAATCCGTGTAATTTGTTTGAGGCTTAGAATATAAGGCTCAAAGTTGGAGGGGGCACCTATTGTGGCCAGGACACCCACAAAAGTGCAGACCTAGACCTAGCACTAGACATGCATAACATATTTCGATACAAAAAATGATTGAATGCCAGGCTGGCACTACGATGTGGGTACTACTGTGTGGTCAGCCAATAGGTCGCATGCCAAGTAGGGCCTAGTTAGTGTTGTACATAGGAGCAGACGAGGGACCAAATATGGGAACTGCTAAATGTTGTAGGCCACCCTCCTTGAGCGCATTCATCATCGTGGTTAGGATTTGCGGACTACTTGCACACCAAACTTTGTAGACCCTAGTGTGTGTGTGCGTGTGTGCGCGCGCGTGCATGGCCTCGAGGGACCTAGGGGCATATTTGTAACCTTGCACAAACCCCTTGAGGCGTACCTTATCAGTTGCTTCACAAATGCCCAAAGAGCATCAACCACTTTGCTAAAGAGTGGAATTGCTCTTGGCATACGGGAGGTGAGAGAGCATGCAAGGCAGTGGGGGAGAAGAGAGGTGGGTATTTGGGTGGGGAAAACGAGACAGGAAAGCGCAAGGGGTGAATCACGGGTAGGGGTAAGTTGTAGGCAGCAAGCAAGGTGCGGAATTGGCGTGGCGCTGTACCAAAGTAGGGTGGTGTGTGTATACCTGCAGCCAGCAACAAACATGCGAAAGGCACATCAAGACAACGAGAGAAAAGGGCAGGAACCAACAGCCCTAAGAGCCAAATTTACAAAAGGGCAATTGCTAGGCGTATGAGGCATGAGGACTACGCTGGAGGCCTCCTAATGCCATGGATTGCTCAATTGTTCGATTAAGGGAGGGGCAAGGAGGTAGGCGATGAGGGTTTTGACCAAGAAAAGCGTGCAAAGCGACGAAAGTCGTGTGGTGGTGATGGGTGGAAGGCTGCCAAAAGGCGAGTCGTGAATCAAGTGATGCCAATTACCCCACAGGGACCGGGCATTTGGCATTTGGCATAATATACGGACGCCACACTTGCCGCTTTGACTTTTGTTTCTAGTCCCTCCTCCGACTCTGCCTGTTTGCCCAAATAAAAACACACAGGCACATTCGCAGACACGCACCAGTGCGCCAATTTGTTTTGTTTGTTCCTTTCCTTGCACCTTTGAAGGCCGAGTCTTCAACAAACAATGGCGGAACCCTGTGTGATTATTTTGCGGGATGGCACCCCGTGTGGCTGCACTTGGCCAGAGCGCGATGCAAGCAACACCTGCACCAAGTGCAAACATGGGAATCGGTGGCATGGCAACGCATGGAAGAACAGCGAGGGAGTGTATAAGTCCCGCAGCTTGGAGCTGATTCAATGCATCAAGGCTGGGAATGTGGAGAAAGGTTCTGCCCCTGCCCCTGATCTGCACTGCCTCGCTTGCCCGACACTGGCCCACCCTGTTCTGCTTAGCTGAGCCTGCTCCCATCCCTGCTCTGCCCCTGCTGGTGGCTGGATGTGCAGGTTAGCAGGTGAGTGGGTATGGCAGGCAGACTTGCCGGCTCCATTGGCGGTTCGGGGTTGGCAGTCGGGTGATGACGGATTGCGGGTGGGGAGTTGTGAAAGTGCTGAGGGACTGGACTCACCGTGTCTCCCGTACAGTCAAAGAGATCATCGAGGCCGGGGCATACCTCAACAGCCGCGACCAGCAGGGCATCACGGTGTTGATGGAGGCCGCGAGCCTGGGCCACAAGGAAGTTGTGCTGGCCCTGTTAGACGGTAAGGCTGACCCGAATATGAAGGACCCCGAAGGCAACCCAGCGATCTTTTTGGCCCAGGAGGCAGGCCAAACGGAAGTGGTCCAGGCGATGACAGAGCGGGGAGTGAATTTTTAAGTGGCTGCGGAGGTGTTGGGGGCTGTGGCTGCAGCACGAGTAACTGTGCGGCTCTGACTCAGGATGTTTTTGAAATGCCTTCGTCGTCCCCACCATACCCAGGGCACTGAACGCCTACCTAACGGCCTTCGACAACTGCCCGAGTGCCGTCGATGAGGCTCCAACCCACGAGAGCGAGTGCCTGAGCCTGTGCATGCATGTGACACTTTGTTGATGCGTGGGGCTATGGCTGACAGGGGTCAATGCGTTGCAAGTTTGCCCCCCCCACCAATCAATCCTAACCGCATGTTGTATGTGTCTTAGCTGTGCACACCGGGGATCGGTTTCTGGGGATACTCCGCGTCGGAGCAAATGGGGAGGGTGGAGGGTAAGCATAAGCATCGCCACTGGGAACCTCTTGAGAGGTGTCCTCACAGCTGATCTGCGCATCAAGGGACAGTTCGCCGCAGATCGGTCGTAAACTGACTTCGGTCTCTCTCTCTCTCTCTCTCTCTCTCTCTCTCTCTCTCTCTCTCTCTCTCTCTCTCTCTGTCTCTCTCTCCTTCCCCCCCCCCTCTCTCTTCGGGGGTGCCTATGAATCGTGCCTTCAGCAAGTTCCCTGGCATTCACTGGCATTTGTAAATGGGGGATTGTGCATGACCAATGGATCCCCAGAAACAGACCACATCACTCCACAAAGCACGTACCCTTCGCTGCGGAGCACCCACGCCCTCTGACCACTGCAGGGGAGATCACCCTGTTCGTTGGCGCATTTGGCACGCAGACAGCCCAATGTGCATTGTGCTAGACGTAAAGATATGTCCTGCTACCGTCACCATTTTCAGTGTGTCTTGCACTGCACACGGAAATGAAGAGCAATAGGAGGACGAGGTGTTTAGCCGTGTTGCTGTGATCAAAGTGGCAGTGTGGGAGCACGAAGGGGGAGGCCAATGCACCCAGCAGTCCTCCCATCACTCTGGTGTTGCTGCTGGCAGCCGGGGGCCCCCGCGGTACACTTCTTGTTTGTTTTTATTGCAATCATCAGAGCACATTTCTGGTTCATGTCTGCGTATAGCACTGAGAACAGTGGGCCAGACCGAGCCCCTTTGTGGGCTTTCTGTGTTGTCAAGGACGGTAAGAACTGGCGCCTCGGGCACCGTTTTGCATGATGCAGCGCAGCCCCTTTATCTCAAGTGCATTGCAGACTCCAAATGTTTCTGGGGACAAGACATAATTGCAGCGCACTGCAGATCTGGGGACAAGACATAATTGCAGCGCACTGCAGATGTGGCATGTGTGGCATGCGTGGTCAGAAACTTTGGTACCAATCCTCTTGGGACTCCCAGCAGAGGTCAAAGCTTTGTGTGTATCCCGCAAAGCATCTGCTGCACACTTCATGATGACTCTGACATGGAGCCAGTACCCGATGTGCCCTGCCAAGAACCCAATGCAGCAGCAGCTTTCCAGTGGCAAAGGGCCTGTCTTGGTCATAAATCATGCCATGTTCAGTATTGCAATATGACGAGACACCATGCCTTACGTCTTCTGTGTTGTTGCCATGTTTGCGTCCTCTTCACCCCAAGGCCATGGAATGCCATGGAAAGCCATGGAATCAAGTGATAGGCAAACAAAGATCAACAACAGCAGTGGGACCCCTTTGGCAGAGTTTTGGACCACACCTCGGGCCTCCCGCATGGGGTTGCCCCCACAAATGTCTTGGTTCAATGGAGACTGGGCCTTTGCTCTACCAGAGACTCTTGGCAAATGTTAGTGGCGGTCAACAAATCCAAAAAAACGGCACCTGACTGAGTTATTTTCAGAGTGTCGATGGTTTACATCCTGTGCACACCAATGAGATTGGGCTGGGAGACCATGCAACCCACGGCATGCATCAGGGTGTGAAAGGAATTGATAATGTGGTCCATTTCCGAGGCCTTGTGTCGGAAGCAGTGAGTTTCAGGTGAAGAAAAGCAATTCAAGACTGGCTCTGTTTTGTTTTCGGCAAGACTGCACTGCGGACCAGAAGGTTTAAAAATGGGTGTGTCAGAATTCGGATGGATTTCAGAAAGAATGGTGGGGGTTACTCCACCAAAGGGCCAAGTGCAGAGGAGGTTATTGGTTCGGCGCAGTCATTGGGGCTACAAGGTTCGATCTGAGGAAACGTTTTTGGTGGAGCTGTTGCCCTCCCCACTTCTTTGTCATGGTTGGGCAGTGTTGCACAATGAGGGAGACACATGAACAGAGCACACGGCGCACTACGTGGTGCGCACACGGTGCATGTGTTTTGGACATGTGCGGACAACATCATCTTCTTTACCTGCATGGATTGTCACTGGCCGGTAGGAATCCGCAAGTCGGTAATGGTCGATAAACATGGCCCATGAGCACACCCTTACTCATGGCCCATGAGCACACATTTACTCATGGCCCGTGAGCACACCCTTACTCATGGCCCATGAGCACACCATTACTCATGGCCCATGAGCACACCCTTACTCATGGCCCATGAGCACAACATTTTTCATGGCCCATGGGCACACCCTTACCGCCCGTGTGCAAAGAAGTGCTGCCCGTGCGCAAAGAGGTGCTGCCCGTGCGCAAGGAAATGATGCCCGTGCGCAAGGAAGTGCTGCCTGTGCGCAAAGAAGTGCTGCCCGTGCGCAAAGAAGTGTAGCCGGTGCGCAAGGAGGTGCTGCCCGTGCGAAAGGAAATGCTGCCCGTGTGCAAGGAAGTGCTGCCGTGCGCAAAGAAGTGTTGTCCGTGCACAAAGAAGTGCAGCCCGTGCGCAAGGAGGTGCCACCCGTGCAAAAGGAAATGCTGCCCGTGTGCAAGGAAGTGCTGCCCGTGCGCAAAGAGGTGCTGCCCCTACGTAAACAAGTGCCGCCTGTGTGCAAGGAAGTGCTGCCCGTGTCCAAGGAAGTGCTGGCTATGCGCAAGGAAGTGGTGCCAATGCACAAGGAAGTGCTGCCCGTGCGCAAGTAAGTGCTGCCCGTGTGCAAGGAAGTGCTGCTCGTGCGCAAGTAATGGGTTATCAATAACGGCGTGCTCATGGGCCATGAGTAATGGTGTGGTCATGGGCCATGAGTAAGGGTGTGGTCATGGGCCATGAGTAAGGGTGTGGTCATGGGCCATGAGTAAGGGTGTGGTCATGGGCCATGAGTAAGGGCGTGGTCATGGGCCATGAGTAAGGGTGTGGTCATGGGCCATGAGTAAGGGTGTGGTCATGGGCCAAGAGTAAGGGTGTGCTCATGGGCCATGACTAAGGGTGTGGTCATGGGCCATGAGTAAGAATGTGCTCATGGGCCATGAGTAAGGGTGTGGTCATGGGCCATGAGTGAAGGTGTGGTCATGGGCCGTGAGTGAGACTGTGCTCATGGGCTATGAATAAGGGTGTGCTCATGGGCCATGAGTAATGGTGTGCTCATGGACCATGAGTAATGGTGTGCTCATGGGCCACGAGTAAGGGCCTGCTCATGGGCCATGAGTAAGGGCGTGCTCATGGGCCATGAGTAAGGGTGTGCTTTCATCGGCCATGAGTAAAGGTGTGGTCATGGGCCATGAGTAATGGTGTGGTCGTGGGCCATGAGTGGGTGTGTGCTCATGGGCCATGAGTAAGGGTGTGCTCAAGGGCCATGAGTAAGGGTGTGCTCAAGCCATGAGTAAAGGTGTGGTCACTGGCCATGAGTAAGGGTGTGGTCAAGGGCCATGAGTAAGGGTGTGCTCATGGGCCATGACTAAGGGTGTGCTCATGGGCCATGCATAAGGGTGTGCTCATGGGCCATGAGTAAAGGTGTCGTCATGCGCCATGAGTAAGGGTGTGCTCATGGGCCATGAGTAAGGGTTTGCTCATGGGCCATGACTAGGGGTGTGGTCATGGGCCATGAGTGAGGGTGTGCTCATGGGCCGTGAGTGAGAGTGTGTTTATGGGCTATGAATAAGGTTGTGCTCATGGGCCATGAGTAATGGTGTGCTCGTGGGCCACGAGTAAGGGCGTGCTCATGGGCCATGAGTAAGGGCGTGCTCATGGGCGATGAGTAAGGGTGTGCTTGCATCGGCCATGAGTAAAAGTGTGGTCATGGTCCATGAGTAATGGTGTGGTCATGGGCCATGAGTATGGGTGTGCACATGAGTCATGAGTAAGGGTGTGCTCAAGGGCCATGAGTAAGGGTGTGCTCATGGGCCATGACTAAGGGTTTGGTCATGGGCCATGAGTAAGGGTGTGCTCATGCGCCATGAATAAGGGTGTGCTCATGGGCCATGAATAAGGGTGTGCTCATGGCCCATGAATAAGGGTGTGCTCATGGGCCATGACTAAAGGTGTGGTCATGGGCCATGAGTAAGAGGTTGCTCATGGGCCATGAGTAAAGGTCTGCTCATGGGCCGTGAGTAAGGGCGTGCTCATGGGCCATGAGTAAGGGTCTGCTCATGGGCCGTGAGTGAAGGTGTGCTTTCATCGGCCATGGGTAAAGATGTGGTCATGGGCCATGAATAAGGGCCTGCTCATGGGCCATGAGTAAGTGTGTGCTCACGGGCCATGAGTAAGGGTGTGCTTTCATCGGCCATGAGTAAAGGTGTGGTCATGGGCCATGAGCAAAGGTGTGGTCATGGGCCATGGTTAAGGTGCGCTCATGAGTCATGAGTAAGGGTGTGCTCAAGGGCCATGAGTAAGGGTGTGCTCATGGGCCATGACTAAGGGTTTTGGTCATGGGCAACGAGTAAGGGTGTGCTCATGCGCCATGAATAAGGGTGTGCTCATGGTCCATGAATAAGGGTGTGCTCATGGGCCATGAGTAAGGGTGTGCTCATGGGCCATGAATACGGGTGTGCTGATGGGCCATGAGTAAAGGGCTGGTCATGGGCCATGAGTAATGGCGTGCTCATGGGCCACAAGTAGGAGGTTGCTCATGGGCCATGAGCAAGGGTGTGCTTATGGGCCATGAGTAAGGGTGTGCTCATGGGCCATGAGTAAGGATGTGCTCATGGGCCATGAATAAGGGTCTGCTCATGGGCCATGAGTCAGGGTGTGCTCATGGGCCATGAGTAAGTGTGTGCTCATGGGCCATGAGTGAGGGTGTGCTTTCATTGGCCGTGAGTAAAGGTGTGGCCATGGGCCATGAGTACTGGTGTGCTCATGGGCCATGAGTAAGTGTGTGATCATGGGCCATGAGTAAGGGTGTGCTTTCATCGGCCATGAGGAAAGGTGTGGTCATGGGCAACCACTAAGGGTGTGCTCATGGGCCATGAGGAAAGGTGTGCTCAAGGGCCATAAGTATGGGTGTGCTCATGGGCCATGAATAAGGGTGTGGTCATGGGCAACCACTAAGGGTGTGCTCATGCGCCATGAGTAAGGGTGTGCTCATGGCCCATGAGTAGGGGTGTGCTCAAGGGCCATGACTAAGGGTGTGGTCATGGGCCATGAGTAAGGGTGTGCTCATGGGCCATGAGTAAGGGTGTGGTCATGGGCCATGAATAAGGGTGTGCTCATGGGCCAAGAGTAATGGTCTGCTCATGCGCCATGAGTAAGGGTGTGCTAAGGGTGACCCCCTAAGCGGCAGGGGTTATGTAGCCACCCGGTGCAGTTGTTGGACGCCTCTCCTCTTTTCTCCTGCTCTGAACCTTTGGGCACCCCTTAGGGGGCTCGGACTGCGCCACCTGGCGTACTTGTCGGCCACCTCCGATTTTGTCCCGTGCTCTGAAGCGTTGGGCACCCCCGGGGCGGCAGGATTCTGTACTCAACCGGCCTACTTGTGTGCCACCTCTGATTTTGTCTCCCCATCTGAAGTGTTGGTGACCCCCCGGGCGGCAAGGTTCATGTAGCTGACTGGCCCACTTGTGGGCCACTTCTGATTTTGTCCCCCGCTTTGAAGCGCTGGGGAACCCCCAGGGCGGCAGGAGTTATGCAGCCACCCTGCCTACTTGTGCGCCCCGTCTGATTTTGTCCCCCGCCCGGAAGTGTTGGGGACCCCCCGGGCGGCACGGGTTATGTAGCCACCCTGCGCAGTTATGGGCTGCCTCTGATTTTTTCTCCCGCTCTCAAGCGTTGGCCCCCCCTAGGCGGCACGGATTATGTGGCCACTCGGCCAACTTGTCCGCCACCTGTGAGTTTGTCCCCGCTCTTAAGCGTTGGGGACCCCCACGTGGCAGGGGTCTTGTAGCCATTCGACCTACTTGTGGGCCACCTCTGGTTTTCCCCCCCGCTCTGAAGCGTTCTACAAGAGTCCTGAGCCTGTCCTGGCACACACTGAGTAGGCCTAGCTGTCTGCACAGGAGTGCTCACCTGCGCCGGGAGGTTAGCAAACAGAGGGGGTTGCGAGTAAAGGGCCTCAACTGTGAGTCCCAATCTGGGGGGAATCTGTTCACGTCGGCCGGCGTGTTCAGGTGACCCAGAGTTGAGGTGGTCGTATGGAGGTGGGCACCCCGGACTGAACCAGCCCCACGGGTACCTAGTCCAGTGCGTGGGCGCCTTCTTGGTACTACACTGCGCGGAGAATGTGTGGTGGGAGGCTGGGGCAATAGGACGCACCGACCATTGGGCTGCAAACAAGGTAAGCGGCCAGGTGGTGTTCTGACGATCCTCAGTGTTGCTTCTCCCTTGGTGCGGGGGAAGTGTACTCCCGGAGGGAGCCAATATTCCTGCAGGAGTGGCCTGAAGGAGACTCTTAACGGGAGGAGGGGATGTTAGGGGTATACCACCGCCTCCTGAAGCTTGCAACCTCCTCAGTTCGGTTAGACAGTAAATAGATAGGCACAAGGAGTTTAGTTTTTCTTCTTATGCCGAGATAGAGTATCAGTACGGGTTAGTAGCTGTCCCTCGTTGTTCTCAATAAGGTAGGAACAAAAAATGGGGTTGATACTCCCATTTGGCTGTATAAAGGCGGACATGGGCTCCGAGCTTGCCTCAGATAGCCCATATCCGTCCTACAGGGTAAGGAATTTCCAACTTCGTTTATACTCGTGGCGGGCAATACCTGCAACCACGTAGTAGCCATCGAGTGCCATCTCATTGGCAGTCATTTCTTCGAGTTCGTCTGCCTCCTCAGGGTTGGCAGCGTTCTCTAGGTCGATGCGCTCGACCTCTGTGTCAGACAGACGCCACTCGTCCCAGGACAGTTTGTCAGGCGAGTGGTAATGTCTGAGCCGCTTAGGTGCACAGAGCAGCTCTCCACCTAGGCGGGGATTGCACCTCACATGGATCCTGGATCCATCTATCTTTCTAATGCGGTAAGGCCCAAAGTAGGGGTCCTGCAGACAGTTGCGGGGCCACGTGGGCAATCGCGAATGGTGCACCAGCACAAGGTCCCCTACCTTGAAGGTGGCAGGACGTCCCGTGCGGTTGCGCCTAGTCAACTCACGTTCTCGAATGTGTTTCAGGTTAGCTCTAGCCAGGTTAGCCAGGTCCTGCCTATGCTCCAGCCAGTCCCCTACGGGGCTCTTGTAGTCCTTTGGAAAAGGGGTTATGAAGAACCACGTAGGACGCCCCCCATGGAACAGTTATAGCCAGTTGAAGAACTCTTCTCAGAGTTCATGGTTAGGACAGCCCAGGGTAACAGACATACCCAATCTTTGGTACGCTCCTGTTTCATCAGAATCCCCAGGTTCCGCTCCAACACATGGTTCTGTTTCTCGCACAGAGGGTTAGAAGTGTGTGTGTAGGGCACACTTGTGGTCACATGGACCTTCAGGGCGTCCAATACTCGCTTGTACCATCCGGCAACACTCCGGATACGTACGTCATTGTTAGAGTGCACCTTCTTAGGTGCCCCATAGTGTTCGAACCATTGTTCAACCAAAATGTTCATGGTCTGTTCCCCTGTGATCCTTTTGTTGCAGGGGAACGCACGGGTGAAACGGGTCAAGCCACAGGTGACAACCAAACAACTGTCATAGCCACCAAACTTAGGCAGACCGTGGATGAAATCCACGTACAACAGAGAATTAGCACAGTAGGGGATAGGCCCCGGTCACGTGAGTCGCTTTGTTTGCTGGTGTGACAGCCACAGGAATCCACTATGGACTGCATACGAGCACGTAGCTCAGCACACGTTAGTCGGGAGTAGAAACGCTCCCTGAAAAAGTCAACAGACCGGTTGCACCATGTGTGCCCAGAGCTGAGATGGGCACACTGTAGGCAACCATCTAGTCGTGCCTCAGGCACAACTATACGGTCCTCATAGTACACATTTTGGTTATCTTTAACCCAACGGTCGCCGTCTATCAGGCGTGCCTCTAGGCCATCACGGAGGGAGTTGAGTACGCATTTGTACTCAGCATGGTAGTCTCTCAAACCCCAGCCCTCTAGTACACCTGCACTGCGCATGGATAGGTCCAGCTGGACGTCCATGCGCTGGAATGCCTCTTTCGCCAACGCCTCTGAGCTCTCACCTAAGTGGGCCTCGAAGTTGTTACGAGATATATAGTCAGCCATCTCTTTTTTTATACCCTGTATATGGTGGACAGTCAGCCTGAACTAACTGAGGTAGGTCCACCATCACTTTAGTTTCGTTTTTTCAGGAGGGGGACCCTTCTGAAACGTTTTCACAGGCTCTTGGTCACAGAGCCAGCCGATAGGGTTAGTGCCAAGTCGACGGGACTGGGAAGAAAGCACGAGCATCCGAGCCAAGAGTTCCTGGTCGTAGGTTTTGTAGTTGGATCCTGCTTGATTCCACTTCCAGTTCCAGTGACCAAGAGCCACCAGACGCCATTCATTGGCAGGGTATTCATGCTTCAGGGTTCCATCGCGGTTCAGACCTGAAGTTTGAAACTGGCAGTGAGACAACTCAGCGGGGTTAAGCCCTGCCACTGGTATCGGGTACCCCCCCCCCTCTACATCACAGGCATCTGTGACGAGTATTATGTCGCCCTTAGGGCGGGGTACCCCCAGGCAGTTGGAGAAATATGTCCTTGATTAGTGCCCTATAGATTTTGATGAAATCCTGCAGGTTTTTGATGGTGAAATCCCAAAACCAAAGGAGCAAGTAGAGGAAGAACAGGATATGGATCGAATCAATGAATAGTTTGAAATCCAGTGTAACACAGAAGGGCTGCAGATAGACAAAGCATGTTTAAATACAAAGATTCAATCACAAATGGATAGTATAAAAGATTTTATGTGGAAACTGGCCTGACTCTATCCTCCAAGTTAGCACCAAGGACTTCATGTGCACTCTTTTGGATGAAATGGAGCTGGTTAGGAATGTGGGGCATAGAAGTAAGGCCAGACACAGATTATGACTTGGCCAAGCAACTGAATTCAGAAACAGTTAAAAAGTAGAACCACAATAAGTGGTAGAGACAATTGAGTATAGGGGTCTTGGGGCGGGAGACCACTAGGCTTAACCTCCAAGGCCTAAACCATGAAATGCCTATTTTATTTCGGTATATTCTCCATGAAGGAAGATACCTCCGCTCAGTTGAGTGGTAGGGGTGAACTTCATGGGGGGGCTAGGGTTATAACCCTAGTTACTTTGAGAAAGTGTACTAAAAGCTTCAAAAGAGTGATAAAAATACTTAAGTTAGTCTTAGCATCAACAAAAGGGTTTTAAGGGGGGCTTGGCCTGGATCAAGCCCTCCAAGAAAGACATGGCAGTAACTTTTTCTTACTACCCCCTGGAGTACTAGTTAGCTAAGCTAGTAGGACCAAGGAAAAAGGCTCAAATATTCCAAAAATTACCTCAGAAAATGCATTAAACCTACCAAAAACATTCTCATTAGTTCATAGAAGCTTATCACACTGTAGGTACCCTTGAAAAACAGTGTAATGTACCGTGAATGATGTCCCTTCGATGGGGCATTCCTCAAAAGTCGCCAGCGTGCGACGAAAACGTTTGGTAAAAATTTGGGGGTAGTGGGGTTTGAACCCAGGACTCCCTCCCTAGAGTACATATGCTTGCCCACTAGGGTACAGTCGAACGCTCTGATGCGGACGGCTATCGCTGCATAAACAGCACTTTAGTAAACGTCCTGACCAAGGGCCAGGGCGGAGCAATACTCCCAATGGAGGACACAAATCTCCAGCAGCTGAAGAAAATAGAAAATGTAACCAACAGGTAGTGAATCCTGTGGTTTAGCGAAAGGTGTAGCGATTTAAGAAGTCAAATCGCTACAAATTGACAAAATTATGCGAGAAATCGTCATTTTTACACCAAAACTCAAAGTTGCAGACAAGCGCAACAGAAGCGGACTTCAAAAACAGGGCTGCGCAAGCGTAAACGGCTCTTGAAAAAGAAGGTATGAGCCGTAGTTTTTAGAGTTCTAAAGGAAATTTTTGCACAGTTGCATCAAAATTTTTATAAACTTTAGGGAAATGTATCCAAAATCAACCCACACCACAGAGAGTAAGAAAAAGTCACTGCCATGTCTTTCTTGGAGGGCTTGATCCAGGCTAAGCCCCCCTTAAAACCCTTTGTTGATGCTGAGACAAACTTAAGTGTTTTTATCTCTCTTTTGTTGCCTAAAGTACACTTTCTCAAAGTAACTAGGGTTGTGACCCTAGCCCCCCCATGAAGTTCACCCCTACCACTCAACTGAGCGGAGGTACCTTCCTTCATGGAGGACATACCAAAATAAATCAGGCATTACATGCTTGTTGGCCTTGGAGGCTAAGCCTAAGTGGTCTCCCACCCCAAGACCCCTATACTCAATTGTTTCTACCTCTTATTGTGGTCCTACTTTGTAACTGTTTCTGAATTCAGTTGCTTGGCCAAGTCATTTTCTGTGTGGTCCTGACATCTATGCCCCTCAGTCCTAACCAGCACCATTTCACCCAAAAGAGTGCACATGAAGTGCCTATTGCAACCTCTGAGGCTAGAGTCTGACCAATTTTGTTATAAAACCTTTTGTATCATCCATTTGTGATTGAATCTATGTTCATATACCTGCTTTGTCTATCTGCAGCCCTTCTGTGTTACACTGGATTCCAAAACCAATCATTGATTCGATCCATCTTCAGTCCTTGCTCTACTTGCTGCTTTGGTTTGGGGTTTTCAACTACAAAACCTGCAGGAATACATCAAAAGACCTAGGGCATAATTCAAGGACATCTTTCCGGTAGCAGAGACAGTCCCTTGTGACCTTTTGAACCGACCCTGAGAAGAAGTGCAGAACAAAAGCTCAACAACAAGTCCATAATGTCCACACCAAGTGTAAGGACCTGGCCTATCCGAACTGTCCAAGTACAAATGGGCAGTGTGGTCCACCCAATGAGTGAACCACCACACCGAGCTCCACATCAACTCAGTGGCGCATCTGGGTCCCAAGGAGATCCAGAACGCAGAAGGGCGAAAGAGAATAAAGGCCTTACCACCGAGGCCTTAGCAGCACACGGTGGAGACAGCTTCAGTCACCTCCACAGACGTGTGGCTGCTTCAGTATCACGATCCAATTGTCCAGCTTCATCCTCAACTGCCATTGAAGGACCTGAGGAATATGAGAAGCTGAAGATGAAGATGGATGAGTACATCATGCATGAGGAGTACTATAAATCCATCCGTGGGGAAGATGGAGAGGAGCCCTTGGCTGTACATGGATCAAGACCACGTACAGATCTAGGGTCCTACGCACACTCTGGTCCTCCGTCCACAGCATCCCTGCCAAGACGACTACGACCTGAGTACCCGACCCCAAGGGCTCCCGAAGTGGGCCCAACACGAGTCGAAGAACGGCATCCAAGGCCGACCTACGGTGCCCTGGATCAAACGGCCGAGCTACTGGCCAAATTCCTGTCTGGATCAGAAGATCCAGATGTGACGGCCTTATCAGAGGCCATTAAGGCTAAACTGGGTATTGCAGAACCCTTACCCAAGCCTGAGTTCCTCTCTCTCTCTCCAGGGCTGAGTACCCTGGCCGAAGATCTCAAGAGATCGAGGGTCTCAAGGCTGTTGCCTAAGGTTACCTGCCCCAGCCCCTTTCACCCCCGTGCCAGGACTGTGCCTATGGCGGATCTACAGGACGTGCCTGTCACAGAGAGTGAGAGAAGAGGGTTGTCAGCCCTGGCCCCTCTTGCCGGCGTGTCGCCTACAGGCCTAACTCCGGGGGGTGGGAAGACGGGCAGACCAATTCCCCAGGCAAACATCCAGCTGGAACTGCCGGAGTTCGACCCCAAAAATCTGCCTGAATGGGCAGAAGAATTTGCGGAGTTCCTTTTGTTGACTGGCCAATCCCATGTGGATGTGGCCACCAAATGTTCACTGCTAAAACGCTCTTGCAAAAAGAAATTTTTGCAAAAACAGGTCAAACAGATTGTGAAAACCTGTTCTACCTGGGCACAGGTACTCCTGAGGTTAGAGAAAACATTTCCAGTCTATGAGACTGACCTCAGCGTACGCACACAGATCGAGGAGCTACCTATGCTCCCGGAGTTTCCATCCGCTGCGCGAATTTCTGAGTATGTGTGCGACTTGGAGTACTTATTTTCGAGGATGAATGTGGGCTCCTACGGAGCCACTGAGCCCCACCTGTGGCTCATGAGTAAGATCCCCCAGCGTACGTGGGATGATTGTCGCTCCACCTCTGAGAGGAAGAGCAGGACCCACTCGTATGATACACTGGTGGATCTCTTGATCGAGCTAGCTCTTGAGAGAGAGAACGACCCCCACATGGAGAAGTTTCTCAAGAAGCATTTGGGACGAGGTGGTACCCCTACCCCTGAACGTGGCGAAGGGAAGGGGCATAAAAATCCCACTAACACCAACCAGGGAGGCGGTAAAGGGAGGGGCAACCTACGTGCCATGAACGAGGTTCCAACTGATGCAGGCACACCCCCCCTGTTTTACTGCCGACCTGTCAATGACAAGGGGGGACCTTGTCATGCCTCCGACTGCGATCTCCGCAGTGGCTGTATGCTGCAGATGAAACGCCAGCAGCATACTAAAGATGGGAAAACTGTGACCCATCAGGACCACTTCAGGTGTACCATCACCTGTGGTTACTGTGGCAAACGTCGTCACTATGAGGACGAATGCCACATCAAGAAACGCGAGAGTGACAAACTCAAGCGTCAGGAGGCGGAGCGCCAGAAGACCCCGACGCCCGCCAGAAATCCCCCGAATGGGGATAAAGGTAAAGGAGGTGGCAAGGGGGGTGGCAAAACTGGACCCCCTAACCCCCAGAGGCGCCCATCAGCGCCCGTTGCAACACCTACTCCTGCTGCCACACCCGCTCCTGCCGCAGGTGTCCCCCAGAAGCGCCCCCAAGGGGATAACGCTACCCCTGAGGGGAATAATTCTAAGAAGAGGCGCTTGGCCTGGATGGCCAAGTCCCTCATGGCTGCAGGAGTGGATGTGAAATTCCCTGATGAGGAATAGGGGGGCGGCTCCGAAGAGGAGGACTTGGTTTTCTGGATCCTCGTGAAAATCGGGGATCAGGTTTTTCGAGCAGTGCTTGATACCGGTGCAACACTTTCCATAGTGGCCCGGCGCCTGCTTAAAACTTTCAGGAAGACTAAGACTGTGGCCATAAGAGTAGGGGATGGGCGTACCATCCATTCCTTGCGGGGGGTCGATGTGACCATATGTCTGGGCGACGAAACCGTGACCCAACACTGCAGAGTGTTGGACACTGACGCCTTTGACATTGTCATTGGCACTGACTTTCTAAGAAGAAACCCCCAGGTTAAAATGCTGTCCCTACAGCGTCCTTACTCTTTGCACTGCGACTTTGGCAGTGGGCTATTCTCCGTTCCTTTGGAGCTGTCAGGACGAAAAGAGTCTGGGCTGCGCTACGCAGCCAAGACGAACTATCGTACTGAAAACTACCAACTGGCCCGTCATGTTCTCGAAAATGGACTGGCGGCCCTTCAGGTAAACCTGGATGAGATCCAGGTGGAATTGTTTGCGAGCCAACAACAGCACATCATGCAGTTGTACTGCTCGAAACAAATGAACAATGCTTTCCGTTTCTTCTGGAAAGCAATGGGCCTAGCGTATGCTAACCCTCCCTTCTCCCTGCTCGCGAAGGTTCTAACCAAGATCGCTTATGAGGGAGGAAGGGTTGTTATGTGCACCCCTGACTGGGGTTGCTCTGGTGAACATGCTTACTGGCGCCGTATGCTTGACCGAATGACCGTGGGAAGAGTGCAACTCCCCGACGGCCCCATCTATGTGCCTGAGGACTCAGACACAGCTATGCAGGCCCCTGAGTGGGCCAGTTTCCTGTCCATCATCGATGGATCTTTCAATCCTGTACCCCTGTGTGACCTGGACCAGGTGCTACTAAAAGAGGTCATGGCCGAAAATCGTGGCCTGACCCTTTATGATCTCAAAAATCGATCTCCTGAGCACCTATCTGCCACACTTACAGGGTGTGAGTCTCCTGATGACTATCTGGAACCTGCAGCTGTAAAAGAGGATGCTGACGACCAACTGTCTGAGATCGCCAGCACTATTCCCTCTGTTGATCCCAGCTGTGTTGACCTAAAACACAGTGCTTTCCTGGCCCAGCTGTTGCTAGAGGAGGTAGATCTAGAGTCAACCTCTGAACCCGCTTCCTCTGTTGGGAAACCAGTGCTACACATGCAGCCTGTGCACACAGGTGAACCCGTGGCCCGGAGTACTGATGCTCTGGCACGGCCTGCTGCTAATAACATGCCCTTGTCTGAGCATGACACGCAAGAACTCCGACGGCTGTTGTACCTGAAGGCCGAAGGTATTGAGCGCCAAGAGCGGCTGCAATACCTCAGACAGACCTGGAAATACTCCATCTGGTCTGAGGAGGACGATGAGTCCTATACGCTGCCTGATCCTGAGATACCTCTAGTGTACTCTCTACACTATGGGCAGCAATGTCCCCCTGAGTGGGACGATGGTACTGTACCTGCCGAAACTGCTGATCGGCATAAAAAGAAAGAACATGGAAAAAGCAACCTCCATGCTGAGGAGGATTTCCTTCAGAAAGTCGAGAGTCTTAACCTTGACCCCCGCCTGAAGAAACTGCTTATAACCTATGAGGAGGTGTTCGGCGCCTTGCCGCCTCCCCTATCTTGCAAAAAACTGGTCCAGATGGACCTGAAATTGAAACCAGAATTTGAAAAGACGCGAGTGAGGCGTCGTCCCTATCCCGCTCCACAGGAACAAGTTGAAGAAATCGAGCGCCAGATCCAAGAATGCATTGATGCTGGCCTCGTTGAAGAGTACAAACATGGGGACTATCCCCATCACTGCAGCCCCTGTTTCCTTGTTGCTAAACCAGGGTCGACTGCTCTACGTCTTGTTGTAGACTATGGTGAGGTCAACAAGAAAACCCAGAACCACTCAGGGAGTATTCCTAACATGGAAAACACCCTGGAGCGTATTGCCAAATGCAGGTATAAGACCAAAATGGACAAACGCTCTGGTTTCTGGCAGGTTGACCTAACCGCCGCAGCTCAGGAGCTGCTTGCCTTTATAACCCCTAAGGGTCGTGTCTTCAAGTGGAAGGTTATGCCTTTCGGGGTGGCTAACGCCCCAGCGCTCTTCCAGGAGCTTATGAACAAAATTTTGTACATACTGAGGCGCAGGCCTCTAGTACAAGAGTTGATTTCTCGGGGTGCAGAAATGGAGGCTCACATCGACGACGTGAGTTTGGGTACTAATACCAAAGAGGACCATGTCCTTCTCCTCCGTGAATTCTTCACTGTCTGTCAAGAAAACCATCTCCGAATCAAACTCGAAAAATGCGAGTTTATGAAAGAGGAGATGGAGTATTTGGGTTTCAACGTGGGGTATGGCTGGTGGAAACCAGCCGCGTCTAAGATGCAGCCCCTACAGGACATGCAGATTCGCGATGACCCTAAGAAGGGTCTACACGATGTGAGGAGTTTTGTGGGCGCCTGTAATTTCTATCGGCGTCACATCCACAATTTTACTTACTCCTCTGCACCCCTCACTGACCTAATCAAGAAAACTACTCCCTGGAGGTGGACCTCAAGAGAGGAAGAGTGTTTCCAGGAGTTGAAGAAGAAGATTGCCTCCTCCAACTGCCTGGGAGTTCCCCGCCCTGAGGGCGAGATAGTCCTGATCACTGATGCCAGTGATGTAGGGGGGGGAGGTACGATCTATCAATGGCAGGAGCTTAACCCCGCTGAGCTAACCCACTGCCATTATCGTACTACCGGACTGAACCGTGATGGTTCGTTGAAACATGACTATCCTACCAGTGAGTGGCGACTGGTGCCACTGGGACACTGGAATTGGAAGTGGAACCAAGCGCGTTCCAACTACAGCACCTATGACCAGGAACTCCTGGCCGGTATGTTGGTGCTATCTTCACAATCCCGACTCCTGGGGTCTAACCCTATTGTCTGGCTGTGTGACCAGGAGCCTGTGAAGTCTTTTCAGAAGGGCCCACCACCAGAAAAAGCGAAGCTAAAACGGTGGTGGACTTACCTGAGCCAGTTCAGGCTGACAGTGCATCATATCCCCGGGATTAAGAATGAACTGTCTGACTATGTATCGCGCAACAACTTCGATGTGCTTATAGGTGAGAGCTCTGAGGCGCTCGCCAAAGAGGCTTTCCAGCGTATGGATGTCCAGCTTGACCTGTCCATGCGCACTGCTGGAATCCTGGAGGGTTCGAGTCTAACCGACTATCAGTCAGAGTATGAAGAAATTCTCCAAACCCTCAACACTGGTCTGGAACCCCGTGTCATTGACGGGCACCAGTGGTATAAAAACAATCAGTACCTCTTCTACGAGGACCGAATTGTGGTGCCTGAGGCACGACTGGATGGGTGCCTACAGTGGTCCCATCTCAGTTCTGGTCACACTGGCGCTAATCGCTCAGTGGACTTCTTCCGTGAGTGTTTCTACTCTAGTCTAACCCTGACTGAACTGAGGTCGCGTATGCAGACCATTGTGGATGCTTGTGGCTGTCATGCCAGCAAGCAGAGCGACAGTAGGGATAGGGGTCTGATCTCCAGCTTACCCATACCCTATTGTGCTAACTCTCTTCTCTACGTGGATTACATCCACGGCTTACCACGCTTTGGCGGCTATGATAGTTGCCTCGTGGTCACCTGTGGTCTATCTCGCTTCACCCGTGTGTTCCCTTGCAATAAGAAAATCACAGGTGAGCAGACTGTAAAAATGTTGGTCGAACAATGGTTCGAACCCTATGGAGCACCTAAACAGGTGCACTCTGATGAAGATGTATGCATCCGCAGTGACACTGGGTGGTACAAACGAGTGCTAAATGCCCTCAACGTGGAGGTAACCACAGGTGTGCCCTACACTCACACGTCTAACCCTCTCTGTGAGAGACAGAACCGTGTGGTGGAGCAAAACTTAAGAATCCTGATGAAACAGGAGCCCACCAAGGACTGGGTACGCCTAGTGCCCTGGGCAGTTCTGTCCATGAACTCACAGCGGAGCTCTTCTACGGGTTTCACCCCCCACGAACTGTTCCATGGAGGACGACCTGCTTGGTTCTTCAAAACCCCCTTTCCTGAGGACTTCAAGAGTCCTGTGGGAGATTGGCTGGAACACAAGCAGTCTCTGGCTAACCAGGCTGGTACTAACCTGAGGCAAATTCGTGACCGTGAACAGAGCCGACGGAACCGCCTACGGCGACCTGCCAGCTTCAAAGTTGGTGACCTTGTTTTGGTACACCATTCACGCCTACCCTCCTGGCCACGTAACTGCCTACAGGACCCTTACTTTGGACCCTATCGTATCATCAGGATAGATGGATCCAGGATCCATGTCAGGTGCAGTCCACGTCTAGGTGGTGAACTGCTATGTGCTCCTAAGCAGTTGAGGCACTATCACTCCCCTGACGACTTGTCCTGGGATGAATGGCGCCTCAGCGACAGTGAGATTGAACGTATAGACCTAGAGAACGCTGCCAGTCCAGAGGAGGCAGACAAACTCGAAGAGATGACTGCCGATGAGATGGCAGTCGATGGTTACTACGTGGTTGCAGGTATTGCTCGCCACGAGTATAAACAGGGCTGGAAATTCCTTACCCTGTGGGATGGCTATGGGTTGTCCGAGGCGACCTGGGAACCTATGTCAGCCTTCATACAACCAGATGGGAGTATCGACCCCATCTTCCGCACTTACCTCGTTGAGAACAACGAGGGGCAGCTCCTAACCCGTGCTGAGACTATGTCCCAGCGTAAGAAGCGAAACTAATTACCCTGTGTCAGTCTACTGACCCTGTCTGTGCCCTGCAGACCCACGCCTATGGTTTCCAGCATGAGCCAGGTGGCCGCTTATCAAGATTGCAGCCACCCAGCGAGTGTATGCCTTGTTGACCATGTGTTGCATGGGTACTGCCCTAATGTAATGACCTTGGTGAGCCAACGAAGAACGGTGGCTTTCTACACCAGGGGGGAATGACAAGCAAGGTGTTATGAGGCAAGGTGTGTCCTCCCTCCTTGGGGACAAGCGAGCCCACAGTTAGGACCCATGACTGGTCCAGACCCATGGGGTTCTACCCTTCCTTACAGGGTTTACCATACCCCTAAGTGTGCTACGTATTTCTGTATGTGTGAGTGTGCTATTCCTAAGGTCCTGAGAGCAAGCCGCAGAAGTGGTGTCCTAATTATACCCAAGTCTGCGCCCTTGCTAAACCTGGAGGGTTGGCTTATTGATGCCACGGGGTACGCCCCGGGTCTCCCCTCCCCTATGCGCCCAATTTCTGTGCTGGCGCAAAACCTTGGGGGAATACCCAGCGTGCTAATCCAGGTATTGTTTTCCCTACCTATCTGTCTACTACAGGGAGGGGTGGCCAAAAGCTATGAAGGCATGCAAAACGCCTGTTTGCTATGTGGCCAAAACACTGACCTAACCACTGTCACAGCCCACCAACCCAGCTAAAATTGCAGGAAAAGGGTGGGACAGTGACACACCCCCTACAGGTCCTACACACCCTACAGTGGCACCATCCTGGTGGGCGAGCACTGGGCAACTGGCTCTAGCCCCCACTCAGGACTACCACTCCTACACGCACACTCTACTGGGCGTTGCGAAGGTGAAGGTCTCATGGGTCCTAGCGACCCTCCTGTGAAATGGCAAGAGAACACAGCGCTACTAAGCAACTGTGGCCTGACAGGGGACGCCACAACGCGTTTCCCCTGCTAGGGCTTGGAGGGAAGGGGTGCTCTCGTTGCATGCACAGCGCAGATGTCGTTGAGGTCGAACTGTCCTCGCCAGTACTGGCTGAGGCACAGTGATTTGATTTGTGATCAGCGCCCCTGTTTTGCTGGGGCAGAAAAATGATAGCCGCCGAAGGCAGCTGCTGCGTGCACCAATCACCCTTAACCTCTCCCACCTGTACAAAAGAGGCAGATGAAGGGGCGTTTGCGACTGTGGAACCAAGCCACACTCCAGGTATTATACCCTTCTCAGTGTGACCTATAATACGCTGTTCGCAAACACGCTGCAGATGCAGCTACCCCTGTCAAGCAAGCAAGCTTTAAGAAACTCCTCGGGTTCTCTTAAAGAACGTACCGAGGAGCCTCTGGGTAACCTAAACAAGGTTTACCGTGCGCAACTCGCGTGGCCTACCCTTTAATGCATCATGTGCACGCAGGGAAGGGAGGCTGAACCACAGACTCAACCAGGAGGTGAGCTCCTCCTGGGCTAACCTACCTTACTCACCATGCATCGTGTGAATGCCGCATTGAAACGAACACAAAACAAACCTAAGCGTTTTAAGCAACTCAACTTGAACGCCACGGCCGCACACGAACAAACGCTAACCTGTGAAGAAGGAAACAAGGGTGAATTAGGGATACAGGTGAAGCGATACAGCGTGTGGATGCCTAGATTAGGCACATGCATCGCGAGCACAGCGCATATTCTAACCCTACGTGCGCGCTGCGCGCTCCATTCGCATCACATACCTTTCACTCCTGCTTTCACCTGTGCAGAGCACGAGAGATGAACACCCGACCCCCCAACGAGCACAGCGTTAACAACCCTAACGTTTTGACGGAGCAACCAACACGAACGCAATGCGTGAGTGTGAAGTGACACAGACATACCTGAGAGACGGGTTGTTGAACTGCTCTGTGGTGTGGGCTGATTTTGAATGCTATACTCTGAAGTTTATAAAAATTTTGATGCAACTGTGCAAAAATTTTCTTGAAAACTTTAAAAACTACGGCTCATACCTTCTTTTCCAAAAGCCGTTTTCGCTTGCGCAACCCTTTTCTTGGCGTCCGCTTCCTTTGCGCTTGTCTGCGACTTTAAGTTATGTGTAAAAATGACGATTTCCCGCGTAGTTTCGTCGATTTTCAACGATTTCACTTGCTAAATCGCAACCCCGTCCGCAAAACCGCAGGAATCACTCCCTGCTGGTTCCATTTTCTATTTTTTCCAGCTCCTGGGGGTTTGTGTCCTCCATTGGGAGCATTGCTCCGCCCTGGCCCTTGGTCAGGACGTTTACTAAAACGCTGTTTATACAGCAATAGCCGTCCGCATTAGAGCGATCGACTGTACCCTAGTGGACAGACACATGTGCTCTGGACAGGGAGTCCTGGGTTCAATTCCCACTGCCCCCACACTTTTTCCAAAAGTTTTCGCCGCACGCCGGCAACTTTTGAGGAATGCCCCTTCGAAGGGACATCATTCACGGTACACTACACTGTTTTTCAAGGGTCCCTACAGTGTGATAGGCTTCTATGAAGTGATGAGAATGTTTTTAGTAAGTTCAATGCATTTTTTTGAGGTAATTTTGGGAACATTTAAGCCTTTTTCCTTGGTCCTACTAGCTTAGCTAACTAGTACTCCAGGGGGGAGTAAGAAAAAGTCACTGCCATGTCTTTCTTGGAGGGCTTGATCCAGGCTAAGCCCCCCTTAAAACCCTTTGTTGATGCTGAGACAAACTTAAGTGTTTTTATCTCTCTTTTGTTGCCTAAAGTACACTTTCTCAAGGTCGGTTCAAAAGGTCACAAGAGTGCACATGAAGTGCCTATTGCAACCTCTGAGGCTAGAGTCTGACCAATTTTCTTATAAAACCTTTTGTATCATCCATTTGTGATTGAATCTATGTTCATATACCTGCTTTGTCTATCTGCAGCCCTTCTGTGTTACACTGGATTCCAAAACCAATCATTGATTCGATCCATCTTCAGTCCTTGCTCTACTTGCTGCTTTGGTTTGGGGTTTTCAACTACAAAACCTGCAGGAATACATCAAAAGACCTAGGGCATAATTCAAGGACATCTTTCTCAGAGCAGGCGGACAACCCATCTCTCAGGTATGCCAGTGTCATTTCACACGCATGCATTGCGTTCGTGTTGGTTGCTTCGTAAAAACGTTAGGGTTGTCAACGCTGTGTTCGTTGGGGGTTCGGGTGCTCGTCACTCTTGCTCTGCACAGGTCAAAACAGGAATGAAAGGTATGCGATGCGAATGGAGCGCGCAGCGCGCACGTAGGGTTAGTATATGCGCTGTGCTCGCGATGCATGTGCCTAATTGAGGCATTCACACACTGTGGCGCTTTCCCTGTACCCAATTCACCCTTGCGCTCTCTTCACAGGTAAGAAAGGAAAGTGCTTGCTCGTGTTTGTGTTGCCGTAGCGCTAAAGTAGGGTTGCTTAAAACGCGTAGGCTTGTTTTGCGCTGTGCAGTGCGCCACTCTCTCTCCTCTTTTAACAGGAAACAAGACAAGGGAAGCAAGCATGACACACAGTGCATTAGTCGCTTAGGGTGGTTTATAATTCGCCGTAGGTTTGTTTAAGCGCGTAGGGTTGTTTTGCGCTCGTGTTTTTCTCGGCATTCACATGATGCGTGGTGAGTAAGGTAGGTAAGCCCAGGAGGAGCTCACCTCCTGGTTGAGTCACGCTTGTGATTGGTTATGTTGGGTTAAATTAGGTAAAAACAACAGGAATTGGAGGAATTGTGCATACCTGTGCATGCATATGTCGCATCAAAGTGTAGGCCACGCGAAGTGCGCACGGTAAGGGTAGGTAGGTAGGTGCACTCGGTCGTGAAGAGGCGCCCCATGGTTCCCCCTGGCGTCGCCCCTGTGACGAACAGGAAGAGGTGCCGCGCGTGAAGAGGGGAGGCGGCTTACTTCCCGCTAGACCAGACTGGTGGCCCCCTACAAAGCGGCCCCGGGCAACACCGGGAGGGCTGATCGCCGCCAGCGTGACGTGCTTGTCCCGCCGGGAGGGTGTGCCCCCGTGCTTGCGCACGTCCCCTTCTTTGGGCGGAACCCTAGAGGTTTACCGGACTTCCTGGCGTATCCCGTTCCCAAGGCATGCATGCATGTTCTTGGTACTGGGGTTCCGAGGCGCTTGGGTGTCGCACGCCCCGCCTCGAGTCCCAAAGCAGCGCAGGCCTCAGGATGCAGCCTTACCCCCGGTCTCCGGATCTCGTTTGGCCGGGTCACCTGCATGGCACGGGCTGCCTCAGTTTCCCGGGCTATGGCCACTGGTTTTCCTACTGTTGTGTGGTGTTTGTGTGTGGGTCCGGGTTGTGTTTGGGCTCGGGTTTCGGCTGCGCCCCGCCACTCCTGGCTGGGGTGATGGGGTGGGTGTGTGTTTGTGTGCCCGCTCCGCTTGTACCCCGCCACTCCTGGCTGGGCTGTGCGGTGTGGGTGTGTGTGCTTGGGCTCGGGTTTCGGCTGCGCCCCGCGACTCCTGGCTGGGGTGTTGGGGTGTGTGTGTGCTCTCGTGCCCGCTCCGCTTGTACCCCGCCACTCCTGGCTGGGGTGTGTGGTGTGGGTGTGTGAGTTTGGGCTCGGGTTTTGGCTGCGCCCCGCCACTCCTGGTTGGGGTGTTGGCCTGTGTGTGTGTTCGTGTGCGCGCTCCGCTTGTACCCCGCCATTCCTAGCTGGGATGTGTGGTGCGTGTGTGTGTGTTTGGGCTCGGGTTTCGGCTGCGCCCCGCCACTCCTGGCTGGGGTATTGGGGTGTGTGTGTGTGCTTGTGTGCGCGCCCCGCTTATACCCCGCCACTTCTGGCTGCGGTGTGCTGCGTGGGTGTGTGTGCTTTGGCTTGGGTTTCGGCTGCGCCCCGCCACTCCTGGCTGGGGTGTTGGGGTGTTTGTGTGTTTGTGTGCCCGCTCCGCTTGTACCCCGCCACTCCTGGCAGGGGTGTGTGGTGTGGTTGTGTGTGCTTGGGCTCGGGTTTCGGCTGCGCCCCGCCACTCCTGGCTAGGTTGCTGGGGTGTCTGTGTGTTCGTGTGCGCGCTCCGCTTGTACCCCGCCACTCCTGGCAGGGGTGTGCGGCGTGGGTGTGTGTGCTTTGGCTTGGGTCTCGGCTGCGCCCTGCCACTCCTGGCTGGGGTGTTGGGGTGTGTGTGTGCTCGTGCGCCCACTCCGCTTGTACCCCGCCACTCCTGGCTGGGGTGTGCGGCGTGGGTGTGTGTGCTTTGGCTTGGGTTTCGGCTGCGCCCCGCCTCTCCTGGCTGGGGTGTTGGGGTGTGTGTGTGCTTGTGTGCCCGCTCCGCTTGTACCCCGCCACTCCTGGCTGGGGTGTGCGGCGTGGGTGTGTGTGCTTGGGCTTGGGTTTCGGCTGCGCCCCGCCTCTCCTGGGTGGGGTGTTGGGGTGTGTGTGTGCTCGTGTGCCCGCTCCGCTTGTACCCCGCCACTCCTGGCTGGGGTGTGTGGTGTGGGTGTGTGTGTTTGGGCTCGGGTTTCGGCTGCGCCCCGCCTCTCCTGGCTGGGGTGTTGGGGTGTGTGTGTGTTCTTGTGCGCCCTCCGCTTGTACCCCGCCACTCCTGGCTGGGGTGTGCGGCGTGGGTGTGTGTGCTTGGGCTTGGGTCTCGGCTGCGCCCCGCCACTCGTGGCTGGGGTGTTAGGGTGTGTGTGTGTTTGTGTGCCCGCTCCGCTTGTTCCCCACCACTCCTGGCTAAGGTGTGTGGTGTGTGTTTGTTTGGGCTGGGGTTTCGGCTGCGGCCCGCCACTCCTGGCCGGGGTGTTGGGGTTTGTGTGTGTTTGTGCGCCCGCTCCGCTTGTACCCCGCCACTCCTGGCTGGGGTGTTTGCCCTGGGTGTGTGTGCTTTGGCTTGGGTTTCGGCTGCGCCCCGCCACTCCTGGCTGGGGTGTTGGGGTGTGTGCGTGCTCGTGCGCCCGCTCCGCTTGCACCCTGCCACTCCTGGCTGGGGTGTGTGGTGTGGGTGTGTGTGCTTGGGCTCGGGTTTCCGCTGCAACCCGCCACTCCTGGCTGGGGTGTTGGGGTGTGTGTGTGTTCGTGTGTGCGCTCCGCTTGTACCCCGCCACTCCTGGCTGGGGTGTGCGGCGTGGGTGTGTGTTTGGGCTCTGGTTTCGGCTGCGCCCCGCCACTCCTGGCTGGGGTGTTCGGGTGTGTGTGTGTTTGTGTGCCCGCTCCGCTTGTACCCCGCCACTCCCGGCTGGGGTGTGTGGTGTGGGTGTGTGTGCTTTGGCTCGGGTTTCGGCTGCGCCCCGCGACTCCTGGCTGGGGTGTTGGGGTGTGTGTGTGTTTGTGTGCGCGCTCCGCTTGTACCCCGCCACTCCTGGCTGGGGTCTGCGGCGTGCCTGTGTGGGTTGGGTGTTGCCTGGCACCTGTTCCTGTGCCGTGGTTCGTTGTGTGTTGTGCGCGCTGCCCGGGTTTGCGGCACCCGGTGGCTGTTGTCCCTTGGCACCTGTCCGTGTGCCGTGGTTTTGGCCGGCGGCGTGCCTCTCTGGCGTGCCTTGTGGCCCCGCGTTGGTGCGTCGTGCCTCGTCCAGTCCGGTCGCTCTCGGTGCTCCGGTCGGCTTTCCCGACGCCGTGGTGCCTTTCCCCATCCCGGGGGCTTGCGCCCCCGGATTTACTGGGCGGCTGCGCGGGGCACGTGGAGGCCGGCCGAGAACCGGGCTCTTTGTGCCTGCCGCTGGCCCCTGCCGGCGGGGCAGCGGCTCTCGGCTCGCTCCACGTGGTACCCGTTTGGGGCCCCGCGATGGGGTTGTCCCTGGCGGGTCCCTCCGGCGTCGGTCTTGGGCTGCGTGCGCTGCGGTGGTTGGCGTGTGTGGACCCGGTCACTGACGCGTCCGGTTTCCCGTACCGCCCGTCTTTCCTTGTTTAGGTTACCCAGGGGCTCCACCCTACATTCTTTAAGAGAACGGGTGGAGTTCCTTAAGCTTGCTTGCTTGATAGGGGCGTTTGTGGACAGCGTATTATAGGGCAGACTGAGAAGCGTCCCTACGTGCTCATTTGGATCAGGTACTTCACACAGTGGTTTTACCCGGTTTAACCCGGTTGAACTCGGAAGGGGCGCGGTTGAACCGCTGAACCGCGGTTGAACCGCGGTTGAACCACCGCCAGCGCTGGCGGTGGCGGCTGCGCCAGCGGCGCGCGCGTTTCTGAACAAAATATTTGCATAACCGCCTGAAACTGACGCGTGACAAACCTTTTTTAAAAAAAATTAAAAAATGTCCCACCACTGGCTGCAAGTGGTGAACGACCACTACAGCGGGTGGGGGGACCAACAGCTGGTGGACGACTTGTTCACCTTTTTTTGCACAAACGGCACGACAAAACGCCTATGGAAACAACTTGCTGACCGAATTGGTAACACACAGAGGGCTTCCAAACAGACAAAAAGGGCTACAAAAAAAGCTTTCACAGGATCGGACGCTGTGCGCCTCATTTTGGACCTTGGGATGCCGAAGCGAAGGTATGTGGCACAATGCGCACATGCCTACAAGTGGTTCAACGGGGTTCAACGGGGTTCAACGGTGCGGTTGAACCCTTATCACAAATGAACAATTGTGATTGCGCTTCATGACAACGTTTGCACGGCAAAATAATCGCTTAATGTTGCCCAAAGCATGAACATATGAATTGCAACGTGTTGCCCGCGTCACAAATGTGAATACTTTGTGGTTTGTAGCATTGCACGCTTTTTGGTGCCATGACGGCAACCCATTCAACCGCCGGTTCAACTGCGCACTTTATCCCAATTTCTCGGTTCAACCGTCCCTAGGTACAAGAAGCTTATTTCGTGGGCCGATGCCAAAGAGAAGAAAACCCGTGCAAGCACCGTCCCATGGACACATTGCTTTCCGTCGTATGCAACGATGGATAAAGCTTGGTCCACGTTAAGTAAGAGACAAGTACTAAAAACGACCATAAAGGATGGAAGAGTTGGGGTTCGTTGGGATGTGGATGATTGGATACAATATATAGGTGATCAAAGGGATGTGCTAGAAGAAATGCACTTCCCAAGATTTAGGGATGATCACCCCTATGTACTTATAGTGCGTGGTGATGGGTTTCCATGTGGAGCAAGGTCATGGTGCCAAATTGCATGTGGTTTTGCAAACCACATGCAAAAAGCACGAACTTTGCTCTACAATTGGACCCTTGACCTTGCTCTCGTAAGTGAGCATGAAACGGATCTTGTGCGTGTCCTCTTTGGAGAGACACTAAAAAAAATACAACAAATTATTGACCGTGGCTACATGTTGCTCCGAGGGTTTTGGGTGCGAACGGTTGTCATTATTGGAGGCGAAAGCCCTTGGCTTCGGCATATACTTGGTCTATCAACATTTTATGAAATTGGTTCAATTCATTCTTTTGCGACATGGTCTAGGGAGAAAGAAAGATGAGTAGGGTGTGAATGGCGACGAAGTACAAGACTTGAAGCAAAATTCCTAAAGTATAGGAAACAAGGAGTTAGTTGTGTTGGTGCAAAAGGGTGCATCGAAAGTCCATTATTGAAAGTGGATGACCGTATAGGGTGTGTCATCATGTGTGTTCTTCATCTTGTGATACGATGTGGTGAATACTTAACAACGTTTGTGCGCACACGAGCCACAATGTTGACGGTACCACAACGATCCAAGGTTCAAAGCCTCCTAAAGGACGCTAAGACCAATGTTTCTTTGAAAGGCCGGTCCTTCCCCGATGGGGAAGAGACATGGCACTTGTTTGCCAATTGGTTGCCCATTGCAAAGAGTTTGCGTCTAACACCACATGTCACCACTACCGTTGAGGACATGGGGAAATTGCTAACCGCTATCTATCGGTGGACATATGATCCATTCGTCCAAGGGTGTGCACGAATTGCAAAGAGGTTTCAAAACACTATATGTCCCCATAAACGATCCCCCTACTTGCTTTGGCTCCGCAACGAGGGGGCCATCGTATTGGGTAATTTGCAACCTTGGGGGGGGGCCATGTTTTGTGGCGACATTGTTGAGTCGCTTAACTATGTCTTTAAAGACAACTTTCTAACCACAAGTCCCCGGGGAGGTGGTCGTAAGGCTACCAAGGAGGAAAAGGATGAGGCAATGCTCCGCCATGCGCACGAGCGCACCTTCCTCTACAAGGAGATGCCTCGATGGGACGGGCGGCGGCGACGGGAAGATGAGCACGTAGTGCACGCTCAATTGGAAGTTGGCAACTAGGAGGTGTGTGTGTGGTTCAACCGTGGTTCAGGAGGTTCATCCGCGCGGTTGAACCGGCTTCCCCACGGTTTCACCCCTGCTTCTCTCAGGTGCCTTTGCACCATGGACCCCGAGTCTTTGGGGAAGGCCTTGCAGGACTGCCTGCGGGCACTGGGTACGGGCCAAGGCGCCGATCCCCCTGCCGCGCCAGCGCCACAAGCAGCGGCAGCGCCTCCAGCCCCCCACCTGGCCGACAAGTTCCCGCTGAAGGAAGAAGTGGTGGTCCACAACACCTGCAACCCCGACACCACCCTGGCGCCCGAGACGCCTTGGTTCCTCCGCTGCAAACGCTCCTGCATCCGCCTTTGCTCTTCAGGTGGGAAGGTAAGGGTGATTGGTGCAGTTCTCTTTGGCAGCGCTAATGACACGTTCCCGTGGGGGGCCTGGCCACGGGACGCTGCGGCGGACACGCACAAGCAAGCAGGCAGGCAAAGCACTGCGCTCACAGGGGTATCCTCATGCTCTGCTCATGTGACAAAGCGTTTCAGGATCCTTGCCACTCCGAAACAAGGGAACGAAAGTATGTACAGCAACACATCAGGATATGCACACATGGGGTTAAGACTGGCCTGGGGTAAGGGCATCATAGGACAATAGACACTCAGTCCCAACTCATATCTCGATCCCAGGCCCGACCCTCTCAGTGGCTGGCAGGGGCGGGGGCTCAAACACAACCCATACCCTGCTCAATCCGGACCCTGAAACCCTGCCAATGGGGGAGGGTGTCCCGCCCAGCCACAGGCGAGTTCCTGGGAACCAAGGGGCTCCACGGCCAACTGACAGTGGTTCCCCCGCTCCCTCAACGGCAGGTCCCAACTCCCCTTTGAGCCAGAGATAAGGCCCCGCCATTATCCCCTAGGAGTTGGTAGCTGAAAATGGGCTGTTTCAGCCCAAACTGATTTTAGTTCGAAAAACTCTAAAATTGACCCCTCGTCCGGACCAACCAGAGGTAGGGACGAAGCAACTGACCCTATGCCCTTCAAGTACGAACTCCCTGGAGCCCTGACCCAACCTGGTTCCCTCTGAGTCCCCGGCATCAGGGCGCCACGGGTTCGCCATGTGGGGTCATGATGCCAAATTTACCAAGATTGGAGTCTTTCCCATGGGTGGCTCGCCCGGTCAGGGCAAGGCCAATGGCTCACAGGGTAGGAGGCAGGACCTAGGACCTATATCTAAGTGAACAACCTGAAATTAGGTCCGGGCTTTCCACGGGCATAGAGATATGGGATCGCCAATTGACCACACGGGGGGCTGAAATTGGGGTCCCAAAAAGGGGTCATTTTGGCTGCTCAAAATGAGCAAAAAAAATGGAGGTATCCCCAATGGTATATCTCCCTGCCGGCTTGGAGATCGGATCCGCCGTCCCATATGGGGT
The DNA here is from genome assembly GCA_964036045.1 of Eutreptiella sp. 'Long Island Sound 2002'. Classification (NCBI taxonomy): domain Eukaryota; phylum Euglenozoa; class Euglenophyceae; order Eutreptiales; family Eutreptiaceae; genus Eutreptiella; species Eutreptiella sp. 'Long Island Sound 2002'. The sequence continues at coordinate 34,005,815 of OZ038394.1, read as the reverse complement.
CCACTGGCAGTCAAACCGAGACTCACATGTACTTGGCTCTCAAAGATCTCCATGACACTCGGTGTGGTGACGATCCAAACTGGGTCCACAACTGCCAAAATGGCAAAATCAGCCGTCACGGGCGACCGTGCATGGTAGGAAATCTTGGCGATCTTGTCGCGCCAAGCCTTGATTCACGACCCTTGATATTTCCTTTGGTCTCACGCTTTGAGATTTCGGTTGCTGTCACACTGGCTGCTTACTGTTCACCGAGGGGATGGTCACACGGATGGAGCAGAAAGCAGCATGCGGTGCAAAGGGGGGGATCATGGATCGCACCAAAAGTTGAATAACTCCGGATGAGCCAGAGGAGCAAATACGAAACTCAATGGCGTTCAACCCTTGGTCATATGCTACAATAATCGCCCTTTCTTCCTTGCTAGGTCCCTTGCCCCATGGAGATATGGCAGTTCCAATATGGCATACAATGGCAAATACAGCAAAATTTGGCCGAAATGGCCTGCACTCATGATTCCATATCTCCATGGCCACGGCGAGGATCCTTCCAACCAAAGATGCTATAGACACATGGGACTTAGGTCCCAATATATGTTACTTGCCAACCCTCGTAGTCGCCTTTAGCTATTTTCCCCCTTGGAGGGAAAATGACACGCAAATGGGGCAGAATGGCAACATACCCCAATTTGGGCAACTAGCAATTCTCCCTTCATGAGGAGAGGCCACATGGGGACACACCCCATGGGATGCGGGTTTATGTTCCCTCTCCGAATTGCCCTTACCCTTGATCAAGTGGCGCACGCAACCCTGGGCCGAACATTAAGGGGGAGACGGGGTATGTGGCCATTTTGGACAAAACGGCTAAAATTCACCCAAAAGTGGTAACTCGAAAAATCGTATCTCCGTATCACAAGAGAGATAGGCTTTGGGCTTTTGCATGGATGCAAACCGAAGCTTTGCTTCCCTTTTGCGACAAGGGTTGGGGTTCAAAGCGTTATGGAAACATTTTTAACACCTCAATCCTTGAAGCACACCATTTATGGGAAAAAGTGCATATATCGGCGATATTGGCATGCATATATCTATGGGTCATTGAGGAACAAAAATACGAGCAAACAATTTTGGAGTAGGCCCATAGTAAGTGCTTTCAAATATGCCCACTATGGTTAGATTGTCCTCGCCCACCCATGTCATTAGCGTTTGCATATGAGCGCGTGTGCAAAGAGGCAGTATGGCACGCGTGCTCAGAAGGCGACGCCATATAAAATAGGAGGCAAGGTTGCAAAAATCAACCAAGCCCCCCACGATGTCCTTCGTGGTGTCTACTTTACATATTGCCTTGGTTCAAGGCTCAACTCCCCAGAGGCTTCGAGTACCAGCCTCGGGGAATTGGCCATTTTGGCCTAATATTCGACCAAATCTTGCCCTTTCCCAAAAAACGGGTTTTGGTACGCATTGAATTGCGTGGAGCCGTCGTTGAGTTGGCTCAAAAAGCGAAAATGGCCTAGGGCCTTTGGCCTTGTGAGCATTGTGTTCGACGATTTACGTGCATGCTCACAAGCACACAAAGTTAGCGTTTGCGCACGCCAATAACCTGGGTTTACAACATCCACATGCTGCCTCAAACATCCCTATTGCCCGGTTCCCTATACAAAGTGATATGCCCACGTGAAGGGGGCATGGATGAAAGGCATAGGGGGAAGATGTGGGGTGCCGTCCGAACTCATGGTCCTTGAGATCCATGAGTTCGAGCAATCGACGGAAAACCTTGCGCGCTGATTTTCTCGCAGACGCCACGGCGAAGAATTCTGGTGAACACACCAGATGAAAGTACATTAAAAACCCTCCAGATCCAGCCCTTGACTTCCCTTGAAACCTCAAAGGTACAGGAGAAAAATCCTTCGCAAAACTCGCCACGGAGAAGCGACGCAAATAAGAGAACAGGCGACAACAGGCGGCGATTTCACGGCAATTAGAAATTGCAGTAGAAATCGGGTATTTCACCGATTTCTAACCGAAAATCGATCACGAAAGTAAATTATGGTAATTCTACATGGATTTATTGGTTAGGGATCGGATTCTGGATCCCGCAGATCAGAGAAAGGGGATTCTCCGCTGACGGACAGCATTGATGGCTTCCAGGCCTCCGGGCCATGGACCATGGGCTCTGGGTACCGCTTCACCCCCCTCCTTAGAGCAAACCCTGGGGGGGCTCGATAACACCAACACATGGCAGCGGGTACCCAGGACCATCCTCTGAAGGGGGGAGGGGGGGGTCACACCTCACACTCAGGTTGGTTGTGGGTCAGGTTGCTATTACATTCCCACGGTAAGACAGGTATGGTGCTGTAGGTGCTTGTATTGCAAGTATAGTATCAAGTATCAAGTCCCGGGTCCCGGCGGCGATTGTTTGGCATCCAAAGGACCCGTTAACCCATACCAGGCGCACCGGGTGCCGGCTGCGACGGTCACCACCACAGTGGCAGTGGCATACACAGCCAACATCAACGTCACACGACGACTGAGGTGGTCCCACAGGTGGAGAGCGACCACAAAGATCCATCAGGCTTCCCCAAGCTTCCCAAGGCCGCAGACTGGGGGGGAGTCCCCACGGGTCTTCCCTCGGGCGCACCATGTCCATATCCACGACGCGAGTCCAGAGTGGTAAAGCCGCACGAGCTCCTCCATAAGGGATCGGGCATCAAGGCCGTCTTCTCCCTCGCCCCATTACCACGAAGGCCATGCATGGGGGAGTCCCCATGCAGTCTGGGCGGAGGCGTTGACTCCTCAAACCACCAGTTTCCCAGGCAGACTGACCGAAGTCAGGACACCGAAGGTCGCCACCCGACTGCAAGTGCGTCTGCGAGTCGGTAGGCTCACGCTGGGACTGACAGTGGCGGACCACTGGGAGTGTATTCAGGCAACTGGGCTGCCCGCCTGGCGCCTTCAGGATTTCAGCACTCATAGCCACTAGGGCACACGGTATCATGGGCCCACACACGTGACAATCTGTACTTAGGTACTGATCCAGGCTGGACCATATGTAGGTGCATGTACACGGCGACTCAGGGCGCCCTCGTTTCCCGATTTGTGTCCCCTCGGGGGGAAAAACTGTCCATATTTCACTCATGGGTCTTTAACGTTCAACATGCAGATGCACATATCCTGGAGGGCGGAAAAGTGAGCAAAAATCGGGTAAATAGGCGTGTAAACACGCTCTGGATAGAGCGCCAAACCACGCCCCGGTCAGGATAAGGCATATGCAGGGGGGGGTTCACAGAAAAACTCCTGAGTTCAGGCAATATATAGTCCGCAGACAAACATAGACTGGTCTGGACTCCGCAAGTGCCATGGAACCAGACCACACACCCAGATTCGCAATGCTGATGACAGCGGCATCCGTTGCGCAACGTCGTATGGGCTTCAAGGCCTCAAGAGCTCAGGAAGTGTCAAGGTCAGTTGCCCTGCTCGGTTTCCCAAGGATTCAGCAGGTGGGGAGTGACGAATAGGAGTAGAAGAGAGGGGCCATCCACCCCTGGATTCAGCAGGGGGGGGTATATGGCCACTCAGATTGCTTGTCACCGAAAGATGGGAGAGAGCAAGCAAGTGAGGGACGATCCGTCGACCAAACAAGCACTCAAACTGCATCAGGGAAGAGCTCAGGGCGGTGATCAGGCGCCCCTGGCTGCAATCGCCCGGGTGAGTGCCGCCAAGTCCGAGACATGGAGCTTGGTCTTGTGCTTGCGGATGTAGTCCATGAAGGGGGTGTTAATCCGCGGCACGAGCGAGGAGACGGGTTCCCAGGTGTCGTGGGACGGCCCATAGCCTCGCCAACGAACCTTGAACTCCAGGCCTCCGGGCCCGAGGCGTTCAGACGCTGGGCCAAGATCTTCTCGACGGTATAGTCGTCCTGCTCAGCGTAGTCGTCGTCCGAATCAGCCTCATGCGCGGTGTAGTCCAGGGACACATGTTGGCCACGAAGATCGGGTTCCGGCACACGGAGTTGACTTTCGTGGCGCTCCCGGAACTGTCCGTGACCCACCTTGATGCGGTAGGTGTCCTCACCAATCCTGCGGACCACCTCTCCGGTCGTGAACCAGGTTTTGGTGCGGTGGGTACCCAAGGGGCGGGGTCTGATAACCCACACTGGGTCTCCCACCCTGAACTTTTGCGCTGTTGAGCTCGGAGCGGACTTTTGATGCTCGGCATGCTCCTTCTCGAGCTGCTGGCGGATGTCCCGCGCCGTTGCCTCCTGCTGCGCAAAGAATTCCTTGGCGTCCATGGCCATACCTTCACCCGACAAGGGAAGTCCCCGACGCAGGGGGTCCCTGCCGAACAAAATCTGGTGAGGGGACAATCCACCAGGAGTGGGGGTGTCATGATGGGCCTCTAGGGCAGGCCACATCTCCTCAAACCAGTTTCGACGTGGGTTGGCGAGGTGAACCTTGCGCAGTTTCTCGTACATCGGCCTTCCAGCCACTTCAGCCCGGCCATTGGACCGGCTGAGGTAGGCGACGCTCTTGGCATGACGTGTCCCCATGAAGGAAAACATGGCCTTGAACCAGCAGCCAGTGAACTGGGGTCCTTGGTCACTGCAAATGGTGCGGGGGATGCCAAAAACGGTCAGCCAATGACGGATCATCATTACTGACACTTCCTTGGCTAGCAACCCCTTTTTGCGTGCCGGAACGGCCACTACGTAGCCGCTATGGCGGTCCACACAAAGGACCACACAGTCGAAGGTCTCCTTGCCAATGTGGACTTCGGGCATGGAGAAGACGTCCATGGCCACGCTCTCCATGGGCTGGTCAGGCACCGGAGTCCATTGGGCTTCCCCCGTGACATTCCGATTGTCGGGATTGCAGGCCTGACAGACCGAGCAACCCTTCCTAACCTTCTTGATGGCGTTGTAGAGACCGATCTGGTCGATCTCGAACCGGCGCTGCATGTCCAGAGCTTGCTTCTTGACCCCTGGGTGCATCATGTAGTGGTGCCAAGCCTCACACAGCTCGAGCACTCGGGACTCCGGGACCAGCAGCTTACCATTCCGGTAAAGCTTGCCATCCTCCTCGGTCAGCCCCTTTGGCCACCTCTGCCTGTCATCAGGGTCGGTCACAGCCCTATACTCGGCCTCAAAAGCCTCAGACTTGGCGTAGTCGTCGGTCCAGTCGTCCTGGAGGCACCATTCAGGGAAGAGGTGCTTGTCGGACTCAGCTCCCTCATGGGCGAGTGCACTGACCGCTCTGCCGAATCTCCTTCCGAGGGGAGCATCGGCAGCCATGACAACGAAGCATTTGACACCCTCCTCCTCCATCAGGCGCTCCATTTCTATGATCCTCTTGGCCTCAGCGGTCTCAGCCTCATCGCCATGGGCGGAGACATCCGTCATGCCCTTGTTGGCGGGGTAGGCCCACCTGCTGAGACAGTCCGCCACGGTGCTGTCCTTGCCAGAAACATACACAACCGTGAGGTCGAACTTGGCCAAGGTCTCATGCCATCTTGCCCGTCGGGAGGCGGGACCAGAGGGGGTGTCCACGTGCTCTTTGTGCCACGACTGCAGACTCTGATGGTCGGTGCAGACGGTGACGGGATGGAGGGCTATATACCCAGCCCATTTCCTGAGAGCCATGACAATGGCATACGCCTCCTTTTCTCGGGGCGTCCACGTCCGTCTCTGGCCTTCCGCCAGGACTCGGCTCCAGAAGGCCACGGGCACGTGCCTCCCATCGTCAAGCACGTGTTCCAACACAGCACCAACGGCGTAGTCGAAAGCGTCGGTGCGCAGGACGAACCCTCGGTCAGGATCCACGAGGTGCAGACCCACTGCGGATAGCAGCGCCTGCTTCATTCCCTCAAAGGCACGGTTGGACTCATCATTCCAGACCAGAGCCTTCCTAGACCCCTTCTTGGTCTCCTCTTGGTTGCCCTTGAGCATGGCCGTCATGGGGGCCGCATACTGGGCATACATCTTGATATACCCCGAGTAGTAGTTGCAGAACCCCAAGTATGCCCGTAGCTCAGAGACCGTCTTGGGCTTCTCCCAGTGCTCAATCGCAGCCACCTTGCAGGGTATGGGCTTCCGCTGCCCGTTTTCCAACCACGTGGGCAGCGAAGACCACCTCGCTTACCGCAATGGTGGCCTTATCACTGCTGCCCGTGAGCTTGTGCCGAACCAGGAGGTCCAGCACTCTGGTGACGTCCCTCTCGTGTGCCTCCAGGAGCTCATCATAGCTCATACTGCGGTCTTCGAACGCGATGATCACATCGTCCACAAAGGGGTCCGCGCAGTCACGCACCGGTTCAAGCAGGTTCTCCAGCATCCGCTGAAAAGCCGCATTGCCGTTGGTAACGCCCATGGGCATCACCTTCCACTGGAGGGGTCCAAGTGGGGTGCTCATGGCTGTGCAGGCACGGGACTCATCGGCGAGAGGCATCTGATGATAACCATGTTTCAGGTCAATCACCGTGAAGATCCTCCGCCGGTGTTGCTTTTGCAGCATGTCCTCAATGAGGGGCAGCGTATAGCTGTCATGCTGCGTTTGGGCGTTTAGGCCGCGGTAGTCGACCACGAGCCGCCACTCCCCAGCCACCTTCTTGGGGATGACGAAGCATGGGGAGGCCCACTTGGAATGGCACGGCTCAAGCCAGCCCCTCTCGATGAACTCACGGAGGATCTTCTCCATGGCCTCCTTCCTCTCGCCCCTCAGGGCAAACTCCCGGTGACGGTACACACGGGGGTCCGGCTTCAGTCGTATCTTGGCCTCACCATACGGTCCACACACCGGTGGGGGAAACACAGGCTTTCCGCTGAAGAAGGTTTCACCATACTTCTGCTTCAGCCTGGCCCTCAATGCCTGGATCTTGGGGCACTCATTGGACTCCGCCTTGGCCTTTCCGGGCACTTGAACCACTGAGCTTACTTATATAGTCCGCAGACAAACATAGACTGGTCTGGACTCCGCAAGTGCCATGGACCCAGACCACACACCCAGATTCGCAATGCTGATGACAGCGGCATCCGTTGCGCAACGTCGTATGGGCTTCAAGGCCTCAAGAGCTCAGGAAGTGTCAAGGTCAGTTGCCCTGCCCGGTTTCCCAAGGATTCAGCAGGTGGGGAGTGAGGAATAGGAGTAGAAGAGAGGGGCCATCCACCCCTGGATTCAGCAGGGGGGGGTATATGGCCACTCAGATTGCTTGTCACCGAAAGATGGGAGAGAGCAAGCAAGTGAGGGACGATCCGTCGACCAAACAAGCACTCAAACTGCATCAGGGGAGAGCTCAGGGCGGTGATCAGGCGCCCCTGGCTGCAATCGCCCGGATGAGTGCCGCCAAGTCCGAGACATGGAGCTTGGTCTTGTGCTTGCGGATGTAGTCCATGAAGGGGTGTTAATCCGCGGCACGAGCGAGGAGACGGGTTCCCAGGTGTCGTGGGACGGCCCATAGCCTCGCCAACGAACCTTGAACTCCAGGCCTCCGGGCCCGAGGCGTTCAGACGCTGGGCCAAGATCTTCTCGACGGTATAGTCGTCCTGCTCAGCGTAGTCGTCGTCCGAATCAGCCTCATGCGCGGTGTAGTCCAGGGACACATGTTGGCCACGAAGATCGAGTTCCGGCACACGGAGTTGACTTTCGTGGCGCTCCCGGAACTGTCCGTGACCCACCTTGATGCGGTAGGTGTCCTCACCAATCCTGCGGACCACCTCTCCGGTCGTGAACCAGGTTTTGGTGCGGTGGGTACCCAAGGGGCGGGGTCTGATAACCCACACTGGGTCTCCCACCCTGAACTTTTGCGCTGTTGAGCTCGGAGCGGACTTTTGATGCTCAGCATGCTCCTTCTCGAGCTGCATCTTGATATACCCCGAGTAGTAGTTGCAGAACCCCAAGTATGCCCGTAGCTCAGAGACCGTCTTGGGCTTCTCCCAGTGCTCAATCGCAGCCACCTTGCAGGGTATGGGCTTCCGCTGCCCGTTTTCCAACCATGTGGGCAGCGAAGACCACCTCGCTTACCGCAATGGTGGCCTTATCACTGCTGCCCGTGAGCTTGTGCCGAACCAGGAGGTCCAGCACTCTGGTGACGTCCCTCTCGTGTGCCTCCAGGAGCTCATCATAGCTCATACTGGGGTCTTCGAACGCGATGATCACGTCGTCCACAAAGGGGTCCGCGCAGTCACGCACCGGTTCAAGCAGGTTCTCCAGCATCCGCTGAAAAGCCGCATTGCCGTTGGTAACGCCCATGGGCATCACCTTCCACTGGAGGGGTCCAAGTGGGGTGCTCATGGCTGTGCAGGCACGGGACTCATCGGCGAGAGGCATCTGATGATAACCATGTTTCAGGTCAATCACCGTGAAGATCCTCCGCCGGTGTTGCTTTTGCAGCATGTCCTCAATGAGGGGCAGCGTATAGCTGTCATGCTGCGTTTGGGCGTTTAGGCCGCGGTAGTCGACCACGAGCCGCCACTCCCCAGCCACCTTCTTGGGGATGACGAAGCATGGGGAGGCCCACTTGGAATGGCACGGCTCAAGCCAGCCCCTCTCGATGAACTCACGGAGGATCTTCTCCATGGCCTCCTTCCTCTCGCCCCTCAGGGCAAACTCCCGGTGACGGTACACACGGGGGTCCGGCTTCAGTCGTATCTTGGCCTCACCATACGGTCCACGCACCGGTGGGGGAAACACAGGCTTTCCGCTGAAGAAGGTTTCACCATACTTCTGCTTCAGCCTGGCCCTCAATGCCTGGATCTTGGGGCACTCATTGGACTCCGCCTTGGCCTTTCCGGGCACTTGAACCACTGAGCTTACTTGCGGGGTACTTCTGCATGGCTTTGGCTATGGTGGTCTTCCCAGGTGGCCCAAAGGGCCATCTCTGGTCTTGCCTCGGAACAAGTCACCGTAGGTGTGTGCGTTCCCGCCAATTGGCTCGTCCTGGCTGGACATGTGGTCCAGTACCCTCCTTATGAAGGTATTCCCATCATAGGAACCGGAGACGATGGAGTCCACTTCCCACCAGGCTTTGTCCTGGTCTTTGCCCTCATGCTGGCTTCCCTAGTCATGGAAGGGCTGATCCCTATACCCCTGAACCAGGTCCAGCTCCTCTTCACTGAGGAGGTCCTCCGATTCTTCGATGTCAACGGGGGAAACCGCAAAGCATTGCCGCCAGGGCTCCGCTATGATGCGGTTGACACACACGAAGTCCGTGGTGTCGGCCTGTTCAAGGCCCCCATCCACATAGTGGAATCTCGTTGGCAATCTCTGGGGTGGCATGGGCTGTCCTTTAGCGTCCTGATAGACACTCTCTCTAGCCGGTAGGACGACCTTGTTGAACGTCATATTGGTCAGTGAGACCACCCAATCTCTGGTATTTTCCTCCTCGGTGCATCCCATAGGAACGACCAGCACTGCCTTGGAGCGGTCCTTGCGAATCTTCGCTACCGCCCTTGGGATGTCCCCTCGGGGGCAATGGATCCACATCATACCCTGATGCGGTCCCAAGTGCTTCTTCCACGCGGAGTTCTGGTCGCTCCAGTACTTCTCACACACCCGAATATGGGCGGAGGTTCCTGAGGAGAATGCATCCAGGGTCAGGTCCGAGGCTCCCAGGTCCGCAACCACTCGCTTTGCCACTTCCGGCATTACGCCGTACTCCTGGTTCGCTGGCCCAGCTGGCTCAGTCCCCAGCACGGCTACTTCAAGCTGATTGCGTTCCGGGTGGATCCATTGGCATTCCACATGGTGCTCAGGTGACGAGAGCCACGAGAGCTGGTCGTCCTGGTACAAAGTCATGCAGGCCTGAGCCGGGAGAACGCCGGAGTCCGTCTCCATCATTAAGTCGTACCCGACGATCATGTCTCAGTCCATCTGGGCCTCGTAGAAGCAACCTTGCAGGAGGATTTCCTTGCTGAGATCCGGGCGGCTCAGTTCACGGTTGTTCACGAACTGCAGCCCAATGGCCGCTTCCTTCGTGCCTCCCACCATTTACTGGCCGTTCGCCACCTTCAGCCTGACAGACCTCCGACTGTCGGTCAAGCACTCTGGCGGAGGCAGGCCAGCCTTGACCCGGCTGACCTGAGCGCCCGTGTCGACCAACACGTCAAAGACCTTCTCCACTTCCCCGCATAGGGCACGGACCTTAAGATGCAACTGCCGCTCCCGCCCGACACGGCGCAGGGCGTGCAAGCTCAGGATCTCCGGCCGTTCCAGAAGCTCGATAAGCGACTGATGCAGGTCGTGGACAATGGGCTCAGGCTGCCCATCTGCAGCATCCAGCTGCGGTCCGGGTGATCCTCCAATGCTCTTGGAAAGATCTTGAAGCACATCAAACACGTTCTTGGTCGCGAAGGATAGCCGGGTGCAAGGGTTCGTGCCTTCACTGGAGACCTTGGTCAGACCCGAGGATCCGCCTAGGGCGCTCATCCCTTCAACACTTGCCCCCACCCTGCCACTGCGACAGTCTTTCGTCTTGGGTGCCGGACCGGGCCTTCCGCCCGCGGCAACCCCGTTGTCCTCAGTATCTCCCGAATGGGATGGTGTGGCACTTCCCACAACACCATCCTGCGACCGCCCTAGCTTGGGCCCTTGGCTGCAGGGGCTCCGCTAAGGGGCGTCGCTTGTGGGAGTAGGGGTACTCTCCTCCGCGTCAACCTCGTTGACGCCCTTCTTCTTTCCCCCTTTCTTACCCTTCTTCTCCTTGTCCTTGTTCTTGTCGTCCGACTTGGGGACCAAGGCCCTCTTGATCTCCTGGATCTCCTTCCCCAACTCGGTCCCCACCGACATCAGCTTGGAGAGCTCGTCCTTGGTGACCTCCACCTTGGCCTCCCGAACATTCGCGGGTGCACGCTTCTTCGACCCGTGCACCTTCTTGTAAGCCTCCGTGTCGGCCTTCTGGACAGGGCATGTCCGGTGGTCATGGTCGAACCCCTTGTTCCTGCCATAACACACAAAACAGCCCTGGGGGTGAGCTCGTATGAACTCCCCGAAGGACAGCGGAGGGTCGCCCATGCGGCGGGGCTCCTTCTTCTCCTTTTTCCTGCAACCCTTCTGCAGGGGCTTCCAGTTTCCCCGGTTGCTCCCTGCGTTCAGGTTGTTGGTTACGAAGGCACAAACGGCCGTCTCGGCGGGCTCATCATCGTCGTCGTCATCGTCGAGAGCCTCACCGCCCTCGGCTCCTGCTGGGTCCATGGCAGCTTCCCCGCCAGGCCTCTCGCCAACGTAGTTGACGTCACGGTCGCCGGGCTTCAACCCGCGGGTGTGATAGAGATTCCTGTACTCTTTGAGCACTTCCTCTCCGACCCACTCCAGGACCTCGTCGCAGGTCATCCGCGCCGGGATGGCCTGCAGACAGATGGTCTGGCCGCCCAGCTCACACTCGTAAAGGCGCCACATCGCGGTCTTCTCGCGATCGCCCGTGACGGTGATGAGGAGAGCATTCCGCAGGAAGTGCCGCTTGACCTCCGGGGCCACGTGCTTCTTCGGCCAAGCCACCACTTTCCTAGGATACTCCTTGGGGAGCATCATCTTGACCGTGTGGTTGGAAGTGGCTCTCTTGGCTTCCTCCTTGGTGACTCTCTTGATCCATGCTTCCGGCAGCATGGAGAGCAGGGGGGCCTGCTCGTCACCCTCATTCCAGTCCTCCACGTTGCGGCGGAAGAGGGTGTATTGCCCCCGGAAGTCCCGCCAGTCTCGTAGGCGGATCTCCCGACCATCATGCTGAAGCTTGATGGCCTTCCACCGCTTGGCAGCCACCTGCGGAGTGTCTACCCGCTCCTGCTCGTTGAGCCACTTCTTGGCTTCCTTGAGGGTCTTGATTTTCCCCTCCTTGGTCGCCACGAAGTATAGCTCTTGGAGCACCTCTGGCAGGCGCCACCTGAACCGTTTGAAGACATATTTCTCCGCCTCTGCGGGATCCGTGTCTTCCGTAACAGTCATTGCCCAATCGTCCAGCTTCTCCAAGAAGCGGTCGAGGTTGAGGCGGTTGCCATCGTACGTGGTGGGCTTGATGTCCTTCAGGTCCTCCCACACGGTGGCATCTGCGGCCTTAGAGACCATGAACGCCGGCCGTGAGGTCGACCGAGGTTCCCATCGGCGTCCCCCACGGACTCCCACGGCTGCCACTTCCATCTCCTCCGCGGTATCCATGTGGCCACGCCGTGGTTCCTCCATGTACGCTGAACCTAGATGTTCGCGCCGTACTCCCTCCATGTATGCCTCCTCATCACGGCGCCGGTGGCCGCGTTCAGCGGCCTCCCGTTGTACACCACGCGGCGGGGTAATACCGAACTCCTCCAGGTCCCCCTCGCCTCCGCTGATCTCCCACTCCACGTCCCCTCTCGGGACCTCATCTCTGAGTCCACCGTATCGGCCATACGCCGTTGGGATTGGCTCTGGGACTGGTGCGGGGCGTCGGGGGCGTACCGGTGTCCGCGGTGGGGCATGGCGGCTGTGGTACTCTGCGCTGAGCCACTCATCACGCCACTCTTCACTGCCACCGCTGGAGGGCACACACTCACTACGACGACTCTCGCTGTGATGAGAGGGGGCGCTGTGAGAGGGGGCACTGGCGCTGGGGCGACTCCTGGGGGCTCCGCCCGGGGCATGGGCTCTGCCCGGACCTGGTTCAGGTCCCCAGCCGTCGTCCGACGAGCCGGACTCCAGGGGATGGGAGGTTGTTGCCGACAGTCCCCCGGCCATCCAGTCTGTCCAACTTCTGCTGCAGGCCGTTGATGACGGTGTTCAGCAGCCTGGCCTCGCCCCTGGCGATGCCCAGCTCCCTTTGGGCAGCGGCGGCGACCTTGGCGATCTTGACCATCTCCGTCTTGGCGATGTCCAGCTCCTTTTGGGCGCCCGCGGCGACTCTGAGTGGGATTGAGCCCCATGGAGTATATATTTTGAACTCAGAGTGTACTTTATTTGAACTCAGAGTGTACTTTATTTGAACTCAGAGCAGATTCAGATCAATCATCATCATTCATCATCATCATCATTCATCATGCATCATGTGTCATGTGTCATGCATCATGTGTCATGCCATGCTGGCGCCCTAGCATGTGTTTTTCACATTCCAACCCAAAACTTCACTTTCGCTCAGAACTAACACAACCACAACCCCACTCTTATGGGTTCCTAAGAAGGTTATACTATTCATTTTTCATAACTCTTTGAATTTGGATGATCACATTTTTGACATCATGGATTGTCATGCATGTCATGCATGATGGACTCATTTTGTGAGTGATACCACACATACTACCTTCGAAGGAGTCTAAGGCCCCTAAGGGACCTTTATTTACTCTACAACCCTTTTCCATGGTTGTCCCTACTTCTACATGTATTTTAATGCCTATTTGGTGGGTCCCAAGCATGTTTCATGTATTGGGGGATCCCAAGAATATACCTAGGCCTAAGCCAAGCCCCAAACACAAGGGGAGAGAAGAGAGATAGATAGAGGAGAGGCGCCTGGCGGCGACACCAGGGAGCACGTGGTGCTTCCTAGGTAAGTCCTAACTAGGTGTATTTTACTACAAGAGGGATATTTGTATGGTGAGAGTGGAAGAGAGGTAAGGAGTGAACATGAGTGTAAATAATGATTGTGTTTCATAGTCCCTTTTTTGCTATGGACTAAGCTGGAAGACTACAATACTATGAGCCCGTTACTTTGCTGTTGTTGAGGAGGGTGCCAAATCTAACTGGTAGCAGACTAAACCTGCTCTGCCTAAATCCAGTATCCCTTGGATTTAATTTCGATTCAATTCCAGCCTGGAAATTTAGTAAGGGGCGGAGAAGAATTCCTGAACTCAGAAATTCGAGTCTGAAAAATTGAGATGGACCCTGTGAGAACTCCAAGCAGCCTAGAAGCTACGGGCGCTTCTGAAAACGACGTACAAGTCGTGATACCGGTCTCCGATGAGGAACTAGTCGCGCCTACCATGGCCGGGTTTGGAACCCCAGAAGTACCTCTAGACGGATCTCGATTCGAAGCCTATCGTTTTCCTGCGTCTACATGTCCTGAGTATGCTGAAGCTGTAGCTCCACGCCCAGTGCCTTCAGCGAGTAACATGACGACAGCTGAGCTAGCGAACGCTATGGAGGTCCTATCGTTGCTCAACCAGAGTGGTCGGTTGCAACAAATGGTTCAACAAATCGAACACCATGAAGGTTCATTCACTAATGCCCCACAGACTCATGAGTCGGGGACCACATCGTCTTCAACTAATCCTTTCCAATCTGTGCCATGGCGTTCTAATGTGACTTACGCCACTATGCCTCAACCCCCTATCCTTGGAGAACCTATTGTTCATGGAGTGCCTACCGGAGTTCCTGAGCCTAAGTTTTTCTCTGAGCCTCAAGCTCCCAAAAGGACTCATGTTTTCGAAGCCTCTCCTTCTTCGGAAGAGAGCACTATCCTTTTGTCGACCTTGCAACAACTCCAGGGTCGTCTTGAAAACTTAGAAAATAGGACTAGTGCTAACTTAACCACTAACCCTTGTGTACCTTACCACCCCTCGCCTCTAACCCGAGTGTGCACCGGGCTTGCCGGTGTGCCTCCTGGAGTCAAGTCGCCCTTTGTACCCCGTACCAAAGCACCCAAACCCGTGGCGTGCTTTACCACTACCTACGAAGTGTACACCCTCGACCAAGCCCTCGCCCTAGGACTCGGTCCACTAGCGCCTATGGCGCTACTCCCCGACCCCACACAACCGGTGCCACATACCGGTAGAGGAACCAAAGCTTTTTTCAAACCCCAAACCGAAACCAAACTACCCAAGTTTTCGGGTAGAGACCTCGACGTTTACGCCGAAGATTTTTTGAGGTTCTTGAGGTCGACGGGACAAGAAGACCTCAACGAAAGAGCCAAGGCGGACCTTGTTATCAACGGTTGTGATAACAAGGACGTAAAAGAAGTGGTTTCGGGGGCACTCAAGAAAAATGACTCTTGGGTAAGGTTCCTTATTACGCTCGAAAAGCTCTACCCTACTTACGTTACCGACCTAGACCTTATTCAAGAGATAGAGCGTATCCCTCGGTTGAAGGAATACCCTACAACCGCGGACATAGCCCAATACGTCCAAAAGTTTACTACGCTTACGGACCAATTGGCTACGTCGTACTACGACGACTCCAAAGCCCTCCTACACCTCCTACCTCGTGTTCCGCCCAAAACCATGGACGAAATACGTGCTACTCCCGAGAGGTTGTCTAGAATACACACTTTCAACTCTCTCGTTGACCTCCTCTACGAGTTGGCCCTCCAGAGAAAGTCCGACGCTACTTTGAAGAACTTGCACTCGATGGCTCAACTCAAGTGGCTAGACGGCAACACCAAAGCCGACTCCAACGCCCCTATGAACCAAGAAGAAGCCTTTGCCCACTCGCTATGTGAGGAGTGCTTTGTGTCGTTCCAACAAGCACAAGGACAAGCAAACGGCAACCGTGGTGGTGGCGGTCGTGGCCGTGGAAAAGGTGGACGAGGCAAAGGACAAGGCCAAGGGCAGTGGTATTGGCGAAGGGAAGTCGAGGAGGACAACTCCACCGCGCCCAAGTTCTTCGCCACCGTGTTTTGCCCCAATTGTGGGACAAAACACAACGTAAGAGACAAGGCGTGGCAAGACAGCCTTGACGCGAGGAAAGAAGAGCAAAAGCAAACGAAGAAAGGTCAAGGCAAAGGGGGAAAGGACCAAGCGAAAGGAGGAGAAAAAGGAAGTGGAGGAAAAGCGAACGGAGGAAAGGCGAACGAAGGAAAAGGAGGCAAAGGAAAAGACGACGACAAAGGAAAGCCTCAAGAGAAGAAACGCTTGGAAGAGTTGACGGAAGGAGAGCGAGAAAAGAAGCGAAAAAGAGTTCTCAAGCTGGAAAGGCAAGCTAAGAATCTCAAGGACTTTCTCGCAGGTCAAACGCCGGGGGAAGCCTAGGTGGACACCGAGACGACGCACCGAGGTATTGCTACCTATTGAGGGTCGCTATCAATGGTGTATGGGTGGACGCATACCTTGATACCGGCGCTACAATCTCCCTAGTCTCCTCTAGGTTCGTAAACTACGAGGACCTAGTTCCCAAAAATATTTGTGGGGTAAAAACGGGAGAAGGGGGAGTCACTCTCACCGAAGGCGAGATAGAAGGAGAAGTACAAGTGGGGGACCGAAAGGTACTTCAAAAGTTTCAAGCGTTCGACACCGACGCCTTTGAAGCCGTATTGGGGACGGACTTCTTTGCGCAAAACGAGTGGATACAATATTTATCCCTTCAAGAGCCCACTCACTTGTTGGTGGTGAACGAAGAGCAAGAATGGGAAGCAATACCCCTCAAGGAGACAAAGTGTCCAAGCCCTACGCTCAAGACTCTCAAGAGTTTTCCGTTGGCACTCGATAGCGAGGTGAAGCAAGAGAGTATCCTCGCTACCTTGAGCCTACACCGAACGGAGAACTACACTCTCGACTCCGCCGCCAAGCGTGACGCGTTTCGAGAACTAGGCCTTAACCCGAACACGTGTAACGGCGACTTTGTCGAACTCTTTGCGTCCAAAGAGAACGCCGACGCTGAGTACTTTTGTACTCCCAAAACCAACAACACGTGGTGGTATGACTGGGGAAAGTTGGGAGCTTGGAAGATGCTCTACGCCAACCCCCCTTTCTCAAAAATACTCCACACGTTGGTAAAAGTTTATGTGGACCAAGCTACGGTCGCGTTGGTTATTCCCGAAGGGAAGAAGTGGGAAGAAAAAGAAAAGCTATGGGGGCCTATACTCGAAAAGTTGACGGTGACAAAGTTGCTCTTACCTGACGTTCCTCTTTACCGACTTAACCCAAACGAAGAGGTTTTGCCAAAGCCCCGTTGGCGAACCGCTATGTACCTAGTCTCGGGGAAGAACCTGTCCTCTAACCCCATGGAAAACGTGTCTGAGGAGATAAAGAAGTTCGTGCTAAAGCACCACCGTGGGTACGGAAAAGAAGAGATGATGAAAAAGTTTCCGGATGTGGACGAGAGCAAGGAAGAGTACAGGTTCGAGACGCCTAAGTTTCAAGTCGAAGAAGTGGTTCAAGAAAGTCCGAAAGAGGCAAGAGAAACTCAAGAAGAGAGCGAAGAAACCTCCGACGAAGGCGGAAGTATATCCGAAGCTCCTTCCGAGTCGACTATACCCTTTTCGAACGACTCCTACACCACAATGGACTACGACGACTTGGTCGCCAACCTGTTCTTGGAAGAAGTAGAACCTCTAGAGGCTCCTTCGACCCCTTCCGAAACTCCTAACCCCGAAAAACTTCTTTCACACGTTTCCTTCCCACTAGAATCGATGACGAGCGAAGGAGACGAACGTGAACTCCGTCTCCTACACGCACGCCCGAGTAAAAATTCGTTCCCTTCTTCAAAAGAAGATTTGGAAGAAACTCGTCTCCTTCTACTAAATCAAATTGACAGACTCCAAAAACTGGAGCTAAAAGAAAAATGGAAAAGCATGGTCTACCTAGACGAGTACGACGGAGAAGATGGGACGTATTTTGATGTCGGCGAAGAATTGGTCATGCTTCACGAACTACACGAAGCATTGGAACAAGAAGTTGAAGGAGAAGAAGAAAAGAAAGAAGAAAGAAAAGACCGATTACGCCGTAAAGACATCAAGAGGCTAAGAAAGAAAGTCAAAGAAAAGAAGAAAATTGAGCACCAAGAGAATCAGATGATTTTGGACCCCGAACAAGTCCTAGCCCTCAAGAAATTGACGGAGCAAGATGAAAAATCTAAGAAACAAGAATTAGGTGCGTCCAATCTACACGCATCTGAAGACCTCAAGATTTCGCTCGACAAAATGGATGTTGATGAGAGGATCAAGAAAATCATCCTGCATTTCTCTGACATTTTTGGTCCGTTACCTCCACCCGGATCGGTGAAGAAACTCGTGACCATGGACCTAGAACTAAGAGAAGAATTTCTCAAAGATCGAGTTCGATGTCGACCGTACCCAGCATCAAAAGATGACATGGCTGGGATTACTCGCCAAATCAAAGAATGCGTGGAGGCCGGTTTGGTTTACGAGTACAAAAAGACGGACTATCCTAAGCATTGCAGTCCATGCTTCCTGGTAGCTAAACCAGGGAGCACTGCAAAAAGATTGGTGGTCGACTACAAAAAGGTCAACCAGAAAATAAACCTGCACAGCGGTTCGTTGCCCCTGATGGAGAACACCGTGGAAACCGCTGCTGGATGCAGATACAAAACTAAAATGGACAAGCGGTCCGGTTTCTGGCAAATTGACCTAACGGAGCGTGCCCAAGACCTAACGGCATTCATTGCTCCGGATGGACGGGTCTACAAATGGCGGGTAATGCCATTTGGTATTGCTAACGCCCCGGCGTTGTTCCAGGAGCTGATGAATCAAATCATCGCCCTGTGTAAACGACGACCGGCCGTCCAAGAGCTCCTACAGCGTGGTGCAGTCCTGGAGGCTCACATCGACGATGTCATCCTAGGGACGAACACCATCGATGACCATCTCCTACTACTCCGAGAATTCTACACCGTCTGTCAAGAAAATCACCTCCGCATCAAGTTGGAAAAATGCGAATTTCTCAAGACGGAAACAGACTACCTCGGATTCCACATCGGAGATGGATGGTGGAAACCGCAGGATCAAAAGATGAAGCCCCTGATGGACTTCGACCTAACGGATTCTATGTCTAAAGCTGAAGGAGTTCAGAAAATCCGACAATTCATCGGATCCTGTAATTTTTACAGGCGGCATCTCCGAAATTTCACGGAAGCCAGCGCACCACTAACGGATCTCATCAAGAAGGAGACTCCGTGGCGCTGGGGACCTATTGAAAAGCAAGCAATCGAAAATGTCAAGAAGAAAATCCGAGAATGCCTAGTACTTGGAGTACCCCAACGCTACGGCGAGATGATTCTAATCACGGATGCCAGTAACCTTGGAGGAGGAGGGACATTATTACAGTGGCAAAAGCTAACTACGGATCAATGTAAAGACATTGATTATCGCCTAAGAGTTCAAGGTGTCACAAGAGAAGGATTCATGAAATCTGACTATGACTCCCAAGAATGGCGCCTAGTTCCACTTGGCCACTGGAATTGGAAGTGGAATGCAGCCCGCTCACACTATCACACCTACGAGCAGGAGCTGTTAGCTGGAGTTCTAGTGTTGGCTAGTCAACAAAGGATCCTGAGTACCAATCCCATCACGTGGCTATGTGATCAGGATTCCGTGAAGTACTTTATGGAAAGACCACCGCCAGATGGAAAACGTCTACGACGATGGTGGGTCTACCTGAGCCAACTACGACTCGCTACATTCCACATCCGGGGAATTA
Organism: Eutreptiella sp. 'Long Island Sound 2002'; assembly: GCA_964036045.1. Taxonomy (NCBI): domain Eukaryota; phylum Euglenozoa; class Euglenophyceae; order Eutreptiales; family Eutreptiaceae; genus Eutreptiella; species Eutreptiella sp. 'Long Island Sound 2002'. The sequence goes on along the minus strand of OZ038394.1, from coordinate 33,986,512 downwards.
AAAACGAACTCTGTGATTATCTATCACGGAATTGTTTTGATTCCCTGGTGGGGGCAGACACCGAGATGATGGCCCAAGAAGCTTTCGCCAAGATGGATCAACATCTCAATCTCTTTACGAGGAAAGAAAAACTCATGTCCTGGAGTATGAAAGACCTGACGGCCGATTACTCGGACATCTTGGACAAGTTGACGATTGGGAGCTCAAAGATCCTGGATGGAGTACAATGGTCCCGCACGTCAACTCACCTATACAGGGAAGACCTCATTTGTGTTCCCAAAGACTACGGAGAAACTATGTTGGAATGGGCACACAAAACGGATGGTCACCCTGGGGTGGAGAGAACTCTTTGGTTCTTCCAGAAGTATTTCTTCGCTAAGAGTAGCGATGCATCTCTCAAGAAGATTTTATCTAAGATCATCGCTGAGTGTCCCTGCACTAAGGCTAAAGCTAACACTGCAGCGGATCGTGGTGAGGTAAGGAATCTCCCGATTCCGAACCAAATGAACTCCATCCTCTACGTGGATTTTATGGAGTTACCTAAATTCGCTGGCCATGACTTCGCCCTCCTGGTGACGGATGGACTCAGTCGCTACAGCCGAGTGTTTCCCCTTACTAAGAAGGTGGATGGTGAAGGAGTATTGAAAGAGACTTTCGAAGGATGGGTACAAGTCTACGGATTACCCAAGATTATCCATAGCGATCAAGACATCCGGTTTACCAGCCCTACTGGTTGGTACCGAAGCGTCATGAGAGCCATGGGTACGGAAGTCCAGTTCGGAACTCCTTACCTACGAACAAAGGGTCCTCTATGCGAACGCCAAATCGGCTGTTTCAAAACAGTCATGAGGATTCTGATGCTGAACGAGAAGAGCCGAAACTGGCTAAAACTAGTCCCATATGCTATCTACTTGATGAATAATCAAGTGAGTAGCAGGACTGGTTTCACCCCTACGGAACTGTTCCTAGGGAGGCCAGGTTTCAACTTCGAATTCCCCTGCGCGAGCGAAGGAAATCCTAAAGTTGATGAATGGCTCACCGAGCAAAAACGGATCGCCGATATATGCCGATCACTACTGGAAAAGAAAAGAAGTAAGGAGAATCGTACCAAGAACCGCAAAAGAAAAGAAGCTATCTACCAAATTGGTGACTGGGTTCTGGTACATCACACAAGATTCAAGGCATGGCCTCGTAACACGCTGGACAGCCCTTACTTCGGACCATTTCTGGTCACGGATGTAGCTGAAGGATCCGTGTGGATCAAAACTCATCCTAAGTACGCAGGTCTGGTTGAAGTGGGTTACCCACAGCTTAAGCACTATGACGTGCTAGACGACCTCTATGACTGGGAAGAAGATCTACAAGAAAGCCTGGAAGCTGCAGCCGAGGATTTGGCCGCGGATCCTATCGATGAGGATGAAGAACTGCCGCCTATGGAGGATGACGGTTCACTACGGATGCCCGAAAGGGACATCTCTCTCTCTAGACCTACTGTACCTACATCTACGGCCGTAGAGGCTAGACCCAAAAGAATAAGCGCTAGTGAACCCATTACGTTTACTGAATCAGAGATGAAAAAGCAAGACTACTACTTGGTTGAAAGAATCCTCCGCCACACCTACAAACGTGGTTGGAGATTCTATACAAAGTGGTCTGGCTATTCTATCTCTGACTGTACCTGGGAGCCAGTGACGGCTTTCATACTCGATGACGGTAACGTCAACGAGGTTTTTGCTGATTACTGCAAATCTCAGGATTTGCGTGACATTCTGCAGTCAGCCCAAAATCAGGCCCGCAAGCGTGCTGGGAGGTGAGACTACTCCCTCCTGTTTCATAGCACCTGTGAAAACGGTGCATCTATGGTCCTAAGGCCCTGTTTCACTGAGCAGTGAGTTCACACTCACTAGCCTGGGAGTTGTCGTGGATTTCCAAGGGAACTCCGAGGCTGGGGGACAGGTTTCACCAATCTAGGGAGGGAGAGAGATGAGCGGTGTGTAACTGGCGCGCGCGTGAGTGTCAACAGCCCCAACTGAAGTGTGTTGCCTAGGAGAGAAGTGAAACACTACTGCTAAGCAAGCCGATTCTTACGGGTGGTGAACACCTGGTTCCATTTTGGAACAGTCAAGCATCCACCACCGGAGGGGCAGGGTTGGTGTTCCCCAGGGATGGGACCTCCCCCAGGAACTGGGTGGGCTGCAGGACGAGCAGAGTTTGCAAGGGCTGCCCAACCACGACCAGGGCTACCCCCTTGGCTGCAAACCTCCCCGCCTTGGGCACCCACCGTCAAAGACGCTAACGCCTGATCCTACACCGCAAGACACCCTGATCCTACAACTTCCCACACACACGCCCACGCCAAGGCAAGTCAAGTTGTAGCTAACACCAAGCATCCCTGAACAAACAGTGAACGCTTTGGGTGCATCTCGCCTCCGGTCCGATGACACCCGTGCAAGTGTGGACACGGAACCGAAGCTCAACGTGATCCGTGCAGAGTGAGTGAATGGCGCGCAAAAGTGTGTTGTGTTGAGTATGTGTGTGCAGTGCTGTGCGTGGATGTGCGGTGCAGGGCGAGCATGTGTGTGAATCTACCTCAGGGTCTCTACCTTGGGGCTACCCAAAAGAAAAAGAGAGAGGGTCACACACGGGGAGACCAGGAAAAAACCGTCAGGGATCAGAATGGGAGTGGGAACAAGGGCCAGCGTACGCTGACCAACGCGAACGCCCTTGCCCATTCCAATCCCCTGCCTTCCCAGTCTCCCACACGCTGAACTTAACGCTCTACAAAGGAGTAGCCCTTTGCAGCATGCCCCTTGCTAACGCCTCCAACCCACATCCCACTCTCCACTCCACACTCCTCCCACACTCGGAGAACTCAAACCGCGCAACTTGCAAGTCGGGAATCTCGCCCCAGAGTTTCATTGGGCTTTTTGAGTTCCCACGGTCCTACACTCTCTAACACACGCTGCATGTGTGAGCGGCACGGTGAGACATATGAGTGTTTTAGGTGCCTGCACGTGAGCATATGCATGCACTGAAAGATTCACCAGGCATTCCGCCACAAAACCACCAACAGACGACACTGACGCATATAGCGGCGCCTCCGCTATGCATGTATGCTGTCCTGCAGAGCGAGCAAGGAAGGTTCTCCGTACCTCCCAAACCTTGAATGTTTCCCTTATGAAGGTTTTACCCTCTATCCTACTTGGATTCGGAGTTTTTACGTGTGCACGACGCGGCGTACGCTGCTATTTTGCATGCGTGACGAGCTGTTTCCCTCCTGAATCCTGCCTGAATGCCAGCCCAAGCCAGACCTTGCGAGGCACCAAGAGTGTGCACAAGACTGCAAAGCAAGGTAAAGACACGCTACGCGTGTTGTGCAAGCTCTGACGAACACGTATGTTTCATTTCTGTTGTGCTATGTGTGGCTGATGTTCAAACTCGCCTATTACACGCACAGTGGTGAATTGATGCGCGCAAAACGTACAGTTACCCTATGGCTGTACTGTGCACCCTCCCCGCGCAAATTTTTTTGCCTGTCTGTAAGCCTCACTTTAGAAAATCGCGTTTTTCGCTGCTCGTTGTTTTCCAAATTCTTTGTTTTACAAAACTGCGCTTTTTGCAGCTTCAGAAGCGCTTTTTTACAAAAGTTCAAAAGTTTTTGGACTTTGGAGGCTTCGCCCCCAGTCCCGCACGGCGGACGCGCGCAGTTACGGGAGTCGCCAGAACTCCCAGCGCTACATTTTGCGCTTTTCATCTGTCCAAATACTTTTTCAAGTTTTGGTTCCTGGCGAGTTAGAAGCTCAGCTACGGTTCATTTTGAAGTTCATTTCAAGCGTTTTTCATTGCCGATTTCAACTTGATTTCAAAAATCGGTATCTGCATTTGTTATGTAAGGCTTCCCTAAGGATTCCTACGCCTTGTCCATGCTTTATATATCACTTTGAGCACAATCTTTCTGCAACTTCTGGTATTTGCATTTTTAGCTCCAAACTAATCACCTATTGTGCTGTGGTAAGAGTGGTATAGTAAGAAAGGTAACTCGCATGTATGCTTTCCGAAGTCACTCCACTCATTCTTTACTGTCGTACTGAGGTGCAGTGATCATACTTGGTATTGAAGGTGGTCCAGTTCTGGACTGAATAGTAAATGCTAAGAGATTTCACAGGGCTGCATATGATTATGGCCACAATATCATTTTTCAGCCTATTTTTCTGAGTGTTTACTCCTGAATTCCAGGGCTTCAGTCGGGGGGGGAGTCAGATTGAGCCCCATGGAGTATATATTTTGAACTCAGAGTGTACTTTATTTGAACTCAGAGTGTACTTTATTTGAACTCAGAGCAGATTCAGATCAATCATCATCATTCATCATCATCATCATTCATCATGCATCATGTGTCATGTGTCATGCATCATGTGTCATGACATGCTGGCGCCCTAGCATGTGTTTTTCACATTCCAACCCAAAACTTCACTTTCGCTCAGAACTAACACAACCACAACCCCACTCTTATGGGTTCCTAAGAAGGTTATACTATTCATTTTTCATAACTCTTTGAATTTGGATGATCACATTTTTGACATCATGGATTGTCATGCATGTCATGCATGATGGACTCATTTTGTGAGTGATACCACACATACTACCTTCGAAGGAGTCTAAGGCCCCTAAGGGACCTTTATTTACTCTACAACCCTTTTCCATGGTTGTCCCTACTTCTACATGTATTTTAATGCCTATTTGGTGGGTCCCAAGCATGTTTCATGTATTGGGGGATCCCAAGAATATACCTAGGCCTAAGCCAAGCCCCAAACACAAGGGGAGAGAAGAGAGATAGATAGAGGAGAGGCGCCTGGCGGCGACACCAGGGAGCACGTGGTGCTTCCTAGGTAAGTCCTAACTAGGTGTATTTTACTACAAGAGGGATATTTGTATGGTGAGAGTGGAAGAGAGGTAAGGAGTGAACATGAGTGTAAATAATGATTGTGTTTCATAGTCCCTTTTTTGCTATGGACTAAGCTGGAAGACTACAATACTATGAGCCCATTACTTTGCTGTTGTTGAGGAGGGTGCCAAATCTAACTCTCTGGGGATGCTGATCATCTCGTTCCTGCCCGTGTCCACCTCGCGCTCTAGTGCCTGGACCTTCCTGCGGAGGAAGACGATCCACCGCCAGGTGGCCTCCGGGACACCATCTCCCGGTGGGCCGTCGGGGTCGCCAGGGAGTCCTCCAGGAGGCAGCCGTGCAGGAAGCGGCGGCTGCCCAAGAAGCCCGCCTGGCCCAGGAGGCCATTGCCCGTAAGGAGGCCGAGGTGAAAGCGTTGGAAGAGGCGCTTGCCCAAGAGAGGGCAAGGAAGGAGGCCGAGGAAAGGGCCCATGCCGAGGAAACGGCCAGGGCCCAAGCGGACGCCACCAAGAGCGACGCCATCGAGGCCGCGCGACGGAAGGTCGCTGAGGATAGGGCCAAGACAGAGGCGGAGCTAGCAGTGTTGGAAGCGGAGAAGGCTCGGCTGCAGCGGGCTCGGGAAGCCGAGGCTGCCCATGCCCGAGAAGAGGCCGAGGGGCGAGCTGCCGCAGCCACCGCCGCCGCAATGGAGGAGGCGGAGGCCAAGCTCAGGCGCGAGACGCCCCAGGGAAGATCCAGAGTGGAGACCCTTCGAAGGCTCTTCGAAGGAGACTCCTCCTCCAAGATGAAGCTGGACCTGAAGGAGGACGACACGGGCAGCAGTGGGGACAGTGGCCCCACTACCCACCGACGAAGGAAGGGTAAGGGGAAGACTCCCGAGAGGGAATGGAGGCCTGCGGAGGGATATCCCCACGACTCTGACCCCTTCTTCCCCGCCAGCGACGGGGACGGTCTAGACCGCCGACATCGCCGAGGAATGGCTGGAGGAGGAGGCGGAGACGTCCCCATGGAGTCGGAAGGTGAAGATGGGGATTCCCCTCCTCCCTACCGGAGTTCAGAGCCCACCGCGTGCGGGACCAAGGCGCCCAGGTGGGGCGGAATGAACGAGGATGATGACATGGACTTCGGCTACCAGGAGGGCCTCCGCTGGGCCCGCCCAGTCCAGGGGGTCCTCCTCCGCCAGGGGGTCCGCCTCCGGGGGGTCCACCTGGTGGACGTCCTCCAGGGAGTCCTGATGGTCCTCCGCTCGGGGGTCCCGGCGGGCCTCCCCCAGAGGGTCCTGGTGGGTCTCCACCGGGTCGCCTCGGTGGGTCCGAGGATGGGGGCTTCTCCGTGCTGCAGCTGGCCTCGTCGGTCGGCCTCCTTCCCCGGTGGGCCGACTCCACGTTGCTGCTGGGGCCTGACTTTCTCAGGTGCAGCTGACGGGGCTTGGCCTCGGCTTTCTTGGCGACTTCAAGGAAGTTGCCAAGGGTGGTGTGGCCGGGGTGGTGCCCGCCACTGGGCCGTTGGGGGCTGGGGGCTGGGGTTCCGCTCTTGGTCTCGTTCTCTGCGGCTTGGGCGGCTTCAGCAGCCAGGGATTCCTGGTACTCCCGCCACTTCTTGTCCCGCTTCCTGTCCCCAGCGGAGCGCTTCTCCTTCCCGGGAGACGCGCTGCTGCTGCCCTGCAGCATGCGCTCTTCCCCCGGTTCGCGGAACTTCTTTTCGATCATGTCCCATATGGAGACGTTGATTGTAGCGCCCGACGGGTACTCGTTGGGGTTCTTGCCATCCTCAATCCCGTCGGGGCGCAGCCCTTCCCCTGGCCTATCCGGGCGGGTCCAGACCCTCCAGCGCTTGTGGCGGAAGCGGTAGGCGTATCCTTCTGCCGGCAGCCAGTTTTCCACTGCCTGCAGGCAGTCGGCGCACATATCCTTGCGGAGCTCGAACCTCCCGGGCATGCCGCCTTCGCACTGGGGGTTGCTGTGGCGGTAGTGTTGACCCCGCACCAACCCACGCAGCAGGTGCACAGGATGGGGGTGGGGCTGCGGCCATGTCTTGCCCGCCTCTTGCCAGTTCACCATGGGAGCGGGTGCCGCAGTGGATCTTGAGGTCCTCGGTGGGCGCTGGTTCCCCTCGATGGACTAGTCCTGGGGGTGGCTGTTGAAGCGGTTGCTGCGGTCCACTCTCTCTACAGGGCTGGGACCCAGACGCCCGATGGTGGTTGTGGAAGGGGGTGATGCAGCTGGGAGTGTGGCCGGTACTGGTCGGCCGAAGGAACTCGCTGACGTCGGAGTTCTGGTCGGTACACTTCCTTCACGGATTCGGCGCTGCTGCTGATGCTCGGGGCGATGCTCTGGGCGGCGCTGCGAAGCCTGTGGTACTCGGGTTTCAGGCGGCCCCGAGTGGCACGCGAGGGATGGCTAACCCCGCGGCAATGAAACGCTTTTGACGCGTTCCCGTGGGGGGCACGGCCACGGGACGCTGCGGCGGACACGCACAAGCAAGCAGGCAGGCAAAGCACTGCGCTCACAGGGGTATCCTCATGCTCTGGTCATGTGACAAAGCGTTTCAGGATCCTTGCCACTCTGAAACAAGGAAGCGAAAGTATGTACAGCAACACATCAGGATATGCACACATGGGGTTAAGACTGGCCTGGGATAAGGGCATCATAGGACAATAGACACTCAGTCCCAACTCATATCTCAATCCCAGGCCCGACCCTCTCAGTGGCTGGCAGGGGCGGGGGCTCAAACACAACCCATACCCTGCTCAATCCGGACCCTGAAACCCTGCCAATGGGGGAGGGTGTCCCGCCCAGCCACAGGCGAGTTCCTGGGAACCAAGGGGCTCCACGGCCAACTGACAGTGGCTCCCTATGCTCCCTCAACGGCAGGACCCAACTCCCCTTTGAGCCAGAGATAAGGCCCCGCCACTATCCCCTAGGAGTTGGTAGCTGAAAATGGGCTGTTTCAGCCCAAACTGATAATAGCTCGAAAAACTCTAGAACTGACCCCTCTTCCGGACCAGCCAGAGGTAGGGACGAAGCAACTGACCCTATGCCCTTCAAGTACGAACTCCCTGGAGCCCTCACCCAACCTGGTTCCCTCTGAGTCCCCGGCATCAGGGCGCCATGGGTTCGGCATGTGGGGTCATGATGCCAAAATTACCAAGATTGGAGTCTTTCCCATGGGTGGCTCGCCCGGTCAGGGCAAGGCCAATGGCTCACAGGGTAGGAGGCAGGACCTAGGACCTATATCTAAGTGCACAACTTAAAATTAGGTCCGGGCTTTCCACGGGCATAGACATATGGGATCGCCAATTGACCACACGGGGGCTGAAATTGGGGTCCCAAAAAGGGGTCATTTTGGCTGCTCAAAATGAGCGAAAATTGAAGGTATCCCCAATGGTATATCTCCCTGCCAGCTTGGAGATCGGATCCGCCGTCCCATATGGGGTCCACTGGCAGTCAAACCGAGACTCACATGTACTTGGCTCTCAAAGATCTCCATGACACTTGGCGTGGTGACGATCCAAACTGGGTCCACAACTGCCAAAATGGCAAAATTGGCCGTCACGGGCGACCATGCATGGTAGGAAATCTTGGCGATCTTGTCGCGCCAAGCCTTGATTCACGACTCCTGATTTCTCCTTTGGTCCCACGCTTTGGGATTTGGGTTGCTGTCACACTGGCTGCTTACTGTTCACCAAGGGGATGGTCACACGGATGGAGCAGAAAGCAGCATGCGGTGCAAAGGGGGGGATCATGGATCGCACCAAAAGTTGAATAACCCCGGATGAGCCAGAGGAGCAAATACGAAACTCAATGGCGTTCAACCCTTGGTCATATGCTACAATAATCGCCCTTTCTTCCTTGCTAGGTCCCTTGCCCCATGGAGATATGGCAGTTCCAATATGGCATACAATGGCAAATACAGCAAAATTTGGCCGAAATGGCCTGCACTCATGATTCCATATCTTCATGGCCACGGCGAGGATCCTTCCAACCAAAGATGCTATAGACACATGGGACTTAGGTCCCAATATATGTTACTTGCCAACCCTCGTAGTCGCCTTTAGCTATTTTCCCCCTTGGAGGGAAAATGACACGCAAATGCGGCAGAATGGCAACATACCCCAATTTGGGCAACTCGCAATTCTCCCTTCATGAGGAGAGGCCACATGGGGACAAACCCCATTCGATGCGGGTTTATGTTCCCTCTCCGAATTGCCCTTACCCCTGATCAAGTGGCGCACGCAACCCTGGGCCGAACATTAAGGGGGAGACGGGGTATGTGGCCATTTTGGACAAAACGGCTAAAATTCACCCAAAAGTGGTCACTCGAAAAATTGTATCTCCGTATTACAAGAGAGATAGGCCTTGGGCTTTTGCATGGATGCAAACCGAAGCTTTGCTTCCCTTTTGCGACAAGGGTTGGGGTTCAAAGCGTTATGGAAACATTTTTAACACCTCAATCCTTGAAGCACACCATTTATGAGAAAAAGTGCATATATTGGCCATATTGGCATGCATATATCTATGGGTCATTGAGGAACAAAAATACGAGCAAACATTTTTGGAGTAGGCCCATAGTAAGTGCTTTCAAATATGCCCACTATGGTTAGATTGTCCTCGCCCACCCATGTCATTAGCGTTTGCATATGAGCGCGTGTGCAAAGAGGCAGTATGGCACGCGTGCTCACAAGGCGACGCCATATAAAATAGGAGGCAAGGTTGCAAAAATCAACCAAGCCCTCCACGATGTCCTTCGTGGTGTCTACTTTACATATTGCCTTGGTTCAAGGCTCAACTCCCCAGAGGCTTCGAGTACCAGCCTCGGGGGACTGGCCATTTTGGCCTAATATTGGACCAAATCTTGCCCTCTCCCAAAAAACGGGTTTTGGTACGCATTGAATTGCGTGGAGCCATCATTGAGTTGGCTCAAAAAGCGAAAATGCCCTAGGGCTTTTGGCCTTGTCAGCATTGTGTTCGACGATTTACGTGCATGCTCACAAGCACACGAAGGTACCGTTTGCGCACGCCAATAACCTGGGTTTACAACATCCACATGCTGCCCCAAACATCCCTATTGCCCGGTTCCCTATACAAAGTGATATGCCCACGTGAAGGGGGCATGGATGAAAGGCGTAGGGGGGAGATGTGGGGTGCCGTCCGAACTCATTGTCCTTGAGATCCATGAGTTCGAGCGATCGACGGAAAACCTTGCGTGCTGATTTTCTTGCAGACGCCACGGCGAAGAATTCTGGTGAACACACCCGATGAAAGTACATTAAAAACCCTCCAGATCCAGCCCTTGACTTCCCTTGAAACCTCAAAGGTACAGGAGAAAAATCCTTCGCAAAACTCGCCACGGAGAAGCGACGCAAACACGGGAATAGGCGACAACAGGCGGCGATTTCACGGCAATTAGAAATCGCAGTAAAAATCCGGTATTTCACCGATTTCTAACCGAAAATCGATCACGAAAGTAAACTGTGGTAATTCTACATGGATTTATTGGTTAGGGATCAGATTCCGGATCCCGCAGATCAGAGAAAGGGGATTTCCCGCTGACGGACGGCATTGACGGCTTCTGGGCCTCCGGGCCATGGACCATGGGCTCTGGGTACCGCTTCACTAAAATATGCTGCGCGGATCACAAAACAAACAACTGCAACTCAACCAGGAGTGGTGGGTGCAGTTCGACTTCATCGCCATCCACGCTGTGCATGCACGCTGTGCTCTCCCTCCCTCCAGGCCCTGACAGGGAAACGCGTAGTGGCGTCCCTGTTAGGCTACAGCCGCTTAGCAGCGCTGTGTTCCCTTGCTTTCTTACAGGAGGGTCAATAGGACCCGTGACTCCTTCAGCAGCAACACCAAGTAGCGTGTGTAGGTGTTAGGGTCAGCAGGCCAGGCAGGAGTTGAGTGCAGGTGATGAGTGCTCACCCTGCCTTCGAAGGCCGGTGCTGGCGTTAGTGAGTGTAGTGTAGTGGTGTCTCCTGTCCCGCGTGCTTTTCCGCGTGGGCAGGGGAGTGCGTTAGCTTTTGGCCTTTAGCAAAAATGGGCGTTTTGTATGCCCTTAGCACACTTGGCCACCCCTTCCCTCTAGTAGGTAGGGCTTTTGCCGTCTTCCCCCAAGGATAGGCGCCAGCACAAAAATTGGGCGCCATAGGAGTGGAAATAGTAACTGACTAGGACCTTCGGTCCGACATCAGCGAAGCCCGGTCTTTGGGAGCCACGCCTGGGAGCGAAATGAGACACACACAGACATACATAGCACACTTAGGGGTAAGGTAAACCCTGTAAGGAAGGGTAGAACCCCATGGGCCTGGACCAGTCAGAGGTCCTAACTGTGGGCCTGCTTGTCCCCAAGGAGGGAAGGCACACCTTGCCTCATAACACCTGAAAGTGCTGCCCTGGGTCGTGGAAGGTGCCGGAGGGCTCGGGGCCGGCAAGACCAGTGGGGCAGGCACGCGAGGAGTCGACCTGAACGCTGCTGTTGGGGGTAGAACCGGATACTCGGACACCAACGGAGGCGAGAGCAGCAACAACGGAAGCAAGATCCATGCTGATTGTTATCCGGCAGAAAATCCCAGTCTATGAAGAAAATTGATGCGGATTATCCTAAGTACATCTGAGTGTCCATATCTGTCTGAAAAGATTTATATAAATCCGATTGTGAAAAAATATCTGGCTGATTTGGCTTCGGGCGCGCCTCAGCGGCAATTGGCGATTCCAGGCAAATGATCGGAACGCGACGGATTTACGATGAATGGACCGGGGAATCAGATCCGGCATATCAGAAATATATAGGTCTGATCCTGAGACTGAGCTGCGAGGCGGCGATTCCGCCGAAGCAAAGAAAATGACCAAAATGTAGCCAATCTGGGGCAGATCTGCTAAAATCTGAGCAGATGGGGGTTAGCCGCACTTACACTCCCCCTCCAAAAACACACTGGGGTGTGTCGCTACGTCAACGAAGAACGTAGTGCGGGTAAGTCCCAGAAACAATTAGAAATGTAGCCTCGATGGGGCGAAATCTGCCTGATCTGACCTGATTTGGGCTGAATTGGCACTGAATCAGGATGGATGAACCTGAAATGAGACAGAATGAGGAGTGACAAACAGTCCTCCGTGCAGTAAAACATTAGGTTAAGGGCTAAAAAGCATGTAAACGTATCGAGAATCGATACCAAACCATGCACTGGTTGAGAATGAGGTAGATTATTGGTGGATTGAGTGGGGGAATCAAGAAATGGAGTGACATCTCGGCGCTCTGGCACAGTTTAGCTGTCGCGGGCACGCTACGGTGTCCTCCACGTACTCTACATCGTGTTAGTCCCGCTTTTCTCGTTCTGAAAAGTGCAGCATGTGTTTCAGATTTGGCGCATCTGGTGGATGATCACAGGATTCAGCAAGATTGAGAGTCAAATTGAGCAGAGATGAAGGAGATGAAACAATCACAGAGAGGGAAAACAAATACAAATGTAGTCTGCAGGCCCTAAGTGAACCACAGAAGGTTTCTGTTCACTTAGTTAGGCAAAGCCGTAAACAGATCTTCGAGGAATGTGAGGAGATGACAAGGAAATCAACCTAAAATGTCCTAAAATGAGGCAATTTCCCTAAGATGAAGGTGAAATGAAGCGGAATGTCTAGAACTAAAACTACTAACACTTTCGTTTAGACTAGAGTTAATATATATTGTCGTTTATTCAGCTGAATTGTGCTTTCCGGCACGTTGGTTTGCGAGCATCCAACAGATTCCATGAAAATCTGGATCATGTGATGATGCATCATGATGGGACATGATAGCCCTGGATCCTTGGCATGTAACGCGCCGAAGGTTCGCTGAAGGCGCCTTACTGACAGTATATAACTGAGAGACACCGAAGAGTCCTTTATTTACAGTGGCGACGGTGTCAATCGACTTGGACAAGGCCGATCTTTCGATTGAGTCCCACAAGACACTTGGATTCACCATTTTCGACAGTTTCAGGTCGATTTGAGCTCACATTGGCGTGTGCCAAAAATACAACGAAGCTTACGGACCTCAAAGGTTGCTGTTAGAAGTCCCTAGAGCTCCTATGTGAAGGTTGTCTGAACAATTGACGTCGGGGTTTTGAGCAACAGTGGCAGAATGATGGACAAACCTGAGGAATTCAAGGTAAATTCAAGGAATCTGGATCTGAATCTGGACTTTGGTGATGCTGAAGCCAAGGCAAATGAAGGTATGATCTGAGTTCCTGACGTCGCATCTAGTGCAGCCAGTACTACAGGGGATACCTGTAGGGGTGAATGTCGCCGGCCGGCGTTTTTACTATGTACATTTGCTTCCATCTGCACGAGTAGCCAAATTCCAAAGATGCACAGACCAACAGAGACAAGATTACCCCGAATCTGCCTGAATTAAGCCTGAGTTTGGTTTTTTCTGGACACGGCAGCACACTCCGTGGCTTTCGGCAGCGTATCTACGCCTTGTCTGCCGAACGGAGACCAAAGAAAAATTGATTGACGTCAAATTATCAAACATTCGCAGTTCTCCACATCATGATGTAATCAGGAAAAATGAACAGTGGATTGAGCAGAATGTGGTTTTTTCAAGTCGTCAGAACACTCACATTGGAATAAGTGGTCGACGGGGCGAGGCTGGAGCTTTTGTAGGAGTTGGACATGCAAGGGTTTCGAACCTACACCCTTGAGCCCTAGCGACGAGTGCCATGACGCCCTGGACTAGACGACTGTTACCCAGATTATGGCGTCGGCGACTCAAGTCACGACGGATCTCCCTCAATTCGGCCAAGCACGAATACATGTGACCACCAACCTGTCTGGTGGGGCCCTCGTACGGCTTGGACGCTGCAAATCAGCGGCCGAACTCGAAGCTTGGTCCTCATTTGGTTCCTGGGCTGGCCTGACCGCAGGAGGGGGGATCGACGGATCAGTCCTGGAATGTGGCTGCTGAGGGCCGTAAAAGGCTGGATCTCGATTCACCACAGGTTTTTTTCCCGTCGCTCTCCACTTGTCTGTCTGGTTTCGACAAACAGTCTGTCAGGAGTACGCCAATTTCGGGGCGCTTCTTGAGGAAGTCGATGAACCCCTTGGTGTACCCATGGACAAAAGAATGGGCTGGTTCCCAGTTGTTGTGACTGGAATCAAAGCCCCTCCACTCACATAGAAATTCCCATTCGCCCTTTTCGTCACGTCTTGCTTCTACAATCCTCTTGAGTTCGTACTTCCCCCCTTCGATGACCCGATTGGACAAAAATTTCGAAGTCCAAAAAAGGGGTTTAACCCGATCCTTGGGGGAGGGGATCTCTCTCTTGAGGCGATCGCCCGAAACGTCAATTTCCCTGCTGACATCCACACGAATCCTCCACCTGTTCTCACCTAGACGCGCTGTAACAGCGAATGGCCCCTCCCACAAGGGAAGAAGCTTGTCATCTCCGTCCAGGGTGGTTTCGGATTTTCGAAGCCAAACTCGATCATCGACTTCAAAATTGTGGGGGTTTTTTCGGCCTTGATTCTGGACCCAAAGCCAGTCAGCTTGATGCTTATCGATTAATTTCGAGACAGTTTTATCTGCTCGTTGGACGTCGTCCAAAAACAACGAAGCATCTTTACAAGGGCGAGGATTATTCAACGGCATGTTCCACCAACACTTCTTTCGTCCAAAGACAATTTCATTTGGAGAAAGGCCATGGTACAAAGGCGTGTTGTGGTAACGGCGAAGCAATGCGAAGAGAACTTCAAGCCAATGGAAATCCTTTTCACTCGCGAGCTCCTTACGAAGCATATTTATAATAGAGCGGCCGGCTCTTTCGCCAGGCAACGCTCGATGCGAGTGGATTTCACATCTCAGGTGGTGGATTCCAAGGCGAGCACATAATTCCTTCCACCATTCGGAGGTGTACTCTTTGCCTGAGTCCGTAACCACCTCGGATGGGACGTCCCAACCTCCCATCCAGGTCTGCGCGCACCATTTGGCGGCAGCCTTGCCAGTCATTGACTCGATGTTGCAAGGCAACACCTGGATGTAGCCAGAATGACGGCACTGAATAAGGAGCACACCATTGACTTTTTTATTTGTCCAATGGCACTCTTCGTCGTCGAGTTCACCAAGATAGAAAAAATCACTGGTGACTGTGTTAAAGAGGCGCTCCGGAAAAGGATGTGGCCTCAGATGGCCGTGCTTCTTCGCGCTGGGTGGCGTCGCGACAGCACATTGGGCACATCCGGCGGCTACTTTCATGCAATGAGTATATAGCCTTGAGCCAAACAACCTATGTTTAATCATCGACCATAATCTACGGCCATGTGCGTGGGGGGACTCCCATTTGTGCCACCAGTTTAACACTCGGGGGGCCAGGGCGTCTGGTACGCACAATTTACCCTCCATCCACAGCTTCCCCCCATCCAACGAGTACTCAGCATAGATTCCATCCTTGTGAGCATCTTTGGATTTGAGATTCTCAAAGACCTCTTTAAACATGGAATCATGCAGATAATCGGACGTCCAGTCACGGATGATCAGGGAATCTTTCGGCAGGGGTGGAGTTTTGGCCGGATCTCGACGCTTAATGCCCTGAATCAACCGAAATCCACTTACACGTCGGGTGTAGTCAAACCGTTTCACACTCCCTGAGGAGGGATCGGTGACTTTTTCCACGACTTTCAGTGATTTGGTTATGATTTCATGAGCATGCGCCGGATCTGAAAAGGCCGTGATGTCATGGCACGGTAATGCATGCTGTTTAACAGCGCATTGCATGCATTCACGTCGTAGGAGCTTTTTTTCTTCCTGATCCCACTCGATTACGACGTGGCGGTCCTGCTCCGTACCATGGATGTTGGTACTTTGCAGCCCCTCTGAAGCGGGGTAAGCCCATCGGCTCAGAGCATCCGCTACCGTGTTGTGTTTTCCAGGCAAATACGACACATGGAGGTCAAACAGACTGAGAAATTCGTGCCATCTGGCCCGTCGACCAGCTGGGCTCGCGACAGTATCAATGTGTTCAGTGGCCCAATACTCCAGAGATCGATGATCCGTCAGGACCTCGACTCGATTGGTGCCGACCCACGATTGGTACTTTTTCAAAGCACAGATTATGGCGTAGGTTTCTTGCTCACGTGGCGACCATTGCATTTGGCGTGGGGCTAGCTTCCGAGACCAAAATGCAAGAGGGTAATGATCACCTGTGGCTTCATCAACCTGTTCAAGGACAGCTCCGATCGCGTACCTAGAAGCGTCGGTTCTTATGTAGAAAGGTCGGTCAAATTTCGGTACATGCAACGTGGCGACTTCGCAGAGGGCCGCCTTCAAGTGATGGAAGGCCTCCTCGCACTCGTCAGTCCACTTGACACGAACCTTTGAACCTGCCTTGCCCGCATCTCTCCCTACCTTCAATAATTCAGTGAGGGGGGCAGCAAATTTGGCATAATTCGGCACAAAAGTGTGGTAAAAATTGCAACAACCCAGGAATCCTCTCAATTCCGTGATCGTCTCAGGGCGCTTCCACTTCTGAATAGCGACGAGCTTCCCTGGACTGGGTCGTCGGGTGCCATTCTCAAGGAGAGAACCACAAAATTCGACTGATTTTAAAAAAAATTTTCCCTTCTTTGGCCCACAAATCAGCTGATTGGCATCAAGGATGTCCAAAACCTGGTTCAGCTGCTTTTCATGTAGGGCCACCAGCTCGGCTTCGGTCAATCCCTCCCCCTCTGTCGCGATGATTATGTCATCTATGTACACACTCACGAAGGCACGAAGCTCAGGATGAGCTGTAAAAAGCACATCCTCCATCATTCTTTGAAAAAACGAAGGGGCGTTCTTCAGGCCCATGGGCATGACCGTCCACTGGACTGGGCCACATGGCGTGCACATACAGGTGAGAGGTCGGCTGTCCTTCCTCAACGGCATTTGGTGAAAGCCGTGACGGAGATCCAGCACAGAAAACAAACGACCTCTTGCCCTCTTGGCGATTTCCTCCTCAATGAGGGGCAGGGGGTGTGAATCCGCCTTGGTTTCGGCGTTGAGGTTGCGAAAATCAACAACCATTCGCCAACCATCAATAGTGTTCTGGTCTGCAGGCGGCGGCTTCGGGACTGTGAAGGGTGCACAGCACCATTCGCTGGTCATACAACCCTCAAGCCAACCAAATTCCCTGAGATTTCTCTCGATTATTTTTCTGAGTATCTCATGTTTGTGTCCATGGTTCTCATAAGGACGCTGTTTCTTCGCCTTGTAACCTTCACGAAGCTCGATGAAGGCTTCACCGAACTGCCCACGGACAGGGGGGTCTTCGATCAACTTCCCCGAAAGGGTTGTGTCCTTCCGTTCCTCAAAAATCTTGTCTCTTTTCTTGGAACACAATTCAGTGTCCACCTGATCGCCAGGAATTACTGTCGAAAAAACTTTGGCGACTTCTTCGGCCTTGGCAGGAAGAATCTTCTTACGGATGTCCCTAAAAAGGTCCGTATCAACTGCCTCTTGAAGATAGGTGGGTCGAGTGTCGACATTCCAGAGATTCTCTTCGTGATCCAGCTCCTCGAAAGGATCTATGAAAGCTTCCACACGGGGTTTTTCATAAAAAACTCTGAATGTGCGGCGCGATTTAAATTTTTTCTTCGCCCGTGCACTGAAGATTCTTTTGGATGTAGATCGTATTGGGGAAGAGGGAGACGAGGCGGATCCATTTGACGTTGGATCACCTTGGGCATCTGACGGACAAAAATCAGAAAAAATAGATTCATCATCAGTACCACGCTCAACCTCAGATTCAGACCCAACACAGGAATCAGTACTAGAATCAGCAGAATCAGAGTCAGAAAGCTTTCCATCCACCAGGAATGCAAGCGAACTCCAGGACCGCTGTGGCAGGGGACCTGTGTCGTCCCTGGCATACAGCTTAATCTTCCTGGGAAGTTCGATGTAATCTACACAAATGTCTTGTAATTCCTGAAACCAAGGCTTGTCGTCCCACAAGGGCACAACTAAAATCGCCTGGGTTTTATCTTGCTTGATTTTGTGGATGACCTGCTGGATTAAGTGAAACGGAGGATTAATCCATAACTTCTTGTCCCATTTATGGGTCCAAGCGTCGCGAAAGTGCTTGTCAAAGCGCTTGTTCTCGCGGTTAGCAAAGGCATCATACTGTGGCCAAAAGGAATGGTGTTCATAAAAATATTCACAAATTGTATCGCGCCATTTGTCGACAACTCTGTAGGATGAAGAGTGCCAGCGCGAAGGGCGTCGTGGCTGGGAGTCCCTACGAAGACATTCTAACTCTCGGGAGTAATCGGCACTCCCATTCACCTCTGCAATGGTGACATCTTCGCCAAACTTTGGTGTAACCTTTTGCCTCAAAAATTCTTCTGCACTTTTAAACCCTGCGTGCAAAAAACGAAATTCAGGACGCTCCAAGGGACCTGACTCCAGCAAAAAACAACGCCGATGACCTACGGGCGCCACCCTGTTCTTGCGAAGCCAAGGATGGCCCAAGTAAAGGTCATACTTTATGTCGGCACGATAGAAGTAGTCATCCTTAAGGACAACTTCCTCCACATTACCTTCTTCCCAAAGGTCTTGAGCGACCAAATGAGTTGATATATAACAACCGCGTTGCCCACCTGCGAGAGAATGTCCAGAAACTCCCTCGAGGGTAACAGGAAGAGGCGAATCAAACACGCAGTCGTCAGGCAAAAAGGAATTGGATTGGAGATTTACCTCTGATCCATTGTCACACAAACAAGTGGCGAGGTGGAAATTGCCCTTGCGATCAGAGACCCACATCTTTGTGACAAACTGACGGGCCCTGTGCTTGGACTGTACACCAACCTCGTCCACTACAACAGAAGGATCCGCTGCCGGATCCAGGGGAGAGGAAACAAGCGACCCTACATCAAGTAGTGGTCGATAAGGAATCTGGGGATCATGCCTGAAATCGCCTGGGGAGAGGCGATTTTCGTGGCTCCCCTAGGCGTTCTGACCTCCAGTAGCTGCGTTAACATTGTGGACACACCCTGATTCGTCGACCCACTCATCTTGGAGCGGATCATCTGCTGGATTCAAGGCATTTTCAGCGTAATCTCGATCCGCATCGGACACCTGATCTGCACCTGAGACCTGATCCACACGATGCTTGCCCTTTCCACGTCCACGGCCACGGCCGCCGGATGATGGACCTCCACCGTCGCCACGCCCTCTGCCCTTACCAGAGAAAGGGGTCCCAGAAGGATTTCCCTTACCTCTACCCTGGGATCCTGGAGCATTTCCCTTGTTTGTACCGGATTGAGGGGTTTGGCCTGGATTTCGATTTCCGCCTCCGGCGTTGCTATTGGGATTTTTCTGGCCGTTCGGCTGCCCACCGGAGCCGGATGGAGTCCGATTTCCTGTGCCTTGGGACCCGCCAGGGCCTCCAGTATTTTTGTTTCCACCGGAGGGGGTCGGATTCCCTTTTCCAGCCTTCCCACCATGCACCTGTCTGTCATTCCTGTCTGAATTTTGCGGATTACTGATATTTTCACCAATCACCTTGTGATCGTAAGGAGACCATCGGTGATTACCAGTAGAATGCGTCTTAGCTCGGTTCGTAGAACCTAAAAGAAGGCAGATGCTACAGTGATCCTGAACATTCCGGGTGTCATTCACCTTTTTGTTGCCCTTTTGGGCCCCATTTTGGGTGTTTTGCTGGGTATTCTTGTTTCCCCCAAGACCCTCATGGAAATTCTGATTGGCGGCGTCGGCGAGCCGCTCAACCTCTTCCCAGAGTTCCTTCGGGGTGAACGAAAACACCCAGTTTTTGGCCTTCAGGCGATGGCCATGGAAGCTTACTCCCCTGTTGAGGACTTGGACAAACAAGTCCCGATCCTCGTGTTCATTAAAAATGATTTTCCACGTCTCCTCAGTGAATTTCACCTTGGAGAAGGACGTGGGGGAGCACTTTTGAAGTGCCTCCCTGACGGAAAACCTATTGGCAGAGGCATCGAAGCCATCCACCTCCGCCCACCAGGTCTTGACCTTTTCTTCGGACTGTTTGTTCCGAAGGGTGGCGGCAGTTTCTGAGGGGATCTTGTCAAAAATCAGATTTTTCAGCTCGGCACTAGAAAATTTTTCGCCTGAATGTTCAGCTTCTTCCACTAAATTCCAGAAGCGCTGTTTTTTGTCTTGCACCTCGTGCAAGATTAATCGCGAGAATGAAGGAAAATTCTTCAACATTTGGTGGTAATGGTCCTCTGGCAGCCGGGATCCACGTACCTCCAACTGTTCCCACACCTCATCAAAGGTAAGGGGGGAACTTGTATCCTCACGATCACTCCAAGTCCTGAGCCAAGTGTTGGCCGGCGCTCCCTCAAGGCAATCCAAGAGGGCCATCAGGAACTGATCATCTTGGAGTTTTTGAGTCTTAACCCACAGTTTAAATTCCCGTTGGAACTGAGGCCAACGTCGGGGGTTCCCATTATACTTCGGTTGCTTGGCAACCTGACGAAGTCGCAATGAAGTAGGATTAAGAAGCGAATCCAGCCCAACACCGGCCGTAATGGCAGACACCTTGGCGGCATCATTAGCCACACCAGCTCCGGCGAGGGTCTGGGCGAGCAACAGCTGGGCTAAGGTATTGGAATCAGCAGCAGGAGGGGCAGTACGGGAGGCAGTTCGCTTGGCATTCTGAGCCTCAGTCCTAGCCTTCGCCGTCCTACTCTCAGATCGAGAGATTTTAACCCTTTCCTTTAGCTTGATCCTGCTGATCCTTGCATCGGTGGTCCTGGAGTCCACCGAAGGAGCAATTGAAAAAATTTCTGTCGCCTCCTCCGACGGTTCTGTTGCTTGTTCCACCGATGATGCACCCTCAGACCGCATGTGCGTCTTGAAAAGATTTTTTATTCCCAGCGTTTCAATGATGAGGTGCATTTGATCTTTGAGCGTTTGGAGCTCAGCATCTCGCTGGAATCTGCAGGAGCAGTCGGCAGGACAGTACATACCGTGTCCTGAAGGGCCCGAGCAGGCTGTCGGACCGCTGATCTCGGTGGTCCGCAGCCAGGAGTCCACTTGGGGAGCTCCTTCAGCCCTAATTTCCAGGCTTGCCTGCCTGGCCGCCTCTAAAATTCCCTCCTCAACCGCGGCGGCTAGATCGTCGCGGATGGAAACAGGGGGATGAGGGGCGGAGGGCCCGGGAACAGGTGCCGTGCCCTTCTCCTTCGGGAAGGGGCTTGCCTTCCAGATCTGCAAAAAAATGGCAAAAGAGTCATCTTCTTGAGAACGCCACCACATCCTGGTATTAATTTCGTCCTGAAGGAGGAAAAAATATTCCATTAAAAAATCAGAGGCGATTCTTTCTTGTCCGATCAGCTTAGACGTGGCTAAGAGACAAAGGGCCTCAAGGGCCTCAAGGTTACGGGTCACTTCTGGGGACAAATGGTCGCCCCAGTGTGCCCAAGAGGCTGGTCGATTATAGTCAGGTACCTCACCTGGACCACCCATCTCAATGTCGTTCACATCGGCGTCAATGGTCTCAAATGTTGGACCTCCGTAAGGAAGGTTGGTACCTGCCAGCTCCGTAAGCTCCACCGGAGCGTTGCCATCGTCGTAGGCCGGCGAATTCCAGCTGCTCAATGTCCAATTTCGACTGGGATCATAATGGTAATCTGGGCCTCCACAGCTGCTGATGTGCACCCTTCTTGGGCAGCTTGGGCTTGCGCAAGGCATTCCTCTCAAGGCCTCGTTCGCGCAGCAGCATGGCAGCGTAATCGTTACTTCTCCAGAAGCGGCGGGGTCTACGGGGCCGTACTGGGGAGCGGGCTGTGGACTGAAGGGCTGTGAAGCAACATTCAGGTAGCCTCTGCTACCATGAAAGTGCTGCCCTGGGTCGTGGAAGGTGCCGGAGGGCTCGGGGCCGGCAAGACCAGTGGGGCAGGCACGCGAGGAGTCGACCTGAACGCTGCTGTTGGGGGTAGAACCGGATACTCGGACACCAACGGAGGCGAGAGCAGCAACAACGGAAGCAAGATCCATGCTGATTGTTATCCGGCAGAAAATCCCAGTCTATGAAGAAAATTGATGCGGATTATCCTAAGTACATCTGAGTGTCCATATCTGTCTGAAAAGATTTATATAAATCCGATTGTGAAAAAATATCTGGCTGATTTGGCTTCGGGCGCGCTTCAGCGGCAATTGGCGATTCCAGGCAAATGATCGGAACGCGACGAATTTACGATGAATGGACCGCGGAATCAGATCGGGCATATCAGAAATATATAGGTCTGATCCTGAGACTGAGCTGCGAGGCGGCGATTCCGCCGAAGCAAAGAAAATGACCAAAATGTAGCCAATCTGGGGCAGATCTGCTAAAATCTGAGCAGATGGGGGTTAGCCGCACTTACAACACCTTGCTTGTCATTCCCCCCTGGTGTAGTAAGCCACCGTTCTTCGTTGGCTCCCCAAGGTCATTACATCAGGGCAGTCCCCATGCAACACATGGTCACCAAGGCATACACTCGCTGGGTGGCTGCAAACCTGATAAGCGGCCACCCGGTCCACGCTGGAAACCATAGGCGTGGAACTGCAGGGCACAGACAGGGTCAGTACAGTGCTCAGTAAGCAGTGGTCTGTGAAAAACCAATGGCCTTCGGCCAGGGAGTGGTCGTCACGGGGGGCTAACGGTCCTGTTCTGCGATGCAATGCGGGGCAACTGTGACAACTGCTCTTACACCCATACACAGGCACGTATGCACAAGAGTGCTCACTGCTCCTGTAAGGTTAGAACACAGTCAGTAGACTGACACAGGGAAATTAGTTTTTCTTTTTACGCCGGGACAGAGTCTCAGCACGGGTTAGTAGCTGCCCCTCGTTGTTCTCAACGAGGTAGGAGCGGAAGATGGGGTCGATACTCCCATCTGGTTGTATGAAGGCTGACATAGGTTCCCAGGTCGCCTCAGATAACCCATAGCCATCCCACAGGGTTAGGATATTTCAGCCCTGTTTATACTCGTGGCGAGCAATACCTGCAACCACGTAGTAACCATCGACTGCCATCTCATCGGCAGTCATCTCTTCGAGTTCGTCTGCCTCCTCTGGACTGGCAGCGTTCTCAAGGTCTATACGGCCGACCTCACTGTCGCTGAGGCGCCACTCATCCCAGGACAAATCGTCAGGGGAGTGATAGTGCCTCAACTGTTTAGGTGCACACAGCAGGTCACCACCTAGATGTGGACTGCACCTGACATGGATCCTGGATCAATCTATCTGGATGATACGATAGGGTCCAAAATAAGGGTCCTGTAGGCAGTTACGTGGCCAGGGGGGTAGGCGTGAATGGTGAACCAAAACAAGGTCACCAACCTTGAAGCTGGCAGGTCGCCGTAGGCGGTTCCGTCGGCTCAGTTCACGGTCACGAATGTGTCTCACGTTAGTCCCAGCCTGGTTAGCCAGAGACTGCTTGTGTTCCAGCCAATCTCCCACAGGGCTCTTGAAGTCCTCAGGAAAGGAGGTTTTGAAGAACCAAGCAGGTCGTTCTCCATGGAACAGTTCGTGGGGGGTGAAACCCGTAGAAGAGCTCCGCTGTGAGTCCATGGTCAGCACTGCCCAGGGCACTAGGCGTACCCAGTCCTTGGTACGCTCCTGTTTCATCAGGATTCTTAGGTTTTGCTCCACCACACGGTTCTGTCTGTCACAAACAGGGTGAGACGTGTGGGTATAGGGCACACCTGTGGTTACCTCCACGTTGAGGGCATTTAGCACTCGTTTGTACCCACCAGTGTCACTGCGGATGCGTACATCTTCATCAGAGTGCACCTGCTTAGGTGCTCCATAGGGTTCGAACCATTGTTTGACCAACATTTTCACAGTCTGCTCACCTGTGATTTTCTTTTTTTTTTAACCATGTCAACACCTTCAGGGTCCTTGTGGGTTCGTTCTATGTTACATCAAGAATGGTTGGGGGTGTCATGGCTCAATGCGGCTACGCATGGCCTCAACCTCCCTCATTTGGGTTTTTAGGCCCTCCTGTGGGTTGCTGTGGCTATCTGCGGCAAATCACCGAGTTCATGTCCTCCCGGGGACTCAGGATGTACACAGACCTACATACACCTGGGCCTGGGTCTGAAGTATGTACAAAAATCAGAAAGCCTGATTTTTGTCACTCCCCCAATGGTTATGAACCTATGGGTGCTGGTTGGAGTGTGAAAAAAAAAAACCCTCAAGGACTATTTTAAACAAAGCAAGCCTTGCCAGCAAGGGCTTACTGCATAATTTTCAAAAAGAAAACCAGCTGCAGGGAAAAAGCATGGTAGACTGGGGATAAGTAGACGGGTGAAAACAGAAAAGCTAAGTTGTTGGAACAGGAGGTAAAATGATCGCCACGCTGGCAGCAGTGGACCTGTGGTGTTCAAGAGGATCAAGTGTGTGCAGAGAATTGTGTTTGAGGTGTGTGTGGTGTGCTGAGTGATGTATGGTCCTGTGTGATGTGCAGTCTGTCGATAGGTCTGTCAGTGGTATGGACAGTGCAACAGTTGTCATGTTCTGGTGTGACTGGTTTGTGTGTATGTGTGCTGGTGTGTAGCTGGTTCTCGTGTTAACGTTAGGTTTGGCTGTTGAGTGGGTGTGCTAGTGCTGTGTTTATGTCTCAAATCACTTCAAGTCACGAACACTGAACATGGAGCAACAATCAACGGAAGGAGTGTGAGTTGTAGGCTTGCGCTTTAGCAGTCTGGGTGAGCAAAAGCAAGACGTCCATGTGTTCTCAGAGATCTGAGGTAGGCAAGGCATGGAGATAGTGAAAAAGAAAGCCAAAGGTGTGGCGTTGTAACCCCTGAGGAACTCAGGGGTTATGCAGGCATGTCAGTCAGCCGGAAGGCTCAATATATAATGAAAAAAGATAATCAGAAACAAATAAAAAGGAGCAGTGCTCCAGGATTCCCTGGTGCTAATATACCTTAGGGAAATATTGGGCAAAGCATTGGGGCTTTAATGGGTGCACCGACTGCGACAAGAGTGTCTCAGCGCGGAAGAGCCACTCTTTGTATAATGTGAGTACGTGAGAACTGACGCGCCATGCCCATAGTTGTAGAAGAGCTCTTGAAAGGTCCAATATTACTTCTGACTTAAAGAAGAGCGCTTCATATTCGTCATATTGACTCAACCTTTTCCATTCGTCCTCGAGCCCAACTGACGTGAGGATGTCATTGAATGTCATTGTCACTTGCTTTTGGTGCTTCTGTAACTGAAGTTCACGGACTGTGTGGTAGCATTGCCGATATCGTATTGTTAGTTCGTAGGTCCATTGCGCCGTTGTAGCGGGGTCCAGTGTCTTGCCCACTATCAAAACGTGCTTGGCTGGTGGCTCACAGGTGTATAGCTGTGTTGAGGCAAGGGCAAACAGTTCGCGAACATTGTCAATGTCGTCACTCGCATAGGGCTCATGAGCTGGCTGACTTCTGTTGGCGTCCCAAAACACACTGTCATCGCTAGAGTCGGATTGAAGCGGCGGGGGCTCATCATTGTCGCTTTCCGAGAGACTCCGTGCGTTCCACATGACTTTTGGTAGCTGTGGTTCCCCTCGCTGTGAGGTAGTGTGCTTGACTGTTTCTTCGCTGCGTGTAGCGGCCTTGGATGAAGTGGGGGCTGTGTCGGATATTGCAGGGCCTTCTTGTTGCTTGTTGGCCAACATGGCGCTTGCCAGTGAGTGCATAGCAACATTGATATTTGGGCGCTCCAAAATCTGGGGTGGTCTCCCAGGCTTGCTGCGACAGTTTGGACGGTCTCGGAACTCTCCAATATTCACTGAGTGCTTTTTTACTGTCTCTTTGCATGATCTGTCTTGGCGTTCACGGCGCGCTGCTATGGCCTGCTCTTCGGGCGTAAACGGCGGTGTCGTAGGCGTGATAGCTGTAGTGTGGAATTTCACTCTAGCTCTGGCGAGGGCTTCTTCGAATTCCTTCTCTTCATCCAATAGCCCTTGTTTTGCTTGCCGTTTCCTTTCAGTCCTCCTGCGCTTTTTGAGCCTCTTTCTCTCCGTGTCGCGTGCCAGCAGATCCCACTGGGTAGTTTGATCTTCATCGCCAAAGTCCTGGTTTTCTTGATCTACTTGCTCATTCACAAGGGTAGAATTAATAGCTTCGGCAGTTGAATTCTCCTCACCAGGCGGGAACGGATCAGCAGGGAAGGTACCTTCAATTTCGCAGCGTGTGTGCGTAGCGCATTGGAGCGTTGTGTCCAGCGGCTCACTGTTAGCTGCTGGCACTACGTTGAACACTGGTGTAGAGGGCGTGCTGGATGTTTCTTGTCGGGGTTGGTTTCCATCGGCGAAAGCTGCAAAAGAAATCAGGACCGCCACAGTGTCACAGCACGGCGGTTGCAGCTCATGATCTTGTTGACGGCCGTCGTTGTCTTGGGGTTCAGTGTCTGCGGAAGGCCTGGCGTAGTGGAACGGAGCTTGGCGATGCGGCGCGTTGAGGTGGCGGCCATATTTCTTGGCTGGGGCAGGACGCGGGAAGCAGTGCAGATTGGCGAATAAGGGCGAGACAGAGTTGCAGTCCTGTAACAGTATAAAAAGTCCGAATAGTACGCTGCACAAGCCTATGCAACGGTAGCAGTCGGACGATTCCATCAGGTGCGTTGAAGCAGCCCACAACGAACTGGCAACTTGGACTTCAGCGTAGCGCTAACGAATCCCGAGGTAGCTGTTTGCGTTGTTAGCAGGGCTGGAATCTCGAGTTGCAGGCTGGGGCGACGAAGCGGCAGCTGGATAAAAGTGCTGGAAAATACTGTAGCGGGCGGCGCTAAGCGCTGGAATGCTGTATCAGCAAGTACTGTGACGGCAGCTTCTGACGGCTGAAATCTCGAGCTGCAGGCTGGGGCCTGTTGCAGTCAAAGTGACTGGCGGGCGCTTTGCAGCGCCTAAATCGTCAGAATCATGCCATGGAAAGAAAGGCATCGAAAAAAAATGGACACAAAAAAAATAGACACTCAGAAAGTGAGTGTGATTTTCTTATTGCAAGGGAACACACGAGTGAAGCGAGATAGGCCACAGGTGACCACTAGGCAACTATCATAGCCGCCGAAGCGTGGTAGGCCGTGGATGAAGTCCACATAGAGAAGGGAGTTAGCACAATAGGGTATGGGTAAGCTGGAAATCAGGCCTCTATCCCTACTGTCGCTCTGCTTGCTGGCATGACAGCCACAAGCATCCACAATGGTCTGCATACGAGACCTCATTTCAGTCAGGGTTAGACTAGAGTAGAAAAACTCACGGAAGAAGTCCACTGAGCGATTAGCGCCAGTGTGACCAGAACTGAGATGGGACCACTGTAGGACCCCATCCAGCCGTGCCTCAGGCACCACAATTCGGTCCTTGTAGAAGAGGTACTGATGGTTTTTATACCACTGGTGCCCGTCAATGACACGGGGTTCGAGACCAGTGCTGAGGGTTTGGAGAATTTCTTTATACTCTGACTGATAGTCGGTTAGGCTCCAACCCTCCAGGATTCCAGCAGTGCGCATGGACAGGTCCAGTTGGACATCCATACGCTGGAAATCCTCTTTGGCGAGCGCCTCAGAGCTCTCACCTATAAGCGCATCGAAGTTATTGCGCGATATATAGTCAGACAGTTCATTTTTTATACCTGGGATATGATGAACTGTCAGCCTGAACTGGCTCAGGTAAGTCCACCACCGCTTTAGTTTTGCTTTCTCGGGTGGTGGGCCCTTCTGAAAAGACTTCACAGGTTCCTGGTCACATAGCCAGACAATAGGGTTAGATCCCAGGAGTCGGGATTGTGACAAAAGCACCAACATACCGGCCAGGAGTTCCTGGTCATAGGTGCTGTAATTGGAACGCGCTTGGTTCCATTTCCAATTCCGGTGTCCCAGTGGCACCAGCCGCCACTCACTGGTAGGATAGTCATGTTTCAATGAGCCATCACGGTTCAGTCCACTAGTACGATAATCGCAGTGGGTTAGTTCAGCTGGGTTAAGCTCCTGCCATTGGTAGATTGTTCCACCCCCCCCTACATCACTGGCATCAGTGATCAGGACTATCTCGCCCTTATGACGGGGCACTCCCAGGCAGTTGGAGGAGGCAATTTTCTTCTTCAACTCCTGGAAACATTCCTCTTCTCTGGCGGTCCACCTCCAGGGAGTAGTTTTCTTGATTAGGTCAGTGAGGGGGGCAGAGGAGTAGATAAAATTGTGGATGTGACGCAGATAGAAATTACAGGCGCCCACAAAACTCCTCACGTCGTGTAGACCCTTCTTAGGGTCATCGCGAATCTGCATGCCCTGTAGGGGCTGCATCTTAGACGCGGCTGGTTTCCACCAGCCATACCCCACGTCGAAACCCAAATATTCCATCTCCTCTTTCATAAACTCACATTTTTCGAGTTTGATTCGGAGATGGTTTTCTTGACAAACAATGAAAAATTCACAGAGGAGAAGGACATGGTCCTCTTGGGTATTAGTGCCGAAACTCACGTCGTCGATGTGGGCCTCCATTTCTGCACCCCGAGAAATCAACTCCTGTACTAGAGGCCTGCGCCTCAGTATGTACAAAATTTTGTTCATTAGCTCCTGGAAAAGCGCTGGGGCATTAGCCACGCCGAAAGGCATGACCTTCCACTTAAAAACACGACCCTTAGGGGTTATAAAAGCCAGCAGCTCCTGAGCTGCGGCGGTTAGGTCCACCTGCCAGAAACCAGAGCGTTTGTCCATTTTGGTCTTGTACCTGCATTTGGCAATACGCTCTAGGGTATTTTCCATGTTACGAATACTCCCTGAGTGGTTCTCGGTTTTCTTGTTGACCTCACCATAGTCAACAACCAGTCGTAGGGCAGTCGACCCTGGTTTAGCAACCAGGAAACAGGGACTGCAGTAATGGGGGTAATCCCCCTTCTTTTATTCTTCAACGAGGCCAGCATCAATACATTCCTGGATCTGGCGCTCGATTTCTTCAACCTGTTCCTGGGGAGCGGGATAGGGACGACGCCTCACTCGCGTCTTTTCAAATTCAGGTTTCAGTTTCAGGTCCATCTGGACCACTTTTCTACAAGAGAGGGGGGGCAGCAGGGCGCCGAACACCTCCTCATAGGTTAACAGCAGTTTCTTTGGTCGGGGGTCAAGGTTAAGACTCTCGAGCTTCTGCAGGAAATCCTCCTCAGCATGGAGGTTGCTCTTTCCGTGTTCTTTCTTTTTCTGCGGATCAGCAGTTTTGGCAGGTACAGAACCATCGTCCCACTCAGGGGAACATTGCTGCCCATAGTGCAAAGAATACACTAGCGGTATCTCAGGATCAGGCAACGTATAGGAATCATCGTTCTCCTCAGACCAGATGGAGGATTTCCAGGTCTGTCTGAGGTATTGTAGCCGCTCTTGGCGCTCAATACCTTGGGCTTTCAGGTACAACAGCCGTCGGAGTTCCTGAGTGTCATGCTGAGACAGTGGCATGTTATTAGAAGCAGGCCGCGCTAGAGCATCCGGACTCCGGGCCACGGGTTCACCTGTGTGCATTGGCTGTATGTGTAGCACTGGCTTCCCAACAGGGGAAGCGGGTTCTGAGGTTGACTCTAGATGTACCTCCTCCAGCAACAGCTGGGCTAGGAAGGCACTGTGTTTTAGGTCAACACAGCTCGGATCAACAGGTGGGATAGTGCTGGCGATCTCAGAAAGTTGGTCGTCAGCATCCTCCTGAACACCTGCAAGTTCCAGATAGCCATCGGGCGATTCACACCCTGTAAGTGTGCCAGATAGGTGCTCAGGAGATCGATTTTTGAGATCAAAAAGGGTCAGGCCACGTTTTTCGGCCATGACCTCTGTCAGTAGCACCTGGTCTAGGTCACACAGGGGTACAGGATTGAGTGATCCATCAACGATGGATAAAAAACTGGCCCACTCAGGGGCCTGCATAGCTGTGTCTGAGTCCGCAGGCACATAGATGGGACCGTCAGGGAGTTGCACTCTTCCCACGGTCATTCCATCTAGCATACAGCGCCAGTAAGCGTGTTCACCAGAGCAGCCCCAATCAGGGGTGCACATGACAACCCTTCCTCCCTCATAAGCGATTTCGGTTAGAACCTTCGCGAGCAGGGAGAAGGGAGGGTTAGCATACGCTACGCCCATTGCTTTCCAGAAGAAACGGAAAGCGTTGTTTAATTGTTTCGAGCAGTACAACTGCATGATGTGCTGTTGTTGGCTCGCAAACAATTCCACGTGGATCTCATCCAGGTTTACCTGAAGGGCCGCCAGTTCGTTTTCAAGAACGTGACGGGCCAATTGGTAGTTTTCAGTACGATAGTTAGTCTTGGATGCGTAGCGCAGCCCAGACTCTTTTTGTCCTGACAGCTCCAAAGGTACGGAGAAGAGCCCACTGCCAAAGTCGCAGTGCAAAGAATAGGGGCGCTGGAGAGACAGCATTTTTACCTGGGGGTTTCTTCGTAGGAAGTCGGTACCAATGACGATGTCAAAGGCGTCGGTGTCCAGCACTCTGCAGTGTTGGGTCACAGTTTCGTCGCCCAGGCATATAGTCACATCGACCCCCCCCAAGGAATGGATGGTACGCCCATCCCCTACTCTTATGGCCACGGTCTTAGTTTTCTTGAAAGTCTTTAGCAGGCGCCGGGCCACTATGGAAAGTGTTGCACTGGTGTCAAGCACCGCTCGAAAAACTTGATCCCCGATTTTCACGAGGATCCAGAAAACCAAGTCCTCCTCTTCGGAGCCGCCCCCCTACTCCTGATCAGGGAACTTGACATCCACCCCTGCAGCCATGAGGGACTTGCCCGTCCAGGCCAGTCGCCTCTTCTTGGAGTAATTCTCCTCAGGGGAAGCGTTATCCCCCTGTGGGCGCTTCTTGGGGTCACTTGCAGCAGGAGGGGGAGTTGCAGCGGGCGCTGATGAGCGCCTCTGGGGGTTTGGGGGTCCACCTTTGCCACCCCCCTTGCCACCTCCTTTACCACCTTTATCCCCATTTTGCGGGTTTCTGGTGGGTTTTTGGGTCTTCTGGCGTTCAGCCTCCTGTCGCTTGAGTTTATCACTCTCGCGTTTCTTTATGTGGCATTCGTCTTCGTAGTGACGACGTTTGCCGAAATAGCCACAGGTGATGGTACACCTGAAATGATCCTGATGGGTCACAGGTTTTCATCCTTGGTATGCTGCTGTCGTTTCATCTGCAGCATACAGCTACTGCGGTGATCGCAGTCAGGGGCATGACAAGGCCCCCCCTTGTCATTGACAGGTTTGCAGTAGAACAGAGGGGGTGTACCTGCATCAGGTTTAACCTCATTCATGGCACGTAGGTTACCCCTCCCTTTACCACCTCCCTGGTTGGCGTTAGTGGGATTTTTGGGCCCTTTACTTCGCCACGCTCGGGGGTAGGGGTACCACCTCGACCCAAGTGCTTCTTGAGGAATTTCTCCATGTGGGAGTCGTTCTCTCTCTCAAGAGCTAGTTCAATCAGCAGGTCCACCAGTTCATCGTACGAGTGGGTCCAGCTCTTCCTCTCACAGGTAGCGCGGCAATCATCCCACGTACGTTGGGGGATCTTACTCATGAGCCACAGGTGGGGCTCAGTGGCTCCGTAGGAGCCCACGTTCATCCGTGAAAACAGATACTCCAGGTCGCACACGTATTCAGAGACTCGCGCAGCGGAAGGAAACTCAGGGAGCATAGGTAGCTCCTCTATCTTTGTGCGCACACTGAGGTCAGTCTCATAGACTGGGAATTATTTCTCCAGTCTTTGGAGTACCTCTGCCCAGGTGGAACAGGTTTTCACTATCTGTTTCACCTGTTTTTGCAAAAATTTCTTTTTGCAGGAGCGTTTCAGCAGGGAGCATTTGGTGGCCACATCCACATGGGATTGGCCAGTGAGCAAAAGAAACTCAGCAAATTCTTCTGCCCATTCGGGCAGATTTTTCGGGTCGAACTCCGGCAGTTCTAGCTGGATGTTCGCCTGGGTAATAGGTCTGCCCATCTTCCCAACCCCCGGGATTAGGCCAGGAGGGGAAGGAGATACGCCGGCAAGAGGTGCCAGAGCTGACAGCCCTCTTTTCTCAGTCTCCGTCACCGGCACGTCCTGTAGTTCAGCAATTGGGACTGTCCTGGTGCGAGGATGAAAAGGACTGGGGCAAGTGACCTTGGGTAGCAACCTGGACACCCTTGATCTTTTGAGATCATCAGCCGACGTGCTCAATCCGGGTGAAGGTGAGAGTAGCGCTGGCTTGGGTAAGGGTTCCGTGATACCCAATTTAGCCTTGACAGCCTCTGACAGAGCTGTCACATCCGGGTCTTCCGATTCGGATAGAAGTTTGGCCAAAAGTTTGGCCGTACGATGCAGAGCCCCATGGGTGGGCTCTGGGCGAAGAGGATCCATTATCGGCAGGTCTGGATGCCGTGCTCTCGGGTGCTCGTGTACTCTTGGTCGTCTGGGTAGTGATACTCTGTCCGCCATGTCTGTAGATGGACCAGAATAAAGGAAGGAGCCCATCTCGGTTTCGGGCGGCGACTCGAGGGCATCAAGAGGTATTTCTCCATCTTCTCCTACGGTGGACTTGTGGTACTCTTCGTGGAGCATGAACTCGTCCATCCTCCTTCGTAGGTCCTCTTGTTCTTCAGGACCAACTCCAAGTACGGTAGAAGACGAGGCCGGACAGGTCGACCGGGCGATGGAGACTTCGACACGCCTGCGGAGCCTTTGCAGGCTGTCTTCACCATGGGATGCTAAGGTTTCCATGGTGAATGGGGTTGTTGTGGGCGGATTTATTTCCGCCCTTCTGTGCTCTGGATCTTCCTGAGACCGAGATGCTGCTCTGAGTGGCGGTTCACTCTTTGGGTGGGCTACACTGCCAAGTTGTACTTGTACACTTCTGATCGGCCAGGTTCGGGAAGACAGTTGAGTGGACATGTTCAATGTGCTTTTCAGTGTGCTTTTCTTGTGCTTCTGCTCAGAGTCGGTTCGAAAGGTTCTCAGGGTTTGCCTCTGCTACCGGAAAGATGTTCTTGATTAGTGCCCTATAGATTTTGATGAAATCCTGCAGGTTTTTGATGGTGAAATCCCAAAACCAAAGGAGCAAGTAGAGCAAGAACAGGATATGGATCGAATCAATGAATAGTTTGAAATTCAGTGTAACACAGGAGGGCTGCAGATAGACAAAGCAGGTTTAAATACAAAGATTCAATCACAAATGGATAGTATAAAAGATTTTATGTGGAAACTGGCCTGACTCTATCCTCCAAGTTAGCACCAAGCAGTTCATGTGCACTCTTTTGGATGAAATGGAGCTGGTTAGGAATGTGGGGCATAGAAGTAAGGCCAGACACAGATTATGACTTGGCCAAGCAACTGAATTCAGAAACAGTTAAAAAGTAGAACCACAATAAGTGGTAGAGACAATTGAGTATAGGGGTCTTGGGGTGGGAGACCACTAGGCTTAACCTCCAAGGCCTAAACCATGAAATGCCTATTTTATTTCGGTATATCCTCCATGAAGGAAGATACATCCACTCAGTTGAGTGGTAGGGGTGAACTTCATGGGGGGGCTAGGGTTATAACCCTAGTTACTTTGGGAAGGTGTACTAAAAGCTTCAAAGGAGTGATAAAAATACTTAACTTAGTCTTAGCATCAACAAAAGGGTTTTAAGGGGGGCTTGGCCTGGATCAAGCCCTCCAAGAAAGACATGGCAGTAACCTTTTCTTACTGTTGGTAGAGGAAACTTTCTTCTCCGACTCCTGGAAACAGGCCTCTTTCTTTGCGGTCCATCGCCAAGGGTTGGTCTTTTTTATAAGATGAGTCAGGGGGGCTGATGAATACGTAAAATTGTGGATATGGCGCCGGTAAAAAATGCAGGCACCAATGAAACTCCGGATGTTGTGCAGACCCTTCTTAGGGTCGTCACGTATCTGCATGTCCTGCAGGGGTTGCATCTTAGATGCGGCTGGTTTCCACCAGCCATACCCAACGTCGAAACCTAGATACTCCATCTCCTCACGAATGAACTCACATTTCTCGAGTTTGATGCGGAGATGGTTTTCTTGATAGACAAGTGAAAAACTCTCGTAGGAGGAGGATATGATCCTCCTGGGTATTGGTACCCAGGCTTAGGTCATCGATATGTGCTTCCATCTCAACCCCGCGGGAAACCAGTTCCCGTACAAGGGGTCTGCGTCTCAAGATATAACGGATTTCATTCATCAGCTCCTGAAAGAGAGCAGGGGCATTCGCGACACCGAAGGGCATGACCTTCCAGCGGAAGACACGGCCCTTAGGGGTTACAAAGGCGAGCAGTTTGTGGGCTGCTCGGGTTAGGTCTACCTGCCAGAAGCCACTGCGCTTGTCCATCTTAGTTTTTAATCGGTGTTCAGCGATTCTCAACGGGGTGTTCTGCATGTTGGGGATACTCCCTGAGTGGTTCTGGGTCTTTTTGTTGACCTCACCGTAGTCAACGACCGAGCACATGGCAGTGGAGCCAGGTGTAGCCACTAGAAAACAAGGGCTACAATGGCGGGGATAGTCCCCGTGTTTATATTCCTCTATGCATTGCTAGATCTGGCGTTCGATCTCGTCGATCTGGTCTTGTGGGGCGGGGTATGAACGCCGTCTCACCACAGACCCTTCAAACTCGGGTTTGAGTTTGAGGTCCATCTGGACCACTTTTTTGCAAGACAGGGATGGGGGCAACGCTCCAAAAACCTCGTGGTATTTCTGATGAACTTACTGAGACGGGGGTCTAGGTTCATGCTCTCCAGTTTCTCAACAAAATCCTCCTCAGCATGGAGGTTGCTTTTCCCTTTTCCCTGTTTCTTCATACGCCCCACTGTTTCAGGGGGTGTTTCATCCTCCTGGTCCTGGCGACCCTGCTGGGCATAGTGAAGGGAGTATACCAAAGGTACCTTAGGATTGGGAAGAGTCATCTCTTCATCATCATCCTCGGACCATATAGACGTTTTTCAGGTCCTCTTGAGGAGGTCCAGGCGGGTCCGTCGGTCGATACCCTCAGCCTTAGCCCATAGAACCTGCTGGAGATCATGTACATCGTACCAAGAAACAGGCATGTTGTTGGGTGAGGGTTAGTGCCAGCTACGTGACCTGTAGGGCCATCTGTGGCCTGCATGGAGAAAACACCGTGGTTGTGGGACCCGCCATGAGTGGAGTCACCAAGGTCCACCTCATCCATAAGCAGCTGTGCTAGGAAAGCGCTGTCCTACAGTGTCACCACCTCTGGGTCGACCGGGGGTATAGCACTGGCGATATCGCTTAGGCGGTCATCAGCATCAGCCAAAGGTGTGGAGACTGCTGGAGTCTCCTGCTCATCGGAGCACTCACCACTTGTAGTAGCGACAGAAGACTACTCGGATCTTTTCTTGAGATCAGAGAGGGTAAGGCCTCTGTTTCCGGCCATCAACTCCTTGAGTACCACCTGGTCGAGGTCACTCACTGGTACGGGGTTTAGAGAGCCATCTACGATGGACAAGAAACTGCCCCATTCAGGGGCGGGCATGGTCTCCTGAGATTCCTCAGGGACGTAGATTGGACCCTTGGGGAGTTCAGCTCTTCCCACTGTCATACGGTCCAACAGTCGTCTCCAATAGGCGTGTTCCCCTGTGTTACCCCGGTCGGGGGTACACAGGATCACTCTCGCTCCTTCAAGGGCGATTGTGGTAAGCACCTTAGCGAGTTAAGAGAATGGGGGGTTAGCATATCACAACCCCATTGATCTCCAATAGAAACGATAGGCGTTATTGAGATACCGCGCGCAATAGAGCTGCATCATATGCTGCTCTTTACTCGCGAGCAATTCCACCTGAACTTCATTCAGGTCTACCTGCAGGGCGGCCACTCCATTTTCCAAGACGGGCCGCACCAACTGATAGTTTTCAGTTCGATAAGACCGATGCACGTAGCGTAGACCGGATACTTTTCGTCCTGACAACTCCAGAGGGACGAAGAAAAGGCCACTGCCAAAGTCGCAGTGAAGGGCATAGGGACGTTGCAAAGACAATAGTTTTGCCTGGGGGTTACGGCGCAGAAAATCTGTGCCGATGACAGTGTCAAAGGCGTTGGTGTCGAGCACTTTGCAGTGCTGAGTCACCTGCTCATCGCCCAGACATACGGTCACATCGACCCCCCCTAGGGGAATGGATGGTCCGACCATCTCCCACCCTTATGTCCACGGTTTTGGTTTTCCTGATCTTTGCCTGTTTCAGCAGTCTGCGGGCCACGATTGAAAGCGTAGCGCCCGTGTCTAATACAGCCTTGTAAACCTGATCACCCATTTTCACGGTGATCCAGAAAACCGAATCCTCATCCTCGGAGCTGCCGCCCTATCCCTCTTCAGGGAACTTGACATCAACCCTAGCGGCCTGTAGGCACTTAGAGTGCCAGTTGAGGCGGCGCTTCTTGGCGTTCTCGCTGCTCTTGTCGGCGCCACCAGCGCTGGGGGTGGAGGGGGCAGGCCGTTTTTCACATGACTTCTCACCTTTAGGTTTGGGGTACGGTGCTCCTCTTCCACCAGTGGGGGGGGCTGAGGACCTTCGTCCTCCAACCCGGTTCTCCTTACCCTTACCTCCAGGGTTAGGGCCCCCCCTTCAGGTCTACCGCCTTTACCGGCGCTCTTACGCCGTTCCTCTTCCGCTTTCTTCAGTTTTTCGTTTTTTTTATGTGGCATTCATCTTCATAATGCCTCCTGTTGCCGCAATATCCGCACGTTATTGTGCAGTGGAAATGGTCTTGGTGCTTTACCTCCTGACCATCTTTGGTTTTCTGCGTGCGCTTCAGTTGGAGCATGCATGCACTTCGCCCATCACAGTCGGGAGCGTGGCAGGGTCCACCCTTATCGTCCGTAGGACGACAATA
Organism: Eutreptiella sp. 'Long Island Sound 2002'; assembly: GCA_964036045.1. Taxonomy (NCBI): domain Eukaryota; phylum Euglenozoa; class Euglenophyceae; order Eutreptiales; family Eutreptiaceae; genus Eutreptiella; species Eutreptiella sp. 'Long Island Sound 2002'. The sequence goes on along the minus strand of OZ038394.1, from coordinate 33,949,798 downwards.
GAAAAGATTAGGGGCCCCTTTACCTTTGGTGGGGGGGGTCTCAGTCATGTGCTTCAGCTGCCCACCACGGCCCTTCCTAGGGTTAGAGTGGGGTTGAGACGACCGCCCTCTAGGACCCTTCTCAGCAAGGGTCTCTCTTCGCACATGCTTGCGCAGATACTTGTCGATATGGGAGTCATTCTCCCTTTCCATGGCCAATTCGATCAACAGATCGCTCAGGTCATCGTAAGACTGCGTCTGAGATTTCCTCTCGGACGTCTCTCTGCAGTTCTCCCATGTCTTGGTAGGAATCTTCCCCACAAGCCACACATGAGGCTCAGTAGGCCCATAGGACGAGGGGTTCATACGCCCCATGACCTCTTCCGACTGGGCCATGAACTCAGAGATGCGTGCAGCAGTGAGGAATTCGGGGAGAGGAGGCAGCTCCTCAATCTTCGTTTGGACACTCAGGTCCGTTTCGTAGACTGGATACATTTGCTCCAGTCTTTTCAGGAAGTCGCCCCAGTTGGAGCTCTTCCTGTTAGCGGTCTTAACTTGCCGCTGAAGGAATTTCTTTTTGCACGACTTTTTCATGAGCGTGCATTTGGTCCGGACATCAGCATGTTGCTGACCCGTGAGGAGCAAAACCTCGGAAAACTCCTCAGCCCATTCAGGTAGGTTTTTGGGATCCAACTCGGGGAGTGCGATCTGAAGGTTCGCCGTGGCGATGGCCTTCGTTCCCCTTCCTGGGACGCCTGTGTCACGTGTTCCACCTGAAGCGGGTGAGGGGTACACTGTGGCCAGTGGGGCCAGTACTGCTAGCCCATAGCCTTTCATCTCAGCCTCTGTGGTGTCACCTAATTGCAGACAGGCACAGTCCTCACAGGAGGGTGGAAAGGGCTAGGACGGGTGTCCATTGGGGAGGTGCGGATGTCTTGGCAGCTCTTCACATCCCTGGTTAATAGTTCAACACCTGGGGACATGGTAGGTGGGGGCTTCTTCAAATCGGAGAGCTCCAATTTCGTCTTGAGTGCTGGTGACAATGCACTCAGATCTGAGTCTTCATCGCCTGCACCCAGGACCCGGGAAAGCAAGTCCATGATCTGATGGAGACCTAGCTTACGGGCTGCCATGCGTGGGGGCAAACCTCGGTCCACGCACGTAGGCTCGGGTGCCACTGCCCTAGGACTGGGGCCAGGCTTCATACAGTCATGGTCCTTCGGTTCCTCCGGAGGCGTAGGTTCTTCGGACACTCAGTCGGGTTCCTAGTCTGATGATTGGGCCGACGCCGACCAGTCCATTTCGCCGTGAGGTATCTTGAACGTCTCCTCGCACCAAGTAGCTCCGAACATCGTTCGCAAAGGCGCATCCTTCCCCTTGCCTTTCCTTGCTGCTCTTCTCCAGGCCTTGACCTTAGCATTGGCCCCTTCGATCCCCGGGGGAGGAGAAGTTTCGGATGGGGGCATCGAGGAAACAATGGAAGCTAAGGCGGCTGCCACAGGGTCCTTGCCTTCGAGACGCCCGAGGTTCGCCCGCGTTAGGCCGGGCGCTTCAGTGCTTCCGCTCGGGCGGACTCCTTCGGTATATATGTCTGTAATTTCTTCCGCCCCTCTTGTTACTGCAAGTTCTCCTAGAGGACCAGTATCAACGGGTACACCACTTGTAGATAAAGGTCGCTCTCTCACATCATCAGTCTTTGAACTGGTGCTTCTGATGGGCACTACTGTCTTGGCGCTGAGCGTGACAGACATCTCCACAGTTCAAGAAACAAGTTTTTCCTGGTGTTCTTTGTGTTCTGCTTTAGTCTTCAAGGGCCTTCCTCTGCTACCAGAAAAGGTTTCTGGTTTGCTCACACTTGTGTCTGTTCCTTGTATTTGTTGTAGAAAACCCTTGCTGATTTTCCACAAGTCAAAATGAAGTCCACACAAAGGTAAAGTAGAGCCCGGATCAATCAAATCAGGATAAGTCCTTCCACAATCAAAACATGTGTAACAAAGAGGGGTTGCAGATAGACAAATGTAGATTTAAATACAAAGCTCCAATGATTTATAAACAAAATACATGATTTTATGTGAAAACTGGCATGACTCAGCTCCCCAAGATAGCACCAAGCACTTCATGTGCACTCTTTTGGATACAATGGAGTTGGTTAGGAATCTGGGGCATAGGAGTTGCATTAGGCACAGGATATGGCTTGGCCAGCATGGCCAAGCAACCGAATTCAGAATCAGTAGAAAAGTAGAACCACAATAAATGATAGAAACAATTGAGTATAGGGGTCTTGAGGTGGGGGACCACTAGGCTTAACCTACAAGGCCCTAGGCAAGAAGTGCCTACTTTATTTCGGTATTACCTCCATGAAGGAAGACACCTCCGCTCACTTGAGTGGTAGGGGTGAACTTCATGGGCGGCTAGGGTTATAACCCTAGTTACTTTGAGAAAGTGTACTTCAAACTTCAAAAGAGTGATAAAAATGATTAAGTGTTAGTCTCAACATCATCAAAAGGTTTTAGGGGGGGGGCATGGCCCGGATCAAGTACCCCAACAAAGACATGGTAGTGACTTTTTCTTACTACGGTTGCAACGGCGTGTGCCATTTGTTGTATCTGCGCGAAGGTGTGGGCGTTGTGCGAAGTCGTGAGATGGTTGTTTTGACAACGGAAGTTGTTCCAAGCACTATTTTGGTGGATTGGACGTGAGTGCGCAACCATGTAATGATGGTGGTTTTGTTGAAAGAAATTGCTGACATGGGAATGTGTTGAAAAAACGTTGCACGGGTAGTGCAGAAGAGCAGTGAACCAACAAAAGTGCACTATCTCATTGATCTACATCCTCCTGCACAAGATACCCTAAAAGGTACATTCATCGTTGCTGCAACATTCGTGCCAGATTTTGAAAACTCTAGCAATTAATTGAGTTATGGATACATTACAACATGGACCAGGCTTTATGTTACACATAGCATTGTTCTGCACAACCTCAGCCCTTCACCAAAGCACCATTCCGGCACCGTCTGGTGGTGGCTAGAACTATATTGGTATCCGGTTTCCAAAAGACTATATAGCAACGGTATGCATGTCATTTGCAACTGGCCAATCTGTTTTATGCCATGCTTGAGACCAAATCATTTGACTTGGCGCCGGTGCTACGAGTTCTGGGGTCGCAGGCATAATAATTGCACCACCCGCACCAAGAGCCATAGTCTGTAGGCTCAAATGTTTGTGCCGTATTCAAATGGCACTTGCCCAACACGGGCAAACGATACCTTTCATGGGCAAAGCTGCTTAGATTGATGCCGATGTTAGATAGGCTGGGGACAACTTTATTTTGTGCTAGCACAGTAAGTGAATCACCATTATGTGTCATATCTGCTTGTTGCAATGTGCTGTCCGTTGCTTTGCAGAAGAGTACAAATTAAGCAGGTTAAGCTGATGAATAACAATCAGTTTGTGCCCGCGTTAAGAAGCTTCAAATTGAGACAACAAAGGTTGGTGGTGGTGGTGGTGGGGGCCAATGAGGCTGAAATTTGCATGCGAAGTAGGCAAAGAAATTGGGTTTAGGGTCCGAAGTTTGTAATTTGAAAATGGTTAGGTAGGGTTTTTGTTCTTCAGAAGGGGGGGGGGAGGTAACCAGTTTCGGAGTTTCTTTACGAAAAAGGGGGTCTACCCCAAAAAGTGGGATTTTTATACGAAATTGGGAGGGTTTGGGGCGGGGTTTCTCTGACGGATATAGCACAAAAACCCTCTAGGTCGGTTTTTTCCCTCCGTTCGGGGGCGGTTTTATCTCCTTTGGAAGGGTTTTTTTCCTGACAAAACAAATGGGGCAATCACATGCACCCTCCCCCCCCCCCCCCGCCTTGCGCAAACACGGCCGCGGTCCCCAAAAACCAAGCAAAACAGCAATTCAACACCCACCTCGTGCGTGCTTGCGAATGTCACACATGATGGCAAACACACGTGAGTGCCCACATCTACGAAACTCCTCAGATGTAGATGGTGATATAATGTGGAACGAGAATATCAACAATGACCAAGAATCCCATCTTACATCTAGGATCACAAAATCAGTGGTTCCAAAATTTCCTAGAAGCGGCGGTTCAACGCCAACCCCGCAATTAGCCATAACCCGACGATGGCCGACACCTCCGGTATCCCACCGGCAGGCCATCAGTGTTCTGTGACAGTTACAGCGGCGGAGCTGCGGCCATGATTTGTCCAAAAATGGCAGAGCCGCACCCACAGGTCCGGCAAGGCAGCAAAACCGCCCACATGTGTGCATGCACCTCCAATGGGGGAATGCTTGCCCGGCGAATGCCCAGTGCGCTACCTTTGTATTAAATATCTCATCTTTAGCCCTAAGATTATCCTAACCTTGGGAAGTCCCGCAAATAGACCGCACTAAACCGCAAACCTTCTCTGGAAAGCACCTGGTATAAGCTGCGATATGAGAATTCAACAACACAAAATGTCACTTCCACCACTTCCAACCACCAACCTTGCCTTCGTCCTGCAAAACAGGTTGCAAAACATGGGCCAAATTCTTAGACACAGCTACAAAATACTGCACATTGTTTGGCGACGTGAGGGCAAAAGCAGGCACGGGTGGGGAATGGTGGAAAAAAAAAAGGTGCCCGGTGCGCTAAAACTCGCCCCATGCACCTGCTTCCTTGCCCTATTGGGTAGGTCGGTCATTGCACCTTTAGGTGCTCACGGGTCATGATCCTATCTCGGCCGGTTCTGGTGTCGTGTTCTGGTTCTGGTGTAGTTCCTTGCCTTCTTCTGTTAAGGCATCGGCTCTGTCATTGCCCCCTACGTGCATATGCGACGGCATCCAGACAAATGTCACTACGGCCCCTGCGACCTGCCGGAGGCAAAAAATCACTTCCCACAGGCCCCTGTACGGGGCTCCCTGTGACTTTACTCTCTATGCTACTCCCCGCCTCCTCCTTGATCCTTTTTGCATCCTCCCCGATCCTTCCCGGTCCTCCCTGATCCTCTCCGCATCCTCCCCGGTCCTCCCCGCATCTTTCCCGGTCCTCCCCGCATCCTTCCGGATCCTCCCCGATTCTCCCCGTATCCTCCCGGGTCTTCCCCGCATCTTTCCCAGTCCTCCCCGCATCCTCCCGGGTCCTCCCCGCATCTTCCCTGATCCTCCCCGGTCCTCCCCGCATCCTCCCCGGTCCTCCCCGCATCCTCCCGGGCCCTCTCGGCATCCTCCCCGATCTTTCCGCATCCTCCCCGATCCTCCCGCATCCTTCCCGGTCCTCCCCGCATCCTCCCGGGCCCTCTCCGCATCCTCCCCGATCTTTCCGCATCCTCCCCGGTCCTCCCCGCATCCTCCCTGATCCTCCCCACATCTTTCGTGATCCTCCCCGATCCTCCCCGCATCCTCCCCGAACCCAAGCTGGGGAAAAGATGGAAATTGTGCTCAACTCGGAGTATGTATACAAAGGGATCATGGAGTGGTCCCTGAAATGGCAGCGCCGTACCGGGGAGGATGTGGGGAGTACTGGGGAGGATAGGGGAGGATGCGGGGAGGATGCGGGGAGGATGCGGGGAGGACCGGGGAGGATGCGGGGAGGACCGGGGAGGATGCGGGGAGGATCGGGGAGGATGCGCGGAGGATGAGGGAGGATGCGGGGAGGACCGGGAAGGATGCGGGGAAGATCAGGGAGGATGCGAAGGGGATCGGGGAGGATGCGGGGAGGACCGGGGAGGATGCGGGGAGGACCGGAGAGGATGCAGGGAGGATCAGGAAGGGTGTGGGGAGGATTGGGGAGGATGCGGGGAGGATTGGGGACGATGCAGCGAGGATGCGGGGAGGATCGAGGAGGATGCGAGGAGCATCGGGGAGGATGCGGGGGGGATCAAAGAGGATGCGGGGAGGACTGGGAAGGATGCAAGGAGGATTGGGGAGGATGTGGGAACGATCGGGGAGGACCGGGGAGGATGCGGGGAGGATGCGGGAAGGATCGGGGAGGACGCGGGGAGGATGCGGGGAGGATTGGGGAGGTTGCGGGGGAGGATTGGGGAGGATGCTGGGAGGGCCGGGGAGTTTTGACCTGGCTTTAAGACCGCGCCTATTCTTGCGCAAGGGGAGCGGGGGGTAAGAGAGTACGTTAGTGCACCGGGCACGCCGGGCAAAGTTTTCCCATGCTTTGGTGTGGCCCCTCGAGTTGGGGTTAAGGACCCACTCTTCGGTGTGGCCACTTGAGTAGCCCGTCACGCACAAAAGGGGGATTCCTTGATTTTGAGGTGGGTGGCCATGATGGGGCCTACATGGGTATCCCCCCTCCCAATTGTGCAAGCATGGCCTTGTCGAAGCACGGCGTGGGTGGCAGGCGGGGTATGGGGCGTGGTTTGGGGACGCCGACAAACGCAGCACAGGTTTGCCCGTGTCAGTGACAGAGAGGTGGAGTGTCGGTAGGGGGGAGTTGCATGCAGTCCTTTACACCTTGGAGAAAAGGTTCAACACCCACCCCGTGCTTAGACAAGGCTGTCCATGCGCGCGACACACGTGACAGCAAAGAATGCGCGGGCCTCGAACCGTACACAACCATACATAATGCACAAGCAACTCTCCAAATATTCTGCTTGTCCTTATTCCTTGCCGAGGGCATCGGGTGGATCGGGTTCAAATGGATGTAGTTGTCCCCATGACGAGAGGGACCAATAATAGTGGCAGACGCATGTTCCCCAGTGCTCCCAACGTACATGACAGCCATGCCAGGAATAACATTGTTAGCCATAGCTGAAATTCACATCAGAACAGACAGCATGGGGTTGCAATGTGTGGTACAAGGTTGTTATGAACAGAATGCACCATCACAGACATGACTGAGCCCCTCTTTCCCTGCACAAGCGCTCTACAAACACCCAATCCTCCACTCTGGACCACAAAATAGTGGTCCCAAAATTTCCTCAAAACGGCGGTTCAACGCCCAGCCCATGCTTAGACAAGGCCGTGCATGCGCAGGGGGGGGGGGGGGCCATTCTTGCGCCACGGGGGAGGGGGTGTTATGCATTTTTCCAGCCTGCCGAAAAATTGTCGGAGCAAAGGAACATTGTTGGTTGGATTGGGTGTTGTCATTTGTGCTTTGGTGTGCCACAGCTACACACAGCGAATCCTCTCACAGGGCTATACAAGAAAAGAAATCTGCGGACTTCGCTAAAATTTGCAGCAACCGCTGGTTCCGTATCACCAAGCATCCATTTACCTTCTGGCACACTGTGCTCACCAAGACGGTCTCATTCCTAAGGACAGCTCAGGTTCCATATATAACAGACCAATGATTCCATGCATTCAGCCAGAAATCAAAAATGATGCTCCTCCAAGTTCGCCCTCAAAATCTGCAAGCAGTGGAATGACAGCGACAGACTGCAGTGACGAACACTGGACGTGCCAGCATTAAATGGATAGTCGCAATGCAGCAGATGACAGCAAATGAGAATGTATATTCTAAGAATGCAAATGTTGAGGCCAGATTTTTCCTTTTGCATTGTTTGTGGACTGATTCTTGTGATGGTAGAAAGGAGAATGAATGATGATAAGATGATGGGAACTATCCCCAACCACTCCAACTGCCCAGGTGCAGCATGCAGAAAGAGCCATCAGTCACAGTGGATTCAGCTTTTTTTTCCGTCCAGACCAGAGACTGTATGGTACTTGAGACAGCCTCAAACAGGATTCAAAGCTGTCCAATTCAATGATCCCACAAATGACTGTGGTGGCAGATCTGACATGTAGTGAGGATCAGCTGCAGTGGGAGACTGCCACACCTGTAGGCTTCCCAGTGTGCATGAGGCACCAAGATTGCAGGCTGAACAAGACAGCAGAGTATAAAGTATAGTCGACGGGCATGAAGTCCTCGGAACAGGAAGATAGTGTGTGCACACGTCATGTCAGGGGGAAGGGGATCCGCTGGCAATTTTGGTGAGTGTCTGCATGGTCCAAGCCCAAAGCCGCTCTTTGCTCACCACGTATGCATTCATTGATGCAGCATCAAGTGCAGCAGCTGCCTGCCTGCTGCCCCCAGACGACCATAGCACCGGGAGGTTGCAATGGAGGTGTGCAGGTCTCTCCCAGCTCAGTGTTGTATCTTCGGTGGCATCAAAGCCCGGTTGTCTGTGTCTGTGTGTGGCCTGCCAGTTTTCGAAATACGCACTGAGACCTGCCCACATTGTCGCTCCCCTCCTTTGTTTGATGACAGCGTGCCTGTGCCTGTCCTCTGACAGCCTGTTGACCCGGTGACACTCAGGGGACAGGTAATCAGGGTTCCAGCACATCAGGGGTTCTCTGTCACTCAGAAAGGTGCCTAGCCTCATGGATTGTTTCTCACTTCCCAGGTACTTGGCCTGACGAGCAGTTAGGGCATTCCAGTTCAGTGCCCTGTTGCCTTCAGGGTGTTTGTGTTGGGAGCATTGCATCATGTGTTCACACTGGGATTCTTGGTTGTTGGTTCTCGGTGTCCCCCACTAAGTGTGTGTGTGCGTGCGTGTGTGTGTGTGTGTGTGTGAGATGCCCAATCATTTCAACAAGCTCCATAGCGTTCGCTAACATACATCACCTCTCTACAGCATTGTTCGCACTGCAGCAATGTTTGGATTCCGCTCCGCGCGGCCTTGTGTGTGACGCCCAAATCTTTCAAATCATGCTCAAATTGCGAGGTTCAACAATGATGCGACCAAACCATGAGTTCTTTTGTTCTGTTGCCCTGTCGCCGGGCTTTAGGAACTGTGCAACAAGAGGGGGTGGGGCTCGTGCTCCTATCGTGTCCCGCATCCCTGGTCCGTTCTCCTGTGCTTCCCTGCGCGGAGGCCCCACTGGGCAAGTCCGTTGTGCTGTTGGCGGACGCGGGGGGCGAAAGACCCACGGGTGCCGCTGGAGCTCATGTGCTGGGAGGGGGTGAAAGGGGCTGGTGTGTGTGTGTGTCTATGTGTGTGCCACCAATCTACAAGCCAGTCATATTTTGGGGCCTTTGTGCAGAGCTTAGACAACCCGTCAATGCAGCTCATGGCACACTCAGTAACCATGCCCCTTGCCCCATATGGCACACCCCTCACACCCACACCCCCACACCCACATCCACACCCACACGTACACCTGCATCTGCACCCACGCCCACACCACATGCTCCTCAGGGATGAACAGGAACACACCGATACTGACAAAGGGATGCCATTGTGGCTAAATTTGCATTTGCCACAACTCTCACTGATTTCAACCAGCGCAGACATCCACCTGTCTGGGCAATGCGGGACTACTCAGAAGGTTGCAAAAACAAAGCTAAATCCACTCCTCAGCGCATTACCTGAATCAACATCCAAGCCCCCCATATGCAGCACAACTAAAAATTTTCAAGTCCTAAAACTCCACATGCCCTGCAACTCTCTCACCCCCAGAGTCGACCACCCCACACACCTTTACATACCTTTGGAGGCCCTACGCGAAGCAATCATTGCACGCGGAAAACGACGGATCAGGTACAAGAAGCATTTGTGGACAAACCCCAGAGTTGTACCAGTGCTGGGACGTCATTACACCACGCCCCTGTGATACCATTGGGGGAGAAGCGCTCCGGTAATGTCCAGATGGAGTATTGTGCACCAAAAAGCGTGTTTACACAGCCACTAAAGCACAGTGGCAATATGGCAGCACTTTCGCTGAGAAAACACTGTGCACACATACACAAACACACACACGCTCCCTATTTTCAAGTCATGAAAACGCATGATTAATCACAGTGGCAAATCCTAGAGCGCTGCTTTGCCTGATGCGGGAGGCCCAAAAGGGCATACACACCCGACCACTGACAGTACCCATGGAACATGGAGTCGGAGCGCAGGTTCACAGCATACTGAAGGGAATGCATATCTAAAGTTATGCAAACAACGTTAGTTTTGCCTCAGCGGTGACAGAGACGGGACTTGACACCAGGGTGGGCAAGGGACGGAACCCTGTTGGCTGGGAGAGCGCGAACAGCATCATGCATCCTCCGCCGTGCACCTGTCCTTAGCTGATTTCGTAGTGTGCTGCCAGTCTGCTACCGTTAGCCCACTCAGCTGCTTTCACTGTCCAGCACAGCTGCTTTCACGGTCCACATCGTTGGGGTCACGCTGTCTGTCCATCGTGTCAGCGGACCTCAAGTAGTGCTGTTTTGCTGGTGCTCCGACCCCCCCACACCCTGAGTCTGTCCTGAATGACTGCAAACCGCGATGGGACACGCGCCAATCAATCAGCTCACTGAAATCAAACAGCAATCCCACTATAGGGTCGGCTGGCGACCACAATCATCCAAATCTGAGAGAGGGAGTGACAAGTCCCCTGATTGGGAAATCCTGACCAGTTCTTCACTCTGCAGTTCAAGCATTTGCCCTCCTGTATATAACCGTACCGAGTCTGATTTTGCTGTGGCAAAACTGCAGTTAATTGCTTAACTTTAGTTTGGCTGATTCCCTGGATCCTCCCTGCCTTCAGGACACGGGCACAGATTAATTCGAACAACCATCTGACGGGCGGCACTGTGGACAAGAGAGACAGTGATGCCAAACTTGGGTTTCTGGGGAAACCTGGGTTTCATGGGGGGGTCTGCAGTTCAGTTCTAGACACCAACCCCCGCGGCGTGGGCGGGGGGTCCAGGAGGGGGGGGGGGGGGGGTTCGAAAAATTTTCTCCATTTTGGGGGGCATTTTTGGATTCCCCATTTCTTTCTGAGCATTTTGAATATACACAAGTGGGGTGAAATTTGGTTTTACCACTCACAACAAATGAAAAACAGTACCATATTCCAACAGATGTAGCTGTGAATCAGCAAAGGCTTCCCGGCCAGCAGAAGAAGACATGTGGCACGGCATTCCCTAACTCATTGTGACCATTTTGAATGCAAACAAGTGGGGGGAAATCAACTGTTTTGCAAATTTTCCAGGCTCAAAAAATTTTCCGGGTGCCGCTAGCGCCCAAATTGCCAGTTCTAACCAGGTGCCCCAAATTGCCAGTTCTAACCAGGTGTTGACTAGTATGGGTTGGGGGGTCCAGAAGGGGGGGGGGGGGTGTCAGGCCTCACAGGTAAGCGCCCCCCCGTGTTTAGTTTGAGGAATCTGGCACAGCCCAATAACAAGGGACTGCCCCATCGGGGTGATGGGTGCACGGTGCGCACACGGCACGGTGGGCACCCTTTTGGGCAATTACACAGCTTTCACCCCTCAAACGGGCCCTCACAGAAAGCCCTCAAAGTAGCAACATTGGCACCAAGAATGGGCATCTGATCAGGTTCTCACAGTCTGAACTCACATTCCGCAGTCAAAGCCATGCAGAATAGGGGGGAGCCCTTGCACTGCGCGCTACTTTTTAGACCAATTTCCCCCCATTTCCACCACATCCACTCTTTCCTAGGTTGATTTCTCCCCACCATGGGACCTCAAGAAGGCAGAGGTGATGTATCCTTGTTGTTAACCCCCCATCATGGGGGGTCCCAAGCAGGCACGGCTGATGTCGGACCTCAGGATCATGATCAAGGCCGAGGGACAATCCAGCATCCTCTCCAAGTGCTGTATCGCATTCAAGTACTATAATCGAAGGTGACCTCACGGGCTTGATCTAGCCAAGACGTACCATGCCGTCATCCCGAGACAGTCGGCAACGGGGCTATGCTAGACAGCCATACCCAGCACCCCCGGGTCCATCCTCCCACCCCCATTCATGGAAGATGGAACACCTCCCAGCCCCACTGAAGGAGGCGTCCCATACAGTGGGACATGCTCCTGAGGCAGGGCGTTTGGAAGGGGTGAGCAAAGGAAGGAAGGAAATCATATTAAGGAGCAATAGTCCATGGGGCTTCTGCCCATTCCATCACCCAGATTCACCCAAGGGGCAAGTCGTGCGGGTTTCAGGAGAGCTGCTGCCCTGTATGACAAGAGGCTCCTCCCACTGCCCGTTACGTTTGCTCACGGGAAGCCCGTCCATGCCTCATGAGCCCAGCCGTGTGGTTAGTAGACGGGGTATCTGCCTGCATGCTGCACAGCATGGTGGAGTGTCGTGCATTGGATTCACGAAACGATCCGTGGCCATGTCGGGCCATGCCTGGCAACTCCGTACAGAGCCGCTGTGCTTGGAAGGGGTGAGCAAAAAAAAGTGAAAAAAAATGGAAATGGGTGAAACTATGTGAAAATCCAAAAATGCCATATCCCCAATGTGGAAGAAGTATCAGCTATGTAACCAAACATGGTACGCCCTACTCTGCACTATTCTTCGTCCCCAACAACCATGCACCCTCCGACCCAACGAAAAACGACGGTCAACCCAGGGGTACGGGGACCGTAAGCAAATCAACGTGAAGAGGCAGGTGCAGCAGCAACACCGAATGCTGGTTCATGGGAATATTTACAGCAGCAGGACATGGTGATTGGTTTGGCCAGAGCCAGCCCCACTATCTGAAGACACGTGTGATGGGTGGGAGGAGAAGGGAAAAGGGGCAGGGCAATGAACCCTCATGGTAGGGAAGCCGAGCAATCCCTAGGAGAGAGATTATGTTCGGAACTCAACGCACATCAACCCTTTGATGCTACCAGGGGGGTACAGATGCAGGGTCAGCAAAGCCATTCCTCAGGAGTCACCAGTGCCAAGACACATTCCAAAGCACCCAACTTGCAAGTTGGATGAGCAGTCGTGGTGAGAGGTGCCAAATTGGACCAGAGACTTACACGAAATGGGCGCATGGCGCTGCAGTGAAGGCACTGTCCTGGCATGGTTGCAAAATCCTTCCTGCCAATCACCAGCTGTCAAGGACTCAGAGGGATTCAACTCCTGTTTGGGGCAGTTTTAATGCACCAACCTGTGTGGAACTCCGGAAGCAGGTGAACCTGCTGGAGCACATATGCTAGGGCACCAAGACATTGGCACACTCTCCATTTGCGGGGGCCATCGTTCATGTGGAGCTTACCAGTAGAACAAGGACTGCATCCCTAATTGACTGCTGGAGGGTCAGGCCTGAATCTCTCAAACAGTTGCAAGCTCACTGAAAGCGAACAGAAACCGATCCAATGTTCACCAACAGCAGGGCACCCCTCCAGAGCTCTCCTGCACTTCAAGTCCATCTAATCCCAAAGTCTGGAACCCTAAATCCAGAACCCACAGCTTTGCCTACAAATGCTGTACCACCGATACCAGGGACCATGCGTTGCACAGCCTCATGGTTCACAGTGACCACCAATGCCCAGCAACCAACAGCTTTCACTCAGCAAGTGCAATCATGAGGAGAGGCTGAGAGTAAGCTCTGACTTGTATTGTATGGGCTGCTGCACCAACTGTTGCTTGAAATTGCCCACAAGCCATCAATTGTTGCTCAGATAAGGCAGACAGTCACTTGCCACAATTGGGCTACAACCATAGTAGCTGCAGATTGAGGCAGCTAGACATGTATTGGTGATCAAGCAGCAAGCAGAAGTTGGCGTATGGGGGTGTGGACTTGGCAACTAGCCCTTTGGAAAGGCCTGTGCACATTTTCGGCATTGTGTGTACCTACCGTGACAAGGAAAAAATGGATCTCGCTTCTGTTCCTGGAATGTAGGTCAGAAAAGGGACACATACAGGCAGAATTCATGCCGTCTAGTGTACATTCCACGCCTTTGTCATTTCACTATATGCAGCGCAGTACACTACTCTGCAATACACTATACTGCACTGCACTGCACTGAACTACACTGCAATGCAATGCACTGCACTCCAATGACATTGATAAACACACCAGTATGCAATACCAACACATGTGCTACAGCATTGACACACATCTTTGCCCATGAACGTTAACACACACTACATCAACAGAGAGGGCCACCCGTTTGCCATGCATGCGCCACACACACAGACACCACGCACACCACACACATCAGAGGCGTGTCATTATTGGCTGTGAGAGAGCTCTTTGTCATGAGGTGTTGTCAGTAGAGGCCTTCTGGAATAAAGGCTTTGCATACAACAACGGTCAACTCTACTCTCCACAGACCTTATTCCTGAGCCGTATCCCCTTTGCCTGAACACCTCACCACCCACCCTTGCAGCCTCCCCCTTGCACAGGAATGTGCGCATGCAACAGCAAAAGCACCAAAGAGGTTGTGGTTCGGTCAGGCCAAGTTTTGTCAAAACCTCCCAACCTCTCAAAATCTAGCATACGCACGTCAACACTTACAAGTGAACATCACAAAGCCATCCAACATTCCTTTCCCCATTGAAACCCAGGCCAAGTTTTGACACTGTGTGTGCACTGCGTGCGCATTGCAGTGAAACCCCACCATGCCACCTCTGTATAACATTATATTGTTGTTGGGCTGCCTTCAATTGTCGTTCTTGTCCCCGAGCTTGTCCCTTCCACCCAATATAAAGTACAGCACCGTGCAAGCGGCCCCTGTAAGCGTCATCGTGATGACCTAGGCCAAGTTCTTGCACTGTGTGCGCACTGCGTGCATACTGCGCACGCAAAGGCTGAGATACTCACCCAAGAATACCTGTCACGTGTCTAGTAGCACGGCGAAGCAGCAAAGCCCACATGAGAACAACGAAACTGCCTTCAAACTTGGTAATCAAATGTCGTTATGAACAAGCCACTCAGCATTGTAAAGTACAACCGGCGTAGCTGCTGAATTTCTCTGGCTTGTTCAGCAATCCTCTCCTTTGCTGAGGCGTGAGGCTGATGGGAGTCGGAAAGTGTTGCATGTCATGCCCGTCCATGGCACTCATTGAAAACAAATTGACAGAAAAACTGCCTAAGTAGGGAGGTGCAGGTGGTTGAAAATGGGCAAAAATGGTTGACAATTCAAATATGCCACATCCTAAATGCTTAGGAAGCTAAAAAAAACCTTGGTACAGAACCAAAAACTTGTGAAGTGGGGCCGAAACTAGGGTTCGAGTATTTGCCGACATCCAAAACTGCGCACTGCGTGCATGGCATTCCCCTACTTCACAGTGGGAACGGTGCGCACCGTGCGCCGTTTGGGGCAATTACACAGCTTTCACCCTCCAATTGGACCCTCACAGAAAGGTACTACACAGCAACTTTGGCACCCAAAAAACAGCCTAGAAATGAGTTTCTTGCAGTCCAAAGTGAACCTGGATTGTACAGGGCAAAAATGACTCATGTACAACATATAGGTATCCAAATGCATACGTACAAGAAGCTGAGCAACAATGCTCACCATAAAATATTGCCTGCAAAATCGACAATCACTGTGACCTTATTAAGGGTACCAACATAACTTGGACTCCATGTGCCCTGTCCGCCTTCACCAATTGAATCAATCGGGCATCGAACACTCCAAGATGATGATGTTTGGCTGTGATGCTCGCCCCTACCCTGCCCTGCCACAGGCACCAACAGCGCATTGCATATAAATACTGACGGGCAGGAGCGCTGGCCCCGGTGTGCGCTGTGCACTGTAAGTAGAGCAAGTAGTTAGTTTGGAAGTAGCTGGTGTGCTGCGGGGGGAGGGGGGGGGGTGGGTAATAAAATTAATGAACACTGTGTGAGCATGCAGGGCAGTGGTGCCAAACTGTGGTTTCTGCGAAACCAGGGTTTGGCTGTGATGCTCGCCCCTGCCCTGCCCTGCCACAGGCACCAACAGCGCATTGCATATAAATACTAACGGGCAGGAGCGCGCTGGCCCCGCCCTGTCACCACCTGTCCACAGTGCCCCCCCCCCCCCCCCCGTGGCAATGGGGCTCGGCAACCCTAGCGAGTCGCAGGCCGTGCCAGCCAAGGACCAAAGGCAGCGGTAAGAGGAAGAAAATAACAAATAAATAAGGCCGCACAGGCAGGCGTCGGTGCAGGCAGACGCGCGTCAAACTGCGGGCAGGGACTGCCAACAGAAGGGCAGGCGACGCCAGCACAAGGGAGCAGTGCAGCCAGCAGTAGAGCGGCCGGCAGTGACTAAAACACAACATGCTGCAGCGACACGAGCGAAAAAAAAAAAAAGAGAGAGCCGCACAGGAACGGGCGGAATAGCTGACACTGGCTACCCCTCTCTCAGGGCGGGGGGTGGGGGGGTCGGCCTCGGTAGTGCACCCAGCCCATTGCTCGCGGGGTGTGCTGGGGGAGCTTGCGGAGCGCCTGGTATGTGGCCTCTGCATCAGCCATCATGTGAACGGCAGATTCGTACTTGTCCAATCTGGAGGGCGAGTCCGCAGGGTTGAAGCGGGAGGCCACCCAGGACATGTGCACCCGCAGGTGGGACCAGCGGAGTAAGTGCTGGATGCGCTGGAGGTGCCGTGCCCGGTCCGGGTTCGCCATGCTGGCCTTGGTGCGTTTGGTGGCCCAGATGGCGGCCATGTTATCCGCTACCAGCCGGATGTGGCGCAGACGTTCGTGAGCTGCCACCCGGATGGCCGCTTCGATGGCTGCCAGCTCCGCCCCCTGCTGGGTGCGCACCCACAGTGGAAGTTTCCAAACGCGTGCCGCTCGGTCGGGCGTCCACAGCACCGCTGTCCACTGGCCGGCATCGAACGCCGCGTCGACGAACCATTGCTCCGCTGGGCCAGTGAGCGGCGCAGGCGCAGTCCACGGCGTCAAACAAACAGCGATAGCCTCCATCAATCCTCGGAGGACCGCCGCCGGCGTGTACTTGGCCACGGGTGGGCCCCAGTTGAGCCACGCAAGAGCGCCGTTCATGAAGGGCATTGCCCCTTGCCCAGGTCGGGACGCCCACACGACCTTCCCACAAAGGCGGCGCATAGCGCGGGCGTCATAGCCGCGTGTCCCCAGCCGGAGCCAGAGTGCGGTCACTGTGGCCATGTAGGTGGCGGACTGGATGATGGTGTGCTGACCCCCGTGCAAATCCTTCCCCATCCACAATACTTCCATTGACGGGGTCATCTCGGACTTGGGGCTGACACGCCAGCCCTGGTGCTCAAGGTCATGAGCGAGGGCATTGGTGCGATGGGCGAGGGTGGTCCGGTTGGCTGCCACCAGTAATATGTCATCGACATATTGGATGATGATGATCTCCCCCGGAAAAGTGACCGCCAGGTACTGCGCGAGGACAGCGACAGCTATGGCTGGGCTGTGAGTCCAGCCAAAAGGCAGGCTGGGGATGGCGTACGTGGTTC
This sequence comes from Eutreptiella sp. 'Long Island Sound 2002', assembly GCA_964036045.1. Taxonomy (NCBI): domain Eukaryota; phylum Euglenozoa; class Euglenophyceae; order Eutreptiales; family Eutreptiaceae; genus Eutreptiella; species Eutreptiella sp. 'Long Island Sound 2002'. The sequence goes on along the minus strand of OZ038394.1, from coordinate 33,932,729 downwards.
CGCGGACCCGAAAGCGGAAGCTGTCGGCGTACTCGGGCAGCAGGCGCACGGACCAGAACATGTTGCTGATGTCGAGCTTCGTGTAACATGTGGTGACGCCACGGGCCTTGCAGATCTCCATCAGGCCAGCCAACTACTCCAAACTGGGTAGCTCAAAGGGGACGGGTGGGCTGCCCATGAGGGAGTTGAGGAGGCGGAGGTCGGCAATTAATGCCCCCTTTTCGGCTGACTTAGGCTTGGGGAATGCCCGCAGGTTGGCCCCGGCCGTGTCTGGGCAGCGGCGGAGGAGGCCGTCGCGCTCCATGGCTACCGCCAGGGTGGCCAGGATGGGGTCGTCGGAGCCGCCCAAGTCCGGCGCTAACCGCAGCGCGCGATCCAGACCCGGTGGACGGTGCCGTTGCCAGATATCGCGCGGCACTGGAATGGCCCCTGCCGTGCCGATGCCGCGCTGGGCTACGTGCTGTGGCAGTGCACCCTGTGGCGCTTGCTGAGGCTTGGGGCTAGTGTCAGAGGGCAGGGAGACGTCCACATCCCGCGGGTCGAGGTCGGCGATGGCGGTGAGAACTGCCATCAGGTGGTTAGCAGTTTGTGTCCATGTGCCCCTGTCGTGTGCCCTGTTCAAGGCGAGCATGCTCATGTCCCGTAGCATGCTGCCCAGTGTCCTGCTCCGTGGTCCGGCTGGGCTCAGTTTGCGCGTCGCCGTCTGAACCGCGTTGTCGATGGCTTGTAAAGCGGTCTCGTGTGCGGGCGTCGTCCACAGGTGGCAGTGGCATGGGTCCGGGGTGCCACCGGCAGAACCGCGTCCCCCGCCGAGGCGCGAGCAGGTCATAGCCGCAGAATGGGGCGTGGTCCACCGGCAGGCTTGCTGCTGGTTGTCTGGGCTGGTCTGTGGGCGGCTGCCTGTCGGAAGGGTCGACAGCCCGTACCTTGATGTCCGGTGCCGGGGTGGTGCCGGTGGGCACGTGTGTTCGCTTAGCGCTGCGTCCCGCAGGATACCACTCAGGGACGGCGGAGGCCGGCATAGGAAGGCAGTCGTCGTCGCTCTGCATGGGTGCTGATCCGTCGTTGTTGGCGCCGGGCATGTCCTGTGGCTCTCGCCAGGGGCTCGTACTCCCTGGGCTCTGGCGCACGTCGTCGTGGCTTGCTGTGGCGGGCAGTGGGCTCCTTCGAGGCGTGACGGGTGTGTGCAGGGCGTCAGCGGACGTGGCGCCGACGGTCGGGCCGGTGCTGGGGGTACGAGGTTCACCCGGGGTGTGGGGATGGTCGGGCTGCGTGGGGGCACCGGGGGGGGGGGGGGTAGAGGGTGTGAGGAACAAGCGGCGTTCGGTACACTGTGACTGGGGGTCCGCTGGGAGGTCGGTCGTCGGTGATGCCGGTGGCGGGGCATCAGACGTGGCTTGGTGGCCTTCCTGGTGCGCGCTGAGGCCCGCTTGAGGGTCGGCGCCCGCGCGGCGGTCAGCCACTGGGGCAAAGCTGTGCTGAGCTGGCGGCACCGCGTACTGCTCCGCAGCAGTCTGAACGTGGGGGGCAGGGGGCTGATCGCCGGGTGCTGGCGTATCCTCCGGCCGCGGGGTGGGGGCCGGTGCTGACGCCGACGGTTGTTGCGTGGGTCGGGTGTCCTCCGGGCTGGTCCCATGGCCGCTGGGTCGCTCCTCTGCCATGTGGTGTCGGCTGTCTGGAAGGGGGTGTTCGACGTCGACGGCCTCCTCGCCGGAGCTGGAGGACTCATCGTGGTGTTCGTGGTTGGTGGGGATGTGAGCTGGGGGCGCTCGACGTGCGGCAGGTCGCTTGTTGGATGGCTTCCACGCTTCTGGTGGCCACAGTTTCCTGGTGTCGACCACGGTCCAGTCCATATCTCTGGCTGGGGAGCCTGAGAAGCGGGCGGGTACTGGGAGGCACAGAGTTGAGGGTAGGGTCCAGGACGGCGGGTGCCGGGCGTAGTGGCGTGCCTGTTTCGGTGACCGCCATCGCGCCCACAGCTGGAGTCCATACGAGGAGCCGCCAAGCCACATGTATGCTGCAGCACTGAACCGTTTCCACGGGTGCCACGTGATGTGGGCGCTGGGGGTGTCGCGGACCAGCTGTCGGAGGCACTCTGACGCTGTGCTGGTACCCCCCGGGAACAAGAGGCCCGTAGGTAGGTGGTCCGGGCGCCGGAGGCGGGCGACGTATGCCCGCCAGCGCTCAAGAAACCGGCTGAGGGGGACGTCCACCCACTCCGCGTTGACTTTCTGGTCCCAGAAAGTGAGCCATTTGGGCGTGGCGATCCCGTCCCACGAGAAGCTGGCAACGTCGCCGACACGGAGGGCGTACACTGCCGCACATGTGACAGCGAAGAAGGTGCGGGCCCACGACCAGTGGTGTGGATACCGGCCGAGGCGCTCGAGGTCGGTTCCAGTGGCCCAGATGCGCGGGGCAGCCAGGTGCGCGGTCGACCGGTCAATGGCGCGCACTTGTAGCCACATGCGTGGGGTGACCACGCGGCCCAGGAGCTGCAGGTCCTCCAGCATTTTGAACGCGGAAAGTGTGTTGCGCGCCACCGATCTGCCCCGTCGCCGGCCGCCGAGGACGAGGAGCCGGGCGTCGATCGCCACGTCCAGCTGGAACGCGTCTCCCACGCCGCGGAGGGTGTTGCGGGCGGCGCAGAGGTATGTGTCCCGTGTGCCAGGTGCGTAGGCCCGGACGGAGAATGACACGGCGTCGTCGAGCATGTCGCGCGCGGCGGCGCGCGTGGCGTCACGACACGCCGCCCGGCCGTCGGCCACAGAGGGGGGTCGCGGGGCAGTCACTGACGTCGGCTGCGTGTGGAGGCCGTGGCCTCCCCCTGGGTCCAGTCAGGCGGACCCCGGCCCTGTCCCCGACTGTTGGGCCCATTTGAGGATGGTGCTCCTGGGGCCGGTCCCGCTGTCGGGCCCATGGTCGGGGCGGCGGGGGGCGGTGCGGCGGGTGTCGCTGGTGCCACCGGTGGGCACGGAAACTGGGCCTAGTGCATCTGCCCGCATCTGTTGCAGGGCGCCGGGGGCACTCCGCTCAAGTCAAATGCTTGGTTGCCGCTGACCCAGAGTGTCTGTCCGCCGACCTGTTGTACTTGTCCCGCTTGCGCGCGCATCGGGCAGTGGCGAGCGAGGTGTCCCCGGCCACCGCAGGAAAAGCAAACGGTGCCAGACCCATGGCCTGCCTGCTGCTGTACGAAGCCCTGGTATGGGGTTGCCACAGGGAGTGGTTGTTGCTGGTGGGCCATTTGGACGGTGGGCGCCGACTGCCTCCCCTGGCGTTTGGCGCGGAGTTCTTCGTTGATGACGCGCCACGTGGCGGTCTCCAGCTTGCCGCCTGACCACTGCCTGGTGGGGTCGTCCATTGCGGTCTCCTTGAGCGCTGCAGCCAGCGTGGTCATCCATGCGTACCGCAACGCCTCAGCCAGGAATTTGTCGATCTCTGCAGTGGTAAGCGGTGGGATCAGGCTTTGTCGCATTTGCTCCATATCCAGCTTCTGTGCAGACAGGAGCGCGACGATCTCACGGATCTCACGCATACGGCTCTGCTCCGGGGCGACGTCGTCACATTGTCCTAGGTGCTGGTCCGGTTGTGACACGGGCTGGAACTGCATGGCCTGGAGGTTGGGGCGGAGGTGTTTGCGTGCCGCATGTGCGCCGAGGGCTCGGACCAGGAACGTGCGGTCCGCGTCTACTCCTGCTCGGTGCGCGAGGGTAGCGAGTTGTTCGTCGGTGGCGTCTACCTCAACGAGGTATTCTTCCATGTCCACCTCCCATCCATCAAGGTCACCGGCGTAGGAGGGCCTGTTAGTGATGGTGGTGAATGGTCCTGCGACCCATTTTGCCCATTCGCCAATCGACGGGTGTACAGCCGGCGGTGCTGGAGGGGCGCCGCTCGCGTGTGCCCCTGCGGCGTCTCCCTTGGTGGTGGCGACCTTCTTGAACACTCCCTGCACGAAGTCGGGCTGGAGGTGTTTCCGGCCGCGGTAAGCGGCCATGGCTCTAGTTGCCTCAGTGGGCTCCATGTTCAGTCCTGCCCTGGTGGTCATGGCCGCCACCGCACCCTCCGGGACTCCCTCTTCGGTAAGTGCCTCGAGGAAGTCAATTTCCCACGTGTCTAGTTGTTCCGCAAAGCTGGCGTTGCGCAGTAGCGTCTGGTACGGCCCTTGCACCCACTTCGCCCAGGCCGTGAGTGATGGTTTCGCGGCGGGTACCGGTACTTTCGCCCCATCAGTGTCCATGGCCGCCGAGTCGTCGGTAGCCGTCTTGGTTGACGGCATGCCACCGCATAGGCGGTCCAACACATCCAGGGTGGAGTGTTCTCTGATTCCGTAGTCTCCCAAGGTACGCTCATCCTGCAGCAGGGGCTTGCCAGCAAAGGCCAGTCGTTGCCTGTCCGGCGGGATGTTTGCGGCGCTGCAAATTCGCGTCTTGACAGCAGCCAGAGTGGTGCCCGTGGTTCCCACGTCCAGGGTCACTGTGCGACCAGCTGGCGTTGTGATGAACACCTGGCACACTGGTTCACGGCCCTCGTCTCGTGGCTGTGGGCCAATCTCCACAGGTGCGTCCCTTCCACGGTTGGGCAGCCCCAGCCCAGTCCCATAAGTCCCACAGGAATCCAGCCCCCCATAATATCGGGTCGTGTCCGTGGCAACGTGCAGTTGTTCGGGCTGTATGTCGCTCTCCACCGGCGCCAGGGCTCCACGCAGGTGTGCTACAGGGGTAGCTGTGAACATGCGAGGCGCCGCAGGTCCTGCTTGGGCCATCCCCAGCGCCAACGTTGCGCGCGGGAGTGCAGCGGTGGCACCTTCGGGGTGATCCAGCGGTGCGCCACGTGTCTGGGTCCTGTCCAATGTCTGGTCGGTGCCCTGCCAGCCTCCTGGCGACTGCGGCCAGGTTGCTGGGCTGGGGGACGCTGCATACCTGGAATTCTCATGCGGCGGTGTGGCGTCGCTGTGCTTGGGGACGCTGGGCTGTCCGGCAGATGGTGGTCGTTGTAGTGAAGATGGGCCAAGCTGGGGCAGCTCCGGCTGTGCGTCTGGAGGTGGTTGTGGGGTGCTCTGCCCGCCGTACATCATGGGGTCCATGTAGTCGTCGAGCTGGGTCACTTTGGTGCCGTCGTCTCCTGCTGTTGTATGTGGCTGTGGCTGATGGAGATTGGATGATGGGCCATGCGTGGGGACGCTTGGCTGTCCGGCAGGTGATGGCTGTAGTAATGATGATGGGCCAGGCTGGGGTCGCTCTGGCTGTGCGGCTGGAGGTGGCCGTGGGGCGTCCTGCCCGCCGCTCATCATGACGTCCATGGAGTCGCCGGGCTTGGTCACGTTGGCGTTGGTGTCCCCTGCTGCTGACGGTGAAGGCGTCGCGGAGGTACCAATGGCGGTGATGTCGCTGGTCTGCCGGGAATTCCGCACATTCGCTGGTACTCGACCTGAGGCCTGATTGCCTGCAGGGAATTCCACAGCGCAGGTACTCGTCCAGCTATGGCAGTGGAGTGGCAATACGCCGCTGGTCGTGGAGGATGAAGTCGACGTCGCGTTGATCCTGGCGCTGCTGCTGCCATGGCTTGTGTCCGACGCCTCGGTGTCCGCGCGGCCGCTGTTGTCGCCACGGTCGGAGGTGGCGGCCATGGTGACCATGCAGTCGTCGGGCTGGGTCACGTTGTCGGTGTCGTCCCCCGCTGTTGACGGTGAAGGCGTCGTGGATGTATCGATGGCGTCGATCTCGCTGGCCTGCCGGGAATTCCGCACGTCCGCTGGTACTCGTCCTGAGGCCTGATTGACTGCAGGGAATTCCACAGCGTAGGTACTCGTCCGGCTACGGGTGTTGCGTGGCAGGATGCCGCAGGTCGTAGGTGGCGAAGGGGATGCCGCGTTGACACCGGCGCCGCTGCCGCCGGTGCCCTTGTCCGCCGTCTCCATGTCCGTGCCGCTGCCGCTGCCGCTGCCGCTGCCGTCACGCTGAGAGGCGGCGGTCACGGTGATGGCGTCGGGGGCGGCCTGGGCCCTGCTGCCGTTGCTGCCCCTGGTCGCTGACGGCGAGGACAGCGCGTCGGCAGTTCTGGTCTTGTTCCCGCCGCGGCTGCCGCCGGCGCTTACTGTGTCCCTGGCTGCGTCGCCCAGGCCGCCACCGCGACTAGCGGTCGGTCCCATGAACACAATAAAATTAATGAACACGAAACCAGGGTTCTTCTTCACACAAGCTCCTGCATGGAGATATGTGCAAAAAATCAACTAACATGTATGGCCCTGATGGCAGGTTTCACGGAATGTCTGCTCACAAGAACCATACTTCTGCACACCAGGGCTGGCACAAAGTTGACAAGCTGATAGGGTTTTAGAACTATCAACCTCTTCACCCGGCACCTCATTAGCTTTCTGAGACCATAGCCCCTCGGGAACATGGGGCCATGGGCCATAAGGCTCGTACCTCAATTTTCTGTTATTCACAAATTGTTCCATGTGCAGCAAGACGCGCATGGTCTCATGTAATTCCTGCTCACCACCCTGCCAAACATTACGTACAACCTTCCACTGCCACAATTGTGCAAAGATGTGCTCCACACGGGCACCATACCAACTGTGCACATCGTTGTGTTGTTGCTGCCTATCAGTCAACTTCCGGCTTCCCCAAAATGGCACCACTATATGAATGCATCCCTTGTATGCCCCATCATGTAGGCCCACCTTAAAATCGAAAAAAATCACCCAATTGATGCTGGCCCCTCCCTATCCCAAATCAGAACATCAAGGGTTGTCCTACGTAGGTGACAGCGGGGGGTCCTCACCATCCATGGAAGCATGCTGTTACCCAAGTTCCTGGGGGGCGTCCCGACCATCAGGTTCAAGTTTGGAAGACGTTGACGGTGGTGGGGATGGGCTCTGAATGTGGAACTCGAGGCGGTGGAGTGCTGCAGCATCATGAATCACCCCCTTCCCATTCACCTCATATTGTATGCATAGGTAATCACCACGACGTTGTGAGGGACCCAAAATCATAGCCCGCTAATTTGCACTGCTCCGGTTGTAGAAGACAAGCCTACCAGCTCGAACCCAACACAATGACATCGTGTTGTTGAGCTATAGACCAAGGGATAGCATGTACAATGCATTCCTCAGGGCATACAAGGTGAAATGGGGCACCAACTCAGCAACACGGCAGCTCACTGGGCAACAACAAGGCAAAACAATGGCATCAGGTAAATCATCTAAATAAAAGAGATGCACGGTGGGCGCACGGTGAGTGCCGCTCTCCCATAATCAAAGAATTGTCCGTGCGTTCGCGAGGGACCATGTGGGAGTTCTTAACCCCAACTCGAGGGGCCACGCTGAAGTGTGAGAGTCCTTAACCCCGACTATCACCCAACCCTCACGTGCCCTCACCCATACTGTCCATACTGTCGCAGTACGTGATGCAGGGTGAAGGCAGGAGCGTGACTGGTGCAGGAGTTGGGTGACACACCAACTCTGGTGTCCAACCCACGTCTTCGCTCAAATTTGGGGGGTCGTGATGAAGGCTGCTGACTGTTGCGTTGATTTCTCTCAATTCTACCCAAATGGCAAGTGGGTGAAAATGGGTACACATAGGTGAAAAGAGGCGAAAATGGATGATAATTGAAATATGTCATATCCCAAATGCATACAAAGCTTAAAAACCCCTATTATGGAACAACAAACCTCCGCAAAAGGGCCGAACTAGGGTTCAGGTAGTTACCAACATACAAAACTTTGCACTGCATGCGCACTGCTTGCACGGCATTCCCCCAGAAAGCAGCTCTGCAGTGTGAATCCCAGTCTGTCCAGTTCCAGTATCCACTCAGGGAGGCCAAATCAATACATGCATTTCTGCATGCATGCTCTTAGATCAAAGCCACTGTGGCTGCATGGTCAGACCAGCCCCATCCTCCAGACACTACGGATGTGGCACCCATGATTCCCTTCACTTGGCACTGCATGGAAGCCGAGCACCACGCGGACAGAGGGCCCACAGCTGCAGAATAAAGAGCTTGGTCATGCCGGTTGTTAACATCCAACTGTGCCCTCCCTCCAGCATCCAAAGCATGTCCAAAACACACGAGAAAATGCACAACTGAGAGCAGGCACGCCAAAGAGGGTGGTGGGGGAGGAGGCCAGGAGACCAGCTGCAAAGGCCCCCAGAACCATTGGGCGGCCATTTGTTGGCAGTGCAGTGCTCCAAATGCAATATACAACAAGCAATCAACATCATACAGATAGACATTGCACCCACACACCCAACATGCACATAAGCGCCCACACACACCACACACACTTTGCCACCAAGAAATGAATATGATGGCAACCAGTCAGTAAGTCTCTCTCTCTCTCTCTCTCTCTCTCTCTCTCTCTCTCTCTCTCTCTCTCTCTCTCTCTCTCTCTGGAACAAATGTTCTAGAGCACAGAACATGTAGTCGGCAACTACCAATACCAACTACCAAGCAGAACAATACAGACACAAATACATACATACAGTCACTGACTAGCAGCCAGCAGAATGGGCGCGATGCAGTTCACAAATAGCGTGTGGTGCTCTGGGCTTACTGCAACCCTGGTGCACCCAAGTTATCATCTCCATCAGTGAACGCCTTGGTGTGACGTCTCACTGACATTCCTGACATCTTTGATGGACAAGCTGTCAAGCCATCAAAGGTCTAGTCACTCATACAGGTCTGTGGTCTCAACTGAAACAAACACCGCAGGCACACAAACGCACACACAATCAACTCAACAGACAAGCATGGCAACTACATGACAACATACACACGAACGCACAGGAACAACGCGATACAGACAGGCATTGCACACACGTGCTCGTGCACACACACAGTACTCCGTGCTTCCCAACAAGAGGGCAGCGAGCACCTAGTCATCTCAAATAATTGTGGTTGGGGCCCCAGTGGCTTTGTTGGGCTTGCGGTACCCAATACTCAACATGACCTACTATTGGGGCCACACACGGATAGACATGCCATGGTGCCGCCACTGACAGTCCACTGGCCTTGTGCAGTGTTTGTTGTGTGTGCGTGCAGTGCTGTCCCTCCTTGGCCTTCTTATGTGCTGGCCCATTTCTCCCACCCCCTGGGACAGCAATGCCTGCGATTTTTTCTGCTTCTTTGAGCTTCAGACGTGCAGCGTGTCACTTTTTTTTTGTATTCCAGCGCTGGGCATGTGCAGCAGCCGCCAAAAAGGAGCCACGTTCACGGGGCGCACTTGGACAGTAGGTCCAGAACAATGTACAGTCTCCATCCTGTGACCTGTAGCTTCACACGGATAAGGTGTGTCCCCAAAGAGGGGACACCACAAGGGGCAAGACTTGGTCATAGGGTGTCGCTTTGTGCTCGGGAGACACGTGGGATATGTTGTCAGGGCTGGAATGTTAAACCATCAGACGCGCAGGAACTGAGATGGCTGCAAACCGACTGCCATGCCAAGAAGTAACCTGTGACCAGCCCCCGGCCCAAACACCCTGGAGGAGGAGGAAACAGGAACTTCATGCCAGGACTACTTGCCCTTGGAACCATTCACCAAGGATGCGTTACAGGCTGGCATGAGGGTATGCATGATCCTACATGATCATTCCCACGCAAGACACGGCATGACCAACAATGCAGGGTAGTGGGCACCCTAATAATAAGGAGCCAAGTGGTATGAGGCCCCAACCGCAGGGGAGTCTTGAACCAAAACACATGGTTGAAAGGTCGAACCACCAGCAACCAGCACCTGCAGTTGGTACCAGCACCAACAGCACCACCAGCACCAACACCACCGACCACAGAATGCGAACAGTTGTCAGTCAACCACCGACCTGAGCCGTCCTTAACAGGCATTCTTTGGTCAACAATATAGAAAAAATACCTTTACCACCGCCATCCCAGGCTCGCAGCCCCCATCTTTCAATTCGTCGCAGGGCTCTCTTGCGCCCTCCACAGAATGCACAGCACTATGTATCTAATCGGAACACCAGAATCAAAAGGTGTGGAGCACATGTTTGTGCTGAAGCTTTGTTTTTACTTCCCCCCCCCCCCCAAAAGCACAAGTGCCGAGATTGAAGTGTTCGCGCTCAGGGGGCTCTGTAACAAAGATACAGAAAAAGCCACCAGCTGTGCGGTTGGCTGCTACAAGCCATTAGCTGCCAAACGCTGACAGTTGAGCACTAACAGCCGTCCGACTCCAACCGCTGTTGGTACCACCAACTGGCTCAATTAACCGGCAACTGGTGAATGGCCATCCGCCACCATCCTTAGTGAATTGCCAAGTGCCAGAAGAGACTCAGGAAAAATATTTTTACCACCGCCATCCCAGGCTCGCAGCCCCTGCCCCCGTCTTTCAATTCGTCGTAGGGCTCTCTTGCGCCCTCCACAGAATGCACAGCACTATGCATCTAATCGAAACACCGAATCAAAAGGTGTGGAGCACATGTGTGTGCTGAAGCTTTGTGTTTACTTGCCCCCTGTAAAAGCACAAGTGCCTGCAGGGGCTAATGCAAAATCTACAATGGGCCCTATATGTTGCAAGCGCAAGGTAATGGAACATCAAACATTGCAACATACAACAGACATACAACAGTCGCATTGGCCAATCAGGCATGCCCAACACGCATCTGCAAGAGCATGCATGGAAACAGGGCACGTGCCCGAGAGATTGTTTGCATGCACGTCTCTGGTGATCATCTGTGCCGGCTCTGCCAGACGGGTGCATTGATGACTGGAAAGAAATTGTAGCAGCTGCAGTGCTTGATGCAGTGTGGGAAATCTGTTGAAGTCGCTGGGGAGAGCTGAGGGCTGTGTGCACACGTTGGTTCGTGTTAGGCAAGCGGAGATAGCAGCAAATAGCCTTCAGTGCAGCGGCCCTCAGCTGTGATACCCCCACGTCCATGCCAATGCCGTTGGGATATGGCCTATGCACAGCCTGGAAATGGACACAACCTAGAAGCAGCAGGCACTGGTGTCCGTTGCTCGCCTTTTGAAAATGCATGGCCCATACACCTCGGTGCCCCGACACAATCTGCCAGGAAGCACCGGCGCGGTGCGCCCACCGTGGGCCCTTCTGCACACACGCAACAACCCTCCCATTGCAGCGGCAAGATCAACCCCGTCCGCAATGTCTGCAGGCGAAATCCACAGATTTTGAACAGAAAACAGAGAGGCGTCCGGAGAACCGACCTTTTTGCCAGCGGAGATAGCTAAACTTCTGTGTGTGCTGCACACACAGTGCAAAGAGGCCCCAGGGGGGGGGGGGGGGCAATGCATTGATATGTAATGATGACAGAGTTGTGTTGGTTCAGCAATCAAACAACAAACACCGACCACAAGTCCAGAAGCTCAAATGGCTGTGAGATGGTAAGGTGGGGGGGGGGGGGGTTTAGGCAGTGCTGGCACAAGGCATATCAAACATGCTGTTGGGGTCTGCGGAGTCAAGACCCCATATGTGGGTTACGTCTAACGTTTCTCCTTTTCTTCAGTGCCGCCATCCACCAGTGCACAGATGCGGTCAGTCAGAGTAATCACGAGTGCAATGGACAATGCGACTCCACTTCGACATTGACTGCGAGGGTGAGACGTAGTGGGCAACCTCAAACAAAACCACAACTAGGAGACTGATGTCAACGGAGATAGCCCATCGTGGGTTACCAGCGAATCTAGCATTGCTAGAACAAAGATCAAGAAACAAAGGACGAACCATTGTATGCAAAGGACATGCAACAGAACAGGGTGAGATGAAACTTCTTCCACCCCTTGTAAGATTTATACACCCATAGCCAAAATGCCTATCATCCCGATGTGACGTTAGTTTCTTGCAATAATTTTTAAGACCGGTTTTTCTGAACCTAAATACAAAACCGAAGCATTGTTCTCGGGCTCTTGGGAAATCTTCCAGAGATGATATCAGTCCCGTTGTCAAACTATGATCGCAGGCTTGCTCATGTCACATGATGGCATATCAGAGGTACAACTGGTCTAAAATGGGTCATGATTGTGTAGATATGTTAAGACTGTGAGATTGCAATGACTTCCTTGCAGTGATCCATCAACAAAACTGGTCACAAGGGGGCCAGGCAACCTGCAGTAAAGCTGTGGCAAGTGCATGTGCGTGCTGTAAATGGCTAGAAATCTCAGTCATTTGGGAACTATTGCAGAAACGCGAAGGAGGCTAATTTGCGATGCCTGTCACGTCACCTCTACGGACAGAAAGCAGGCATTATGCGACACGCCTGCACGCACACTATACGTGCACTGCCCCCACGCGCCCCCGCTGAAAGCTGATCAGATGGCAGAACAAGAGTGGAAGCTTTGGTAGACTTAACTCTGGGCAAGGCAGAAGCTTCCAGCATCGCTGTTGGTCGCTTTTGGTCTTATGTCTGTGAGAAATGACCAGGGCCTGGAGCAAGCAACCTGCCTTTTTGGCTGTCCTCCTTTGTACCACTGGCAGCTGAATAGAAATGGTATTCTCAGCTGCAGCCCCGCTATCTGTACAAAAATGATTTGTACGGAGACTGGTTAGTGGCACCAAACGGCTGCTGCCGTAGAACCTGGTATGTGCGGCGCAAAGCTTAATGGGGGAATGTTTGCCCGGCGCATGCCCGGCGCGCTACCTTTGTATTAAGTATCCTGGCTCTAGCCCCAAGTTTATCCTCACCTAGGGAAGTCTCCCAAGTAGACCGCACTGGACCGCAAACCTTCCCTGCAAAGCACGTGTGGGCGGAATGGCGACAACACCCCTGCCTTCTCGGGGGTTCCCAATAGAAGGGGTACCAAGTCAGAAGTGGCTACATCACCCCTGCCTTCCTGGGGGCAGATTTTTTGGTTGGGGGGGGGGGGACAGGCACGGGTGGGGACTGGTACAAAAAAAGATGCCCAGCGCGTGCCCGGCGCGCTAATACTCCCCCAATGACCGTCTGAAGTCAACGGTTACATCTTAGCACATCTTAGCACCTTAACATCAATACAAATGCTTCATTCATAAGTCCGGATGAAGTAAGTCTGCCCGCACCTAAATCTGACCATTTCCACATTGTCCCAGCCACCTTACTCTGCGCAGACCTGTAATGAGGGGTGTTTGCTGTCTGGACAGTCTGAAGGGGTGCCTGACCTCTGCCCAGCTGCACTTGCGCCCAACCCTCCAAACAGGACTGCGTAGGTCTGAGGAAGCGGGGGTAGCTCGCTTGTTTGTTTCTGTTCGTTTGGGTGGGTAGGTAGGTGGGTGGGAGATCACTATGATCCACTGCATGTACCTTTCAGCTCTTGGTTCAATCAGCCCAAGATGCAAACATGGCAAATACAGTCGCTTGTGTTTGCAGTGATTCACAGAAGTGCCAGGCAATGTTCACAATCATTCATACCTTTGACCCATGGGTTTGACTGCAAGTGTCAGTTGCATGCAACACTTCGAACAATGCAGGGCATTGCACGCAGCTGGGCCACGCATGCCAATGCACACATCTCGGCCACACACCCCAAACAAGTGCTACTTGTTCACACCACAAAAGGCGATGGGGGGTAGGGGGCTGCCACATCTAATGACCAAGCATCGCATTACAGGGACCAGGAAAACGCTACTGCCCTCTGTAGGACCCAAACCTCCTAGAAAGCATGACCAGCCGTTGCCATTTAGCAAAATGCACACGACTGTCAGTTGACTGCCAACCCCTACCGCCCCTCACAAGCGGTCTGCAGGACGGCCCAGCGATGCATGACAGGATTCCTCTCAGGTGCCGCAGAAAGTGGGCTCAACAAGCACTCTCTCATTGAGGGGTCGCTTTTCGCTGTGCTTCTCGTCCTTGAGACCTGCTGCCACCAACGTCCCCAAGATCCGATTCAGCTCGTCACAGCTCATGAAATCATCATTCTCTTCAGCTCTGGGGGCCGGGGCCAGAGTCGCAGTGGGCTGATCAGGGAGGAAGGTCATCAACTGCAGTTGATGGTCCCCTGGGAGCATCGTGGTGCCCCGAGCAGGTTCGTGTTCTTCCGCAATCAAAGCTTCGAATTCCGCCACCTTCAAAGGCGCACAGGAAAACGACAGAGCATTGATTTCGTCGTCGCCTTTGGCAGGCTCGTTATCCGTTGCTGGGTGTAAAGCTGGAGCCTTTCGTGCCTCGGCAACCGGGGCACTGCTTTTGGCCAAACCTTTTGCTTCAGCAGCAAGGGCATCACTGTCACCAGCCTGGGCAATGCCCTCAGCGATCGGGGCACCTTCTTGGGCTTGGACTTCAAAGATAGAGCCAGCACTTGGTACCTCTGACGTAGTGCTGGTGGTTCGAGTGCTTCTAGTACTCCGAACTTCTTGACCTTCAGATGGTGGCACCTCTGGGACTTCCGGCAGGATGTTGGCTTGGCGGGGATTGATATTCTTCGGGGTTCTTGGGGAAGTTGGGTTGGGGTTTTTGTCGTGCTGCTGGATCACAGTGGACAGCACCGCAGACAAATTGTTGATGTTTTTGAGCTTCATGTTGGCCAAGTACTCCAGGATATCCTCTTGCTCTTGTGTGTGCTTCTGGAAGAGGGAATTCAACACCAAGTAGTCAAAGTCCTGCCATCCTACGCGCCATTTCTCCCACAGGTTTCTCCATCCAGTGGTGACCGCTGGATGCAGGAAGGGACATTGGTTTGCGTCATCACAGCACCCGGCAAGGAAGCCCAAGCACACTACGAAGGGCCTCTCGAGCTTGTGCACAACACAGCTCATGAACGCAGACAGCTTTTTCACTCGTGCCAAGTCGGCGGCACACAGGGCCAGAAGAATGTGCTGCTGGAGGTAGTGAGGCTTGGTGTGCAGGTACGACAACGCAGCGCTGTCCAGGTCTGCTGGGATGATGTTCCATACTTGTTGTAGCGCCTTCCAGCCCAGGTTGTCGTAGTGGAGCAGGTACCCGAAATTACCCTTCGCCTCGGCTCTCAAGAATTGTAACACTACCTGCGTGCAACAGGGGAACGACCGAGCTTTGATGACGGGAGGGTGATTGGACCTGTTTTGGCCACGCTTCACGTTCCCTTGTTTCCGTGTTTGAGGTCGGACCACTCGCGGTTGGAACTTGGCGTTCATGTCACCCATGGTTGTCAATGCATTCATGTGGTCCATGGCAAAGGTGTTTACGGCCCCATGGTAGGCATCAGGATTGTACAGCTCGACGTTTTCAGGCTGCAGGACCATGCCAGGTGGCGGCACAACCGGGTGTGCAAAGTCCACAAACACAGGGGCCCCAAGACTTAGCATTTCTGTTCAAGCTGAATGAGACAATGTGGATAAGCAGCAAGAACACTCTTTGGAATGGTATACCAACATCACATGGCAGCCTCCTTGTGCACAGTGCATCTTCTAGTCATGCCAGTGATGAAGCATTCCATTCTTGCATGATGTTTCCTTCCTCTTTTTGTAGGTTTTCGTGTTTTGGGGTTGAAAGAGGATTATTCATGGCCCGCAGCACGCAACATTAGCCGCCAATGGATCCCAATTGTGGTTTTGCATTTAGAATTGCATGGTTGACCTTCCAGACGCCCCAATCCCCACGTTTCTCATGTCTTGGTGCGCTGGCTGCATCGGGGGCCTGCAAAGCCTTTGTGTTAATCAGTGGCAGTTTCTGCCTTGCCCCCCATACTGTTGAACATGTGTGCTCCGCTACTACTGCTACTAGTGCAGGAGCAGGTACAGATGAGGCATGCGCTTGGACATAGGCCGCATGCCTTGGCGTCTTGCACGTGGCAGCAGGCTTCAATCCGATGCACTCTGTTTCTGCAGCCTCAAGCAACGCAGTCCGGTCCTCTACACGTGCCACGGGGTGGGGGTTACATGTGCTCTGTTGGGTATGGGCTTCGGCGCCAGTGGCCTCCAGTGAACACTTTGCTAGTTGGTCCAGGGAACGTCGATGAGTGTCAAGAGTCAACTCAGGAGGAAGTGTGTGAGTATTTTTCATGCGCAATATATTTGTGTGTCATGGTCTCAGGGTGTGCACCACAGACCCCAGTGTGGTGCGCAAAGTACGGAGGGGTTGGACCCACGGATGCGGACCCGACCCCCAATCCCCACTAACTGTTGGCCGGAGGGGGCAATCAATTCACCATGCGCTGAAGTGCCCGGAAACAACATGCAAAGCAATGTTCAACTTGCATGCCAGGCCTGCTTTCAGCAGTTCAAGCGAAAGTGAAACTGCAAATTTGCTGCCGACACAAAGCAGAACATGGTAAGCAAGGCCTCAACGTGAGACCACCCCTTCCGGTGCTATGCTACGCTGTTTCTTAGCGACATGTAGATTCGAATGACTGTATGTACACTACACGCGTGTTATATGTGGGGCGCTCAAGGCTGGCTCTCCTTCGGCCATACCCCGGTACCTATATCTGACTCCATGTGATACTCGGTCCTGGGCCTATCAAAGTGAAATATGCGCGAAGCTGCTGGCCAAAGCGAGCACAAATTGCACCAATGAGCAGCCGCACCGGCCTGGAGACGGCAGCATTCGCCAGCGAAAACTACACTAGCATGACATAATGTTTGTGACGACAAAAGAGCAGTAGAGAGAAAAGGAATAAAGCGCCCTCGCTTCCTAGTCGGCAGGTGCTGCATATGCTCCCACAAGGCGGCTACTTTAGTGCAGAGGAGGAGTATGACAAGGACACGCGCCACCCCACTGCTGACGGAGCCGGTGGCGGGGCACCCTGTTGCAGGCTGGGCTGCGTTTTTTGGCCTGTTTGTAGGCCCCCATGGAGGACAACCGTAAAATGTCTCGTGGGCAGGAGTACCTAGCGGAAAAAGAGAACCACACACGAGGACTCGGGCGCAACTGGCGCTAGGAGGGCAACTCCAAGCCCCCATACCCCTCCACCGGCTGTCCCTTTCCTCTTTGGATAGCTCGGGTGTAACCTGCCTTGAGAGGGACCTACTGCAAATCCCTGCATATGGCTATATCACCCAAGCCCTCTAGTTCGTAGTCCGGCGCCGGAAGATTCCTCACCATCTTGGCAAGGCTGACCTGAGCGTTCCATTGATTCTGTGGCCGGGAATCCACTAGAAAGCGACAATTTTGGACTGAGATTGTGTCCTACCTTGAATTGGCGCATGGGGGTTTCGGGACGGTCCCTCCCAGTGTTGGTCAAAGCAACAATCCTCCGTAGAGGAACATCCTCAAGGAATCATGGCAGGGACCCAGCCAGCTTGCTTTGCTTGTCTTGCCCCACTACTGCACTTTCAGTGCAGTTTGCTTTGATCCTATCCTTCTGGCACTGACACCACAGAATGTCACATGCAAACAGGCAACATTTTTGCGTCCGCGAAAACAAAAATATGTCCCTAGTGCCCGCATTGCCATGCACATACCCCTGCCCAAGAGTGGGGCTTGTTTTGTATGACCAGGAAGGCCCATACGACGGTATTGTGCCCCACAAGTGTGCAACAACTGTCGCGGATCCCACCTACACCCGGCTCTACATTGCGCCCTATCAAAGCACCGAAGACCCCACCATGGGCTGGATTCCGCCAGGGTACCAGCCGGTCGTTATTGCCGGTATACAATATTTCCCCAATTTGAAACAACCAATTGCTGTATTGGATCCCATATTTACTATGGTGGCATATGGTGGCAACCACTCACTGCACTATCGGTCGGGGTGAGTGTTTGCCTTGCACGCACCTTGCGTGCTACTTTTATGATGACTTTCCCAAATTGCCTCCTCGAGTTTACCATTACCGTATGAAGCCCCCGAGTAGACCGACGGCTGCCGCTTGCCTACCAAATGAAGCAACAAACCATCTGTGCACAAGCCACAAACTGCTATATCCTCCGGACGGATGGGATTGTAGTTTGGGGCTGGTAGCCGCGTGGCCATTCTGGCGAGCAAGTCCATCTCCCCATTGCGCCGGATTTCCTCGCACTCCTGTGCACTACGGGCCTCGGACTCTTGACGGTGGCTGGGGATCTACTCCATGATGACTCGCTTGTGTTGCGTGTGATCACACACCTTGTGGCGGATGTCGGAATAAGAGCACTCCCGCGTGGGTCGTTTGTCGGCACATTTGGTCACGGCCATGTTGTCAATGTACTACTTGTCGCCGTTGGATGCTATTGCCATCCCGATGGCCGCGCCGTACATTTCGGCTCTGTATGACTGCTGCGGACGCACGACCCGGGCCAGAATGCGCGGGGGTCCTTTTGTCACAGCAGCTCCCGCGGCTTGGTACTCGAAGTTCGCGATTTCCACCGTTTGGAGGCTACCGTCGGAATACAAGGATGTGCCTTCAAGCTGCTTTTAATTGTACTAACCCCTTCAAATGCACCAAAGTGTAGAGGAAGCAAATTTGGTACCCACAGGCCGCCGGGTTGGCGCCCTAGGACCCGCGGGGACAGAATCAGACCTAGCTACCTCTGCCTTCTCGGGGGACCAAAAATGGGCAGATTGGCGACAGAACCTTGCCTTCTTAGGGGTCCCATAGGGGTAGGGATCGGAAATAGCCAAAAAGTTGCCCTGCGCACACCCCGCTCCCTCTCGAGGTAGCTGATACCACTTGCGAGGCGGCCAGGGTAGCATTCACCAAGGGCCCCATGCGCATCATGACGCATGTGACTGGACCCCAACAAACCTTGTGTGCCAAGATGCAACTTCAAACCCCATTTTCGCCCAACAAAGATACAATTATATTTTATGAGCATTTGAATGTTAGTCTGATGTGGGGTATTTGATGGATTGGGAATATACGTCACGAGGCCATCCACGATGCCAGCAACATACCGTCCCATGCCACTCCTCCACACCATTTCCTTGCCGAGACACATCAGGCTTCTTGGGCATGATTTGTGTCATTTGACACCTGTGCATAATTGGCCGCCTACGTCCAAGTGGGGATGGTTTGGAGTCCGTCCTCATGGGGGTTGTGACTCGGTCCCTCCTAGTGGCGGTGCCACTTGAGCCCCCACATGGGGGGATAGGGACGGCGTGTGAATGTACTAGAAATGAGGGAGAAACCCACATGAAACTATGATAAATGCAACACAAGGGTTGCAGTTAGGGGTACTAGGCTCTAGGTACTATCTAGCTTGGGCATGCTCATGTACAAATTTTGTGTATAGGGTGCGCACAACGCATGCATAGTGTGCAATATGCCCCACAACATCCTAGTGTTGTGGTGTCCTCCCTGTGCTGCACATGGAGGGGTATAGGGATTGAGGGTTGGTCCCTCTCAAAGCCGGATAGACCCGAGCCCCCACATGACATGGATAGGGAGGGCCTATGCAGGGGTATGGGGGTTTGGAGTCGGCTCCTCATGGTGCCGGGTACACACGAGCCCCCACGTGAGGGACAGCTGGTGGAAGGGTATGGGGGTTCGGAGTGGGTCCCTCTCAACGCCGGTTACACAAGAGGCCCCAAATGAAGGGTATAGGGATGGCCCGTGGAGAGGTATGGAGATCAAGACTCAGTCCCTACTTGGGACATCAATCCCATGTAGTTGGATTTTTGGTCCACATGTCACGTCCAAGTGTTGGGCTGTCCACAAAAAATATGGAAATTGGTTCCAAGTCAAGACCTTGTGCCTTGCCCAATAGGACTACGGGTAGAATAGTTGACACCGCTCTCACCCTAATGCCCATGTGAGGGGGATAGGGATGGCTCAAGGAGGGACAATGGTGGTTTGGAGTAGATCCCTCCCCAGGTGTGGGGGTAGGGACAACCGGTGAAAGGGCATTGATGTGGGAGTTCTTGCGGCGGTCACACGCGAGCCCCGACAAGAGGGTGATATAGGCGGCCCATGGATGGGGTACGGGGGTTGGGAGTCGGTCCCTCGCGGCCTCCGTTACACCCAAGTCCCCACATGAGGGCGAGGGGGGGGGGCCTGTGGAGGGGTATCGGGTTTGGGGGTCGGTCGCTCCTAGCGCTACTTACACTCAAATCCCCTGGAGAGGGTGGGGGGACGCCCCCCCCCAATACCCCTCCATCGGCGGTCTTGATCCCCCTCATGTTGGAGTCCCACTATAGCCCGCGTTGGGAGGGACCAACTTGCAACCCCTATTGTTTTTTGTGCTCCGGCACCAAATGAGTTCAGAGTTCATGGGAGAGCTATGAACAAAGAAGGCGCACTTATAAGGCGTGTGCCTAGCGTATGTACAACCGCTGTAGCTATGGCCACAGACTTCATGTTATGCATGTCCGCAAGTGGACGTGTATGGGGACAAGCAAATCTCAAGCGTCGGTTGTCATGTCAATGCAGACGAGGCCTGCCACGGACACCAAGTGTCCACTCAGTCAAATCGAGAACGGTCGTCAACATCGGTGTACGGTTAGTCACAGGTTGCGGTCACGCGCCATCAATCGTCGCGCAGCACCACCCTGCCACCCCACAACAAAGCGGGCCGGCACCCCGTCACCGACATCCGGTTCCCCTCCCGGCAACCATGCACAGTCATGCTCCCCGTCTAACCTTCATAGGCGCCCACTGTTGTGTAGCAGGACACGGCACGCATTGTTCCCACTATCCTGGTCTCCGTGCATTGCAGCCCCTGGTCGTCCGTGCTTCTGCACACATTTTTCCACCATGCCATGTATGGCACACACACATGGTTCAACACGGCGGGGGCTGCTGCCAACACGCCCATGGCAGAGGCTAGCCCCTCCTCAGCTTGTGGGGCATTCATCTGCCATGTGCAGCGTCCTGTTGCGGCGGCTGCCTCCCAGGATTGTGTATAAAGTCCGATGTCTCATGTCGGATGTGGCATGTTGTGTTTGCAGTGTATACAACAAGATTGTGATATGTGTGATATAGGTTTGATGCTTGGAGGAGGGGGGGGGGGGTCAAAATGGGTGTGCGAAAACCCACCCAAGAAAAAATAAAAAAACGGGTTGCGAAAGATCAAGCCAACATGAAAAAACGGGGAAAAACCAGAATCCGGAAATCCCCATAGGTCCCCATACGTCCACATAGGTCCCTGTAAGTCCCCAAAGGTCCCCAAAACTCCCCATAGGTTCCCATAGGTCCCCATAGGTACCAATAGGTCCCCATAGGCCCCCATAGGCCCGCATGGGTCCCCATAGGCCCCATATGGCCCCATGGGCCCCAGTAGGTCCCCATAAGTCCCCATAGGTGCCCGTGGGTCCCCATAGGTCCCCATGGGCCCCCATAGGCCCCCATAGGCCCCCATAGGCCACAATAGGCCCCCATAGGTCACCAAAGGTCCCTATAGGTCGCCATAGGTTCCCATAGGTACCAATAGGGCCTCATAGGCCCCCATAGGCCCGCATAGGCCCCAATAGGTCCCCATATGTGCCCATAAGTCCCCATTGGGCCCCATAGGCCCCCAACAGGTCCCCATAGGCCACAATAGGTCCCTATAGGCCCCCATAGGCCCCCATAGGCCCCCACTGGCCCCCATGGGTCCCCATAGGCCCCCACTGGCCCCCATTGGCCCCCATAGGTCCCCATAGGTCCCCATGGGCCCCAATATGTCCCCATACGTCCCCATAGGCCCCCATAGGCCCCAATAGGTCCCCATAGGTCCACCGCAGCCCCTATAGATTAGTGTTGACCCCATGCGGTGAATCCTTGAAGTGTCTACACCCTCCAATGATTCACCGCACCGCCTCTAGAGTAGTGTAAACCTCATGCGGTGAATCCTTGAAGGGTCTACACCCTTCAAGGATTCACCGCAGCCCCTCTAGACTAGTGTAGACCCCATGCGGTAAAATCCTTGAAGGGTCTACACCCTTCAACGATTCACCGTAGCCCCTAGAGACTAGTGTAGGCCCCATGCGGTGAATCCTTGAAGGGTCTACACCCTTCAAGGATTCACCGCAGCCCCTATAGATGAGTGGAGACATTCAATATTCAACAGATCCCCCCCCCAAAAAAGCAACCACCCACACATAAGAAATAATCTTGGGGGGAGTGGTGCCCCATCCACCCTTAGGTGGACCACTCCCCCTCCACCGGAATTATCTTTATCCTAAGGAAAGGAGTAACATACCTCCTAATTTCCTATTGGCTGTATTATTTTTTGAATCATATCATTTTTCATCATATCATTTTATCCTACCATAGCATAGCACCACCTGAAAAAGAAAAGGAGGCATACCCTCCCCAACCTTAACCACACAAGCAGGGAGATGATAGGTAGAAGGGGAGAGGGAGGGAGGGAGGCTCTCTTGGGCAGCCGCGGGGGCTGTGTTGTGTTGTGTTGTGTTGTAATGTGCCATACTCTGTTGTATGCTGCACTGTGTTGTGCTCTGTTGTGTTGTGCCGTGCTCGAAACCCACTGCCCCCCTCCCCTCTGTCCACACTTCCGGCCCACCCTGCACCGTGATGAACCCCCCCCATCCACCCACCCCGCCAGCAAACCTGACCCATACCTAGTTCATACCTACGGTCATGGTCTGCAAAGGAAGCAAGGTGCACTGGGCAAGAGAGATGGGGTTGGGGGGGGGGGGCAAGTCTGATATAGGGGGCGGAGTACACAGGCAAGAGGGGTGGCGAACATGAACCAATTCACCCACAAGCACAACGTCACAGCTGGGACAGGCTGGCTATGCTGCCTCAAGGGTCGGTATCGGGACCAGTGCAAATTATATCAATGAAATTCGAATTCACAAATAAAAAGGTCATGGCGACCACACAAACTATAGGCACAGACAAACAAATCAGACATATGTTCACACACATATTTTCCATTCCTGGTTTGGCGTGTTTTTCCGGACAAGCCACAAGATATCATTACATCCCAAAGGGGTGGCAGGCTTTTCCATATGCAGGCCAGCACTCATGAGTGGGGGGGTTGGAAGGAGTAGGGAAGGGCCAGAGGGGGCGGGGCGAACCATTGCAGGGGGGGGGGGGGCATCTTCCATTGGGGGTGTCCAATGTGGGTTGTACTACATCATAGTGGGATGGGGTAGGTGGGTTTATGGTTTGGGTAATGGCGGTCCATAAAAGTCTGATGTCTGATGTCTGATGGCCAACTTGGTCGCTATACACAATCATGCTGCCTCCACTCTTGTGGCGGGTGCTAGCGCCAGTTTGCCAATCAGCCTCAGCCACCGAGGCATACAGCCCACCCTATCAACGGTGTTTTTGCGTGTCCATTGGCTGCCTGGCACCCGTAGGGTCCACTTGCAAAGCCATAATCCTCGTCCTCCCCTGGAAGGTGCCCACTTTTGCTGGGCAAGACTGGGCACGCAACATTCTTTCGGCAGTAGTCACGGCCCTGTGCTCACCCTAGTCATCATTTCATACCAGGGTCGCCGCTAGATGCGGCTGCTGTCTTTCCACTCTGCCTGCCATTGGCCGAGGGCAAAGGAGGGTCTTGCAACCCCTATACCACACCATAGGCCGTCCCTATCCCTCTCAAATGGGGACTCGGATGTAACGTGCGTTGTGATGCACCAAACCTAGCCTATAGACCACGCCACGGCCCGTCCATGTCACCATGAGGGTATGTTTGCCCGGCAGATCCAGCGTGCCCGGCATCCAAAGGAATGTTCCATTCTATCACAATTCTTTACCCCCAAAAAACACACCCTTCTCTAGCCCGGAAACCCTAAGCACAAGCACATCGTATGATTGTTGGCGATCAATTCAATTCCGATTTTTTTGCCCAACAAATGGGACGATCACATGCATCCTACCCTTGTAGACCCCATCATGGCCACCCACCTCAAAATAAAAAAACCCACCTCTTGTGCGTGACGGGCCACTCAAGTGTCAAAACAAAGAGTGGAAGACCTCAACCCCAACTCGAGGGGCTAAATCAAAGCGTGGGAAAACTTTGCCCGGAACGCCCGGCGCGTGCCCGGCACTAACGCACTCTCCATATTGTGGGGACTTGGGTGTAATTAGCGCTACGAGGGGCCAAATTCCAAAGTGTATCCCTCTCACACGGGGACTTGGGTGCCTTTGGCGATGGGAGGGACCAACTCGTAACCCCCATACCCCTCACCGCGCCGTCCCCGTTCCCCTCAGATGGGGACTTGGGTGTAACCGGCGCCGAGAGAGACCGGCCATACACTCCCATACCCCTCCATAAGCTGCCCCCATCACCCACACGTAGGACAAGCCGGGGATTTACGGGTGTTTACAGTGCTTTTGGCCCCCGGCCCCCACCTTGTGTAAATGGGTGTAAACTTTCCCAAAAGGGGCATAAATTTCCTTCAAAAAAATGTAAATTTAAGAGAAATACGGTGCCACTCAACACCTCAACCAATCTAGAAAACTCATAACACAATAATGTGGAGTTTTGATGATTGGTTGCTTGGGCCTTGTGACCCCAAGTGGCGTTTTCCCACCGTTGGCATGGTTGGTTTGGTGTTTGGATTTGAAAAAGTGTGTATGCACACTTATATATACCGGCAAATTGGTCTCATCCGAGGTTTTCAAACGCTCCCCTCAGCCCCTCAAAACTGGGATCGTAGCCACTGCAGTGTTCAGGAGGTTCTTGGAGTTCAGTATGTACCGTCAAAGGTACATAAAGAGCTGGCTCCGTGGCGGCCCGCTCTGCCTGCGATTTGTTCCGTCCTGCTGCTTCCCCCTACTTGTCCCCCTGTACGCTTGCTAAACCTAAAGAGTCAAACAACAGATAGGGCCCGCGAAGGCAGGCCTTGAAAAGCAATGCTCTCATCATGCTCTCATCTTCCTGGCAATACAGGTATATCTGCTCTGGGTGATAAGACACCCTGAGCTGTGCTCGTGACAAAACACGCGGCTGCTTTCACTAATACTGCCTGACTGATGGGAGAGTCAGCAACAATGTACACAGAAAACGTGTCGCATCCCCTGAAATGGGGTCACTTGTATGGAATAATGTCTGTTGAAAGTGCCTCGGCACTTCTGGCATCCCTGCAAACCGGATGTAAAAATAATCCCTAGACATGCCGGCTGAGGTGCGCACTGGCCGGCGCCCTGTTGCAGTGGGTACCATCCAAATGACCTCCTAATTGAAGGTGTGCATCGGGTCTTCTCTTTTTCGGATCCAACTGGTGCGCATATTTTCACAAGGATGCTGTTTAAGCAGCCAGTACATGGTGACCATCAGCGAAAACAACTCGTGATGCGACATTGGTTACGGTGTGCCGAGCGTTGTTACGATTTCGACCATCATGCGGGATGGTCCCTGGATCTGTAGCCTGATCCACACTCGTTGGTTTTGACGCCACTGGATGGCGTCATGGGTGAAGTTGAGGAAACCAAGGGCCTCATCTTCAACCTCCTGCAGTTTTTTGAGTGCTTGCACTTTGAATCGTTGGTGTGTTTCTTGTGGTGTAGGCGTTCTGGGCGGTCTCGGCCGTCTAGGCTGTTGCCCTCTCCCACAATTTGTGTGCCGTCCTCCCCGCATCATGATGCTGGGGTGTGCTCCCGTGACAGGAAACAGGCAAAAGTGGTTGTAACAATCTAAGAGCAATAGAAAAGAGTGGGCACCGCATTGTGTCTCACAGGAGTGAGCCGTAGTGGGTGTGGTGGGAGCCTAGCTGGGAGTTATGGCGAGGACCGTCGACTCTTCAGCTTAGCTCTCTTCTTCCTGGCTTTACAAGTATCACTGGCATCAGTGGTGCAGAATCATCTGAGTCAACAAAAAGGCATCGTTCTACGGAATCTTGAGGCTGAGGGTCCGGTAGGGCTGATGCGCGCAAGTACATTGGTTGGGACGTCGGGGACAAGGCCTCTTTATCCCCAGAAGGAAGGCAAGTGTTGGACATCGGTTCCAGTCCCAACGCCCTCCAAACCGCTAGGGGGGAGCGGGTCGCATAAGGTGTGGGTGAACCCAACAGGGAAACACACCACAGAGTGTGGTGTTGGAAAATCATCTGTTTCCTGGTCGTATGAGCTGGCCCGAGAAGGAGTGTTGAATAGGGTCATGGCCACGGCCGTTTTCCATGTCGGAATCGAAGTCAAAAAATAGTTGCGCATGCCCCTTGACTGGGGCTGCCGGGCTTGGTGTGTGGGACATCTCCTGTTTGTCTGGAGAAGGATACCCGAGGAGAGGGTGGTCTTGCCTCCCCTTCTCGGCTAGGGCGTCCACCCTTTCATTGCCTGGAATGCCTTGGTGTGATGGGGACCAAGCCCACCTACCTACCAACAAGTCTACCTTGCTAAGGGATGGCACATCTTTCATTTTGATGGCTCAGCCAAATACTACCCCAAGGCCAGCTGGGTGGGGGGTTTTGGCAGTTGTCACCAGGGGCACTGGGAATTTTCCTCCCCCCTGGACACACTCGAAAAAGAAACCAACAACACGGCGTTAAAAGCGGCAATTTCGGCAGTAGTGAAAGTCTCGCAAAAGACATTGATTTTCGGGGACTCTAGTTATGTACCAGATGGCGTGGCCGGAAGAGCCTATACTTGGCGGCGACTGCAATGGTGCCTGCCCACAGGTCCTGTGCCCAACTCGGACCTGTGGAAAGCCTTGCTGCTCGCCATTGACATGGCGCAGCACTTAATTATGGATGGCAATGACTTGCTGTGCCATTGTTGCCTTACGTTCGTTGCGTTTTTGCTGTTTAGAATGGTTGTGCGGGGTTGAGGGTACGTCATGCACTTGACGGGTACGCCAATTGATGTGCACTAACTTAAAAGTACCCTCCTGTGTGAAGTGCATGAGTGAGCTGAAGCCCAACAAATGGGACGATCACATGCATCCTACCCTTGTAGACCCCATCATGGCCACCCACCTCAAAATAAAAAAACCCACCTCTTGTGCGTGACGGGCCACTCAAGTGTCAAAACAAAGAGTGGAAGACCTCAACCCCAACTCGAGGGGCTAAATCAAAGCGTGGGAAAACTTTGCCCGGAACGCCCGGCGCGTGCTCGGCACTAACGCACTCTCCATGTTGTGGGGACTTGGGTGTAATTAGCGCTACGAGGGGCCAAATTCCAAAGTGTATCCCTCTCACACGGGGACTTGGGTGCCTTTGGCGATGGGAGGGACCAACTCGTAACCCCCATACCCCTCACCGCGCCGTCCCCGTTCCCCTCAGATGGGGACTTGGGTGTAACCGGCGCCGAGAGAGACCGGCCATACACTCCCATACCCCTCCATAAGCTGCCCCCATCACCCACACGTAGGGCAAGCCGGGGATTTACGGGTGTTTACAGTGCTTTTGGCCCCCGGCCCCCACCTTGTGTAAATGGGTGTAAACTTTCCCAAAAGTGGCATAAATTTCCTTCAAAAAAATGTAAATTTAAGAGAAATACGGTGCCACTCAACACCTCAACCAATCTAGAAAACTCATAACACAATAATGTGGAGTTTTGATGATTGGTTGCTTGGGCCTTGTGACCCCAAGTGGCGTTTTCCCACCGTTGGCATGGTTGGTTTGGTGTTTGGATTTGAAAAAGTGTGTATGCACACTTATATATACCGGCAAATTGGTCTCATCCGAGGTTTTCAAACGCTCCCCTCAGCCCCTCAAAACTGGGATCGTAGCCACTGCAGTGTTCAGGAGGTTCTTGGAGTTCAGTATGTACCGTCAAAGGTACATAAAGAGCTGGCTCCGTGGCGGCCCGCTCTGCCTGCGATTTGTTCCGTCCTGCTGCTTCCCCCTACTTGTCCCCCTGTACGCTTGCTAAACCTAAAGAGTCAAACAACAGATAGGGCCCGCGAAGGCAGGCCTTGAAAAGCAATGCTCTCATCATGCTCTCATCTTCCTGGCAATACAGGTATATCTGCTCTGGGTGATAAGACACCCTGAGCTGTGCTCGTGACAAAACACGCGGCTGCTTTCACTAATACTGCCTGACTGATGGGAGAGTCAGCAACAATGTACACAGAAAACGTGTCGCATCCCCTGAAATGGGGTCACTTGTATGGAATAATGTCTGTTGAAAGTGCCTCGGCACTTCTGGCATCCCTGCAAACCGGATGTAAAAATAATCCCTAGACATGCCGGCTGAGGTGCGCACTGGCCGGCGCCCTGTTGCAGTGGGTACCATCCAAATGACCTCCTAATTGAAGGTGTGCATCGGGTCTTCTCTTTTTCGGATCCAACTGGTGCGCATATTTTCACAAGGATGCTGTTTAAGCAGCCAGTACATGGTGACCATCAGCGAAAACAACTCGTGATGCGACATTGGTTACGGTGTGCCGAGCGTTGTTACGATTTCGACCATCATGCGGGATGGTCCCTGGATCTGTAGCCTGATCCACACTCGTTGGTTTTGACGCCACTGGATGGCGTCATGGGTGAAGTTGAGGAAACCAAGGGCCTCATCTTCAACCTCCTGCAGTTTTTTGAGTGCTTGCACTTTGAATCGTTGGTGTGTTTCTTGTGGTGTAGGCGTTCTGGGCGGTCTCGGCCGTCTAGGCTGTTGCCCTCTCCCACAATTTGTGTGCCGTCCTCCCCGCATCATGATGCTGGGGTGTGCTCCCGTGACAGGAAACAGGCAAAAGTGGTTGTAACAATCTAAGAGCAATAGAAAAGAGTGGGCACCGCATTGTGTCTCACAGGAGTGAGCCGTAGTGGGTGTGGTGGGAGCCTAGCTGGGAGTTATGGCGAGGACCGTCGACTCTTCAGCTTAGCTCTCTTCTTCCTGGCTTTACAAGTATCACTGGCATCAGTGGTGCAGAATCATCTGAGTCAACAAAAAGGCATCGTTCTACGGAATCTTGAGGCTGAGGGTCCGGTAGGGCTGATGCGCGCAAGTACATTGGGACGTCGGGGACAAGGCCTCTTTATCCCCAGAAGGAAGGCAAGTGTTGGACATCGGTTCCAGTCCCAACGCCCTCCAAACCGCTAGGGGGGAGCGGGTCGCATAAGGTGTGGGTGAACCCAACAGGGAAACACACCACAGAGTGTGGTGTTGGAAAATCATCTGTTTCCTGGTCGTATGAGCTGGCCCGAGAAGGAGTGTTGAATAGGGTCATGGCCACGGCCGTTTTCCATGTCGGAATCGAAGTCAAAAAATAGTTGCGCATGCCCCTTGACTGGGGCTGCCGGGCTTGGTGTGTGGGACATCTCCTGTTTGTCTGGAGAAGGATACCCGAGGAGAGGGTGGTCTTGCCTCCCCTTCTCGGCTAGGGCGTCCACCCTTTCATTGCCTGGAATGCCTTGGTGTGATGGGGACCAAGCCCACCTACCTACCAACAAGTCTACCTTGCTAAGGGATGGCACATCTTTCATTTTGATGGCTCAGCCAAATACTACCCCAAGGCCAGCTGGGTGGGGGGTTTTGGCAGTTGTCACCAGGGGCACTGGGAATTCTCCTCCCCCCTGGACACACTCGAAAAAGAAACCAACAACACGGCGTTAAAAGCGGCAATTTCGGCAGTAGTGAAAGTCTCGCAAAAGACATTGATTTTCGGGGACTCTAGTTATGTACCAGATGGCGTGGCCGGAAGAGCCTATACTTGGCGGCGACTGCAATGGTGCCTGCCCACAGGTCCTGTGCCCAACTCGGACCTGTGGAAAGCCTTGCTGCTCGCCATTGACATGGCGCAGCACTTCATTATGGATGGCAATGACTTGCTGTGCCATTGTTGCCTTACGTTCGTTGCGTTTTTGCTGTTTAGAATGGTTGTGCGGGGTTGAGGGTACGTCATGCACTTGACGGGTACGCCAATTGGTGTGCACTAACTTAAAAGTACCCTCCTGTGTGAAGTGCATGAGTGAGCTGAAGCCCAACAAATGGGACGATCACATGCATCCTACCCTTGTAGACCCCATCATGGCCACCCACCTCAAAATAAAAAAACCCACCTCTTGTGCGTGACGGGCCACTCAAGTGTCAAAACAAAGAGTGGAAGACCTCAACCCCAACTCGAGGGGCTAAATCAAAGCGTGGGAAAACTTTGCCCGGAACGCCCGGCGCGTGCTCGGCACTAACGCACTCTCCATATTGTGGGGACTTGGGTGTAATTAGCGCTACGAGGGGCCAAATTCCAAAGTGTATCCCTCTCACACGGGGACTTGGGTGCCTTTGGCGATGGGAGGGACCAACTCGTAACCCCCATACCCCTCACCGCGCCGTCCCCGTTCCCCTCAGATGGGGACTTGGGTGTAACCAGCGCCGAGAGAGACCGGCCATACACTCCCATACCCCTCCATAAGCTGCCCCCATCACCCACACGTAGGGCAAGCCGGGGATTTACGGGTGTTTACAGTGCTTTTGGCCCCCGGCCCCCACCTTGTGTAAATGGGTGTAAACTTTCCCAAAAGTGGCATAAATTTCCTTCAAAAAAATGTAAATTTAAGAGAAATACGGTGCCACTCAACACCTCAACCAATCTAGAAAACTCATGACACAATAATGTGGAGTTTCGATGATTGGTTGCTTGAGGGTATGTTTGCCCGGCAGATCCAGCGTGCCCGGCATCCAAAGGAATGTTCCATTCTATCACAATTCTTTACCCCCAAAAAACACACCCTTCTCTAGCCCGGAAACCCTAATCACAAGCACATCGTATGATTGTTGGCGATCAATTCAATTCCGATTTTTTTGCCCAACAAATGGGACGATCACATGCATCCTACCCTTGTAGACCCCATCATGGCCACCCACCTCAAAATAAAAAAACCCACCTCTTGTGCGTGACGGGCCACTCAAGTGTCAAAACAAAGAGTGGAAGACCTCAACCCCAACTCGAGGGGCTAAATCAAAGCGTGGGAAAACTTTGCCCGGAACGCCCGGCGCGTGCTCGGCACTAACGCACTCTCCATATTGTGGGGACTTGGGTGTAATTAGCGCTACGAGGGGCCAAAATTCCAAAGCGTATCCCTCTCACACGGGGACTTGGGTGCCTTGGCGATGGGAGGGACCAACTCGTAACCCCCATACCCCTCACCGCGCCGTCCCCGTTCCCCTCAGATGGGGACTTGGGTGTAACCGGCGCCGAGAGAGACCGGCCATACACTCCCATACCCCTCCATAAGCTGCCCCCATCACCCACACGTAGGGCAAGCCGGGGATTTACGGGTGTTTACAGTGCTTTTGGCCCCCGGCCCCCACCTTGTGTAAATGGGTGTAAACTTTCCCAAAAGGGGCATAAATTTCCTTCAAAAAAATGTAAATTTAAGAGAAATACGGTGCCACTCAACACCTCAACCAATCTAGAAAACTCATAACACAATAATGTGGAGTTTTGATGATTGGTTGCTTGGGCCTTGTGACCCCAAGTGGCGTTTTCCCACCGTTGGCATGGTTGGTTTGGTGTTTGGATTTGAAAAAGTGTGTATGCACACTTATATATACCGGCAAGTTGGGTTTGTTTTAGGTGGGTTTGCCCAAGCACTCCTGGGTCGAGGGGGTCATGGGGGATGGGGAATGCACCAGGGACCCAGGCTGTGGTCCAAAATTTGTGTTGCCACATGGGCAAAACGAAGCTACAAAAGTGAGAAAGAAATTGCAAAAAGTCTAGTTCATCTGGGCAGGGGTCGTTGCGGCTGGGGTGGGGTACATACGTTAGTTGAGAGGACACATACATGGGTTACAAACAAGAGTTACCCAATTCGTTTTGCACTTTCCTTTGTGGGGGGCGTGGGGAAGCAGACGGAGCGGGTGAGGAGGTTAGCAAGCTGGTAAAATAGTCATTCATGACACGTCCACTGCCGTGCGCCGTGTGCGGCCCATTGATGTAGTTCGTAGGGAATGCCTTGCCCGCAATGTGCCCCCAGTGCAAAATTTTGTATGTCGGCAAATACTCAAATCCTAGTTTTGGCCCTTTTCCACAAGTTTGCTGTTCCATAACTGGGTTTTCAACACTTCTTGTGCATTTGGGATGTGCCATAGTTTACCTATCACCCCCGAGAAAGCAGGGATGAGGCAGTCACTTCTTATTTTGTCCCATTTATTGGGGTCTCCCAAGAACACAGGGGTTACGTAGCACTTCCGCTCTCTTTTGGGCCCCCGAGAAGGCAGGGGTGAGGTAGCCACTTATGATTTTGTCCCCTTTTGGGGGGACCCCCGAGAGTACCCCTGAAAGTAGGGGTAGAGGGATTGCTGTCTCGCGAAGACCTATCACACGTCAATGCAAAATATGGGGTCTATGTGAGTCGTTGGGCATCGCCAATGCGCATATCCATGGCAACGTGCTGCAAAATCTCAACTACAACCTCATGGCAGCGGTAGACCTCAATGAAATTTACACCATTCAACGTTGCAGCTTCCGCATCCCCAGCCACATCACGGAGCATGCCATGGCACTTCACTTTCCGGTACATGACGCAAAAATGCGCCCGTAGGGCCTCCCATTGTTCCATTGGCAAAAAATGGGTCACATGGCCCACTCTACCACCGGACTGTCAAAGAGCCAGCGAGACGGCATGTGTCCCGCACTTTTGGTGTTTCACAATTTTGAACCACTTGAGGTTCGTGATGCCAGTTATCCACTTGGGTTGGGCTGCCAATTGGGATGTGCACGGCATAGGGCACACCACATCACCCCGTTCTCATACTTCAGCCAAGGGCGCCAAGATTGCCACGAAGTTTGGAATGCGTGAACCTTGGCGGGCGGGGGGGGGGGGGGCAAGGCGGGCATGTGAGCTGAGCACACTGAAGACATGAACCATCAAGTGCACATTCAACATGCACATAGCATTTGCATTGCTTGCACTGTTGGGTATCACTGTTACCCGGAGGCTTTACACAACCTCTACCAGCACACGCAAAATACCATCGGTTTGCGTGCCCCTCACCCTCCGCCGTGACAAAGCAATGCTCATGGACACCCCGTTTGGATTGGGAGCACGAGCTCGTCACCCGACGTAGTTTGCCGCGGCAGCCGCTGCAGAACGACAAACTTAGGACAGCGACGCAGCTGCCAATGGATTGCGCGGTAGTGGAAGCGGAGGCGGCTTGGGACTGTGGGGGTTGCTATGGCGAGGGAGCGGTGGGGGGCTTCAATGAGAAATCAAATCCATTGCGGGGCTTGGAATTCTTTGCCGCGCGCTCCATCTGCACTTCCTGCACAGTTGAGAGGCACCTTCGGCTTTGACGTGGCGGCAGCGGGAGAAGCGAATTCTTGCCACTCGGCCGCCGCTTCCTGCTTGCGCACCCACATCACTTGACAAAAACCTCCACAACAAACAGCAATCTACAAGCTTCACTACAAGCAAGCCAATTGCCGGATGTGTCAATCTACATCTTAAAACATGCAAAGTACTCGGGTTCGCCAACTGACAGCTAAATTCTTGCGACTCGACTGCTTGCGCGCCCACAATGCACGACGATGAAAAAGCTAACACATCAAGGAATTACAAATTACACCGAATTTACACAAATTTACAAAAATTGACGCCACTTTTTGAACAATTTACAAAGATTTACAAAATTTACTGTATAAATTGGATTTGGCCCCCGCCCCCGCCCCCGTTATTCGCCGGCTTGACATAGGGACTTGGGTGTAATGGGGGCTATGAGCGACCGAGTCCCAACACCCATACCCCTCCACGGGCCATCCATATCCCCCACACGTGGGGACATGGGTGCATCGGGCATTTTGTCTAGGAGACCCTCATTATCCACACTCAACCCCCTACACGAAGCGTCCCTTTTCCCCACAAGCAAGAACTCTGCTGGACCGAGAGGGACCAACTCCCAATTTCCATAACCCTCCACGTGCTGTCCCTATCCCCTTCACATGGGGACTCACACGTAGCGGGCACCTAGCCTGCCCCTGATGGCCCGTCCATGGTCCGTCCTTGGTGTGGGGACTCGGTCACAACCGCTTGGGAGGATCAAATCCAAACTTGTCCACCCCCCTCACGTTGGGATTCTGGTGCACCTCGCACTAGGAAGGGCCAAACTTTGTTCCCCGGCCGTCCCTATCCCGCTCATATGGGACTTAACACTCATCTAGGGACTTGGGTGTGGCCGTCGCTGAGAGGGACCGACTCCCAACCCCCATACCCCTTCATGGAGCGTCTCTATCCCCCTCACATGGGGACTCCGGTGTAAAAACTGCTAGGAGGGACCCACCACCACACTCCTCCATGGGTGGTCCCTATCCCCCTCTTGTGGGGCTTAGGTGCATCCGGCAGTGGGATGCTCTTACGATCCGGACTCACCCCCATCCACGGGCCGTCCCTATCCTCCACAAGCGAGGACTTACGGGTATGTAGTGTTGGCTGGCTTTAGAACTTCACATTCACCCCCCTCCACGGGCCGGTTGCATCCCCCACATGTTGGGACCTACGTGTGTCCGGCACTCGGAGGCTCCAAAAGTCCACTCATGCAGCCTCCGCGGGCTGCTTGTGGCACCCACACATGGGGACTTCGGTGTCTTTGGCGCAAGGAGGCGACAATAAATCTCTACCGCCCCTGATGGGCCGTCCCTATCCCCCACGGGTGAGGACTCGGGCGTATCCGGCACATCTAGGCCCTAAATATCCACGCCCCCCCCTCCATGGAACAACCCTATCTCTTGCACGCGAGGGCTCGGGTGTATCGGTGCCAAGAGGGGATAACACCCAAGCCTAAAAGTCTTCCATCGGCCATCCCGATCCCCAAGACGTGAGGACTCAAGTGTGGCCGGTGCTAGGAAGGGCGATGTTCAATCTACAAATCCTCCACTGGCCGGGCGGGGATCATGCCACATCTCAAAATACTCGATGGGCAGTCCCAATTCCCCACACGTGAGGACTTGGGGGTATCTAGCGTCGGGAGGCCCTTAAAATCCATCCCTACCCCCTACATGTGAGGACTCCGGTGTGTCGGCAATGGGAGGGGTAGATGCTCAATCTCTAAAGACTTCCAAGGGCCATCCCTATCCCGGACATGTGGGAAGTCGGGTGTATCTAGCACTAGGAGGTTTTGGATCATTTGGGGCCTCCTAGTGCTGGATACAACTGAGGCGTGGCATGTGGGGGACAGGGGCGGCCTGTGGAGGGCAATGGACATTGTGTGTTGCACCTCAGCACTGGGTCCACCAGAGTTCTCACGGACTGCCCGTGGAGGGGGAGGTGAGTGGATGTTTAGTCCTCCCTAGTGTTGGGTGCACCCGAGTCCTCACTTGTGGGGGATAGGGAGAACGTGCGGGGGAGGGTGTGTGTGTGGGTATCCTCCCCGTGTGAGGACTCGGGTTTATGCAGAGCTGGGAGGGGTCAATGCAACATCCTCACAGTCCCCCATGAGCCACCCCTATCCTCCTCACGTGAAGACTCGGGCGGACCGGTGCAGGGAGGCCCAAGCCATCCACCCACCACTCCCTTTCCTAGGTCGATCCTCGGATGGGAACTTGGGCACCAGACCTGGGAAGTGGATGATGCAACATAAAAACGTCTCGCCAACGGCCACTTCCCCCAACACCCGGGGTTCCTCTGTGTCACTGTGCGGCGGTGCTCACTTGTAACCATGGCTTCCGTACGGTGGCTGGCAGGGAATGGGGGTGGTCATCCCACGGTGCAGCCGCCCCTCAGGTTGCGTGTAGTAATGGGGCGCCGCCCCAGCCCCCTCTAGTCACATCCGCACACCACGGTGAGGTCACGTGCCCCTGAGCAGCTGCGGGGATAAAAATTGCTCGATTGTTTCTGTTGCACGCTGCAGGCATTGTGCACAGCAATTCATGAAAGTCGCCTCGAATCCATCGACAAAGAGTGCAAGTCACTGATGGCAGCTGTCAGTCGCAGAGGTGTGGTAATGCAGGATGAAAATAGCTTGCGTAGTACAACAGAGGGGAGCAGCCATTTCTAGCAGGTAAGTGTTGGGATCATGCAATCCATCAGAATGTGTCACAAGACACAGGTTTGGATGAAGTCGGCAGGGTTGTGGTTGAAATGTCTCTTGGTGTTGATTGGGCCACAGGCCAAGGTGGTTTTCATGACGAAATTCCAAATATGTCAGGCTGGCTCTTACAGAGTGAAGAACGGAAAAAAAGAAACTAAGGGCAACTGTAGACATTCAATAAACAGGTTGCACCGCACAATCCCTCTGCGCTATCGTCATGCGGAGCAGATACAGCAACTTTTGTAACAGTGATATGTGCTCTGGCCTCATGTTTGCCAAGCAAACACAAGCACCAACATGAACATACCAAAACACCCAAATCACTCAGCCATACACAGCCAATCCACACACACCGCAAGGAAGGCACCGCATTCAGCAGCAGGGATTGCCCAAGACATCATCCAGTCTGAAGTCCTAGGCACAGTCGGATGTTGCAGTAGGCAATGCATTCCCTGATGAACAATCTGCCAACCTGAAGACCCTGGCATTGCCCAGCAGTGCAATGAGGTCAGAAAAATCAAGTGGAGTGCAATGCCAACATTCGTTTGCCCCCCCCCCCCCAACCACAAAAGCAGGAGCAGCACGAAGACAATTAAGGAGAACCTTTGCAGTTGCCCAATGAGTTTGGCAGTGGTTGGGTGTTCCCTGAAGGATGACACGTGGGACAGCATTCAATAGGCACCTGGGCTGCACCCTTCGCACACATAGGTGCCCTGTGTTGGCGGCTGACTACATCCTGGCACGCGGGCCAACAACATCGGTGGCAGGGACTGGGATATTTACACATGTCTGTGCATCTGTTGAAAGGGGGGTTGGGGACCTTCAGAAGGAAGATGGGGACCTGGCTGGAGCACCAGTCCCGAATGGTCCATCTGGCATCTGCATAAATGCTATGGACTGCTCATTTAAAAGCTTTTAAACAGAAAGTGTTGAAGCGTGGGAGGTGACACCCCGAGCAGCATGCGACTTTGGGTGTTGAAAGCAGGGGGTCCATGTGTGCATCGAGAAGGGCAGTCGTAGGAGAATATCCACGCAACTGCAAAAAAAACAACAACCAGCAAAACCCTGTAACTAGCGCCAAAATTAGCATTGGAAACCAAAGCTGCTTAGTAGTTGGAAGCCAACGGACCCTCTGACACAGGGCACTCAGAGGCAGCGTCAATAGTAGTAAATCGGACTGGTGACTGGGGCAATGCCAGTCATGGGAGACATATATGTGGCAGTTGGATACGACTTTTCAGGAGCGGCGTACGAAGTGGTTACAGGAGCGGGGTTGGACACCACTGGGTACGAGGGCACCAGCGGCGGGTTCTGAGCGGCGATATACTGCACGTTGCTGGCAATCACGGGTTGACTGGTCAGGACTGTAGGCTGGCTGTAAGGCTGGTAGGGCACGTACTGCGCAGCAACCATCCCGTCCATCTGCAAGGGAGTGGTGTCAGAAAGATAGAATCCGATACCCGGCTACCAGTACTCTTAGGAACTAAAGTGTGGGTGTTTCGACTGTAGACACGTGTCCCCTGGGGAAAGCAGCGGCTGTCAAGCCCACCTCTTTCAAAAGTTGTTGGGAGGGGACGGATCTAGCAAACAAGAGAAACGCTACAGTGGCATTTGAAATGTCCATGGGTTCACGGCAGCCAGAAAAATGCTGCCCTACACTCATTGATCCACTCCTGCAAAGAAAAGGTAATGAAGCGAGGCGTCATATCCAGTCCCACGCTGTCCGGTTGCGTAGACCATCATAATCAGCAGCTGCACAGACAGTTGGGACAGTTGGATGCATGCCCAGCTCTGATCGAAACGCGTACTTGCACAGAATCTGCCATTCACTGAACTTATCCTCCTCTGTTCAAGCCTCAGGGGTGGTGTGACCTGCTTCTGTGAGTGTAATGGGTACAATGGAGCGATGGGAGGAAAAGGCCAAAATCAAATACCAGCAGCAGCGGCAGTAATAAACCAGACCTAGAACTGGATATGCGGAATCAAGAGTAACCAGACTGGGAGTAACCCTCACCCAACCTGTCTGACTCCGCAGAAGCCTTAATATTTCTTCTCCTTCATCAATGAAGAACCTTAATTCAACATCATTGCCCCACCCAAAGTCACTCGGCTTGGGCTGGTCAAGGTCTGGCTAGTGTGACCTGAGGTGGCCCAGGGCCAATTTGCTGCTCTTGCCCCTGCCCCGTTGGCGAGCAGATAACCGATTCGAAAGAATTGCGAGGCCGCCAACAACCCTCAACAGCCCTTCATCGACGTCTGCAGAAACCCACTATTTTTCACTGTTTTACACCCCAGAGGGTCGTCCTCAACCCTCCCCAATAAGGTCCACCTCCGCCTTCAGCCCCACCGTCCTCCAAATCCCTTCTACAAGACCCAACCCTCAACATCGCTGAGCTATCCTCGGCGATGGCCCTCAAACCTCAATTACACATTCAGCAACCCTGATGAACCCTCGGCGATGGCCAACAGCCCTCATATACCCTGCTGAAGATATTTTTGATGACAATTGGCATGTGTATTTCCAAAAATATTACTTCCATAAACACACTTGAGCACTGCCAACACACACAACGGCCCTGCAAAACAGCCATTATTGGGCACACTTGCCACAGTGGAGTCACTTCTGCTTTTGCCTCATCATCATAGTGACCCATGCACCCTTTGGGGAGGGGGACAGTGTTGGTGGAACCAACCTCTTCAATCCCCTTAGTTTCCCTTTTTGCTCTGGATCAGGCTCCAGTGACACTCCGGATACACAACCTCCTGGGCCCTGCAGTTCACATTGGCAAGACATACTGGCGTGTCTGGCTTCTTCTTGGACACACCCGCCAGGATCGCACCGGACACCAACATTGCCACCAAACCCAGGGCACAAGCCACACAACAAAGAATGAAGCAAACAGAGTAGCGTTTGAGCGGAGAAGGGGGATTCGTAAAGGTCCAGGCGTCGTCTGTAGTTCTGTGAAGCAAGGATGGATTTGACTGCTGAGGTACGTCCGAGCCTCTGCCCCCCAGAAAAGCCCCCTTTGCGACAAAAAAATGACCCACAATGAGAGACCCAGTCACCCACATGAGCGGACGAAGTCTGGTGTGGCAAACAGAGACACAGGAAATGATAAGATGGATGCGACTGTCATGCATGAATTGTAACAGAAAATGCTTGATTGTCACGGTCACTCTTCCCATTGCCATTGCCATGAGTGGTGAAACTGTCACTACTATCCTCACTGCCACGGCTCACATATGGGAACTCGTGAGCAACTACACCCTCAGCCCCAATTCAATGCATGCAAATCAGGGGCTAGGTTAGCTTAATTGCAGGCTGTCAACCTTTTTTCGACCCATGGCAATAAACTGTAAATCGGGAACAACCAGCATGATGCAATGAGGAGATTGCGACCGTGAAACCATATGTGGTGCGACAATATTTTTGGGCTTGTGAATTTCCCACTATGCCTGTTGAATATATTGTCGCATGCAACGATTGACCAACCCCCCCCCCCCATCCCCCCGCAACCCCACCCCCCAAGCGGCGCTCAGAGTAGATCAATCCCTGCTGTAGAGAATATGGCCAGTGTCAAGGAGGTCACCTTTCACCCACCGGACCCATAGACTTATGAGGCTTGGAACTTAACAACGGGCACGCGTGAAAGTTCTCCTCCTTCTTGCCAGATGGCTGGTGCCCAGGCTCCTGGTGAGCTCACCCACTACTCAAGACGTTTGCTTTAACTCCCCAGCGTTCAGCCAGACCCAGGTACGTCGTTTCACCAGGCGCAAGGGTTGAGGAGGGGCACTGCTGGGGCACGTGAAATTGTCTCCTAACTGTAGACACTGCATGCAGGTTGTGAACATGAAGGGACAAAATTGGAAAAGGGAGCATTTCAACAAACAATCCAGAAGTCTGTCGGCACTGCATGCATGCATGCTGCAGTGCCGACAATCTACTAATTGCACTGCCTGCAAATTGTAGACACAAAGAGACAGTACTAGAAAACGGGTGCGAAAGGCCCCACCTCAACGAACAGTCCAGTAGTCTGGAGACACTGTCTGCTCCAAGACACTGCCTCGTTGTAGACATCAAGAGACTATGAGGAAAAGGGCGCCAAAGCCTTTCAACGAACAGTGCAGTAGTCCGTTGACAATGTTGGCGAGATCACATGCTGTCTATTGCAGACACGACTTGCGTGTTGCAGACTCGAAGAGACAATATGTGGGAACGGGGGCAGCTCAAGAGTCAGTCCATTGTTTCCTGTCCCTTTGAACAACAGAACCTGGGCCCTTCCGACATGGCACAGCTGCTACTGAGGAGTGATGTTTCACATGCCACCAGCTTTGCAAAGCAGAGGACTGCAGCCTTGACGCCAGGATCAACCTGGTGGCCGGAGGCAAAGAAGACCTCTGTCCTCCTTTCACCAATATGGTCTATTCACGTGGACAACATGCACGCTGTCTACGATTATAAAACAGCATCCACTGTGACATACAGTGTCTACAGAATACTGGATTGCTTTTTGAACAGCGGCGTTTCCCCCCGTTTCCAAATACTGTCTCTTTCGTGTCTATAACACGCAGGCAGTGTCTTTATGTGGCAGCCAGTGCCATCTAAACAAGGGATGGGGTGTGTAAGGGGCATACTGCCCACCCTCACCCCAATTACAATCAGCATCAATGAGCCCACGTTACACCGTAGTCACTGACACCAGCTTTGCACATAAATTGAAGTCAACCTCCGCACGTTCAGTAGCCCCAACACTGATGAGCAGTAGTCGCAATGTCAGGTTGAGTGGGTGCGGGGGGGACATGCTGCGGAGGGTGGGGATGCGTTGTGCAGAAGACCGCAACAGCCATGAAGAGGAGTTGGAGGGTTTGAACCGCAAACGGATTTCCCAGAAAAGGCCCCCAATGTAGCAGAGCCGCTCACCGCCACCTCTACTTGGGGGCACTGAAACAGTCCAGGCTGCTCGAGCCCGGAGGGTGTTCTGGGGGATGCCGCCGGCGTCGCGGAGCGCGCCAACGGCCTTACCGGGCTGCCTTGAGTGTCTGGGAGTGTGAAACTGCAGCACTACTTTTCCAAAAATGCTACGAGCTTCGAAATCGAAGTGGTTTTGAGTGGCTCGAGGTGCTCTTCTGAATCATCTTCCGAACAGCGTCCTTTGAACTACCCGTGGGTCCTTGGGGGGGGCGGTGGTGGAGTGGAGTGGCCGTGCATGGGGCGTGCCGTGAAGGCAAGTAGAAAGGGGAAGGCTGCAGGACTGGAATCGAGGATGAACAGTAGGCGAAGGCAGCGCATACCCGGACCCGCACATGTGCTCCGCAAACACAATATAAAAGATAAACGCCATCAGACTGGTCGCGAAGGCCACGACAGTGCACAGCACCAAAAAGCCCACCATCCCCTTGACGGCCGCCGCGGTGGGGTCTTTGAGGAAGCTCTTGAGGGCAGCGGCGGCAACAATCAAGCCCACGAACCAGGCTCCCATCGCGATGAGGGTGCACGCCTACAGAACGCAGCGACGACGGACCGGGATAAGCACACCGATCACCTTCGGCCAAACACGCGCAAACGGGGCTATCCGTGCGCCTCTGAAGGCCAGCCCCTCTCCCACCTCCCCTGGGCCAACCCTCAAAAGGCCACAAAAGCCAATGGCAAAATGCCTGCAAGTGGTGGTGAGCACCCTCCCAACTTCACTTTCATGGAAACGAGCAAATGTGAAGCATGCCGGCGCCGGCATGGGAGGGACGCCAAAGGGCAGAAACAGCACTTGTGGTGCCCATGGACAATCATGGCGTCCACTCCGCGTAAACACACCCTTGTGCCCGTGAAATATCCGACGCAAAGGGCGTCATTCCAAATAGGCCAATTGGAGTAGTCGATGTTGCGGCAGATGACCAGGCCGTCCCCACTATCCACGCGGGTGCACCACGTCCATAAGCCGATGCTGCATGTGATGCGGAGGACTGAAATGCGGACCATTCCCCAACAATGAACGAGTCCGCAAGCAACGGAACGGGCATGTGCGTATTCCGTTGCCTAGTGGCGCTTATGGCGGCGAGCAATGAACAACGTTGCAAACAGGCATAGTTGCCCCAAGCAATGCCCTTGGGCCACGGACCCTTCCACACAAACGATGTGTGCGTAGCAACCACACAACAAGCACCCGATAGACACCTACAACGAAACATAGTGCTCCCCCCCTTTCGTCTTCTCTCCTGACATCCCCATTTGGTTGTAGAGTGGCCTAGCACGTGGACGGCATTTACCAATCACAAGCACTGGTCGTTGTGGCTCAAACAATGTGTACATTGCCCGTCTCTCTTTTTCTTCAAGAGCCAAAAGCAACCATGCGATGGCCACACGGCTTCTTGCAAGGGCTAGGACGAAGTTCGTCCTAGACAATAAACAAAAAACCCAAACTTCCGCTCACTTTGCAATCGCAAATAGCAAGGCCTTCTGTACTTTTGTTTTTTCTACGTTTGGTGGCTTCTCCGGGTGTGTGTTGAGGAAGAAGAGACCGCAAGCGCAAGCACACAAGTACGAGATGGGGGTGTATGGGTGTGGTACGTCATGTGGCTGGTTGCTAAAATGGGGTGGCACTCTCCGTTTTTTCGGACAATTCGGGGGCCCTCTACTGGGTTTTCCGCGGGAGGGCATTGGTGGGTGCTACGGGTGTAGTAATGGGTAATTAGGAACATCAATTTGTGCCTTTTTTGCCACCCGGTGTTAGTCCACTGTATTGGGGTAACCTCTCACCTGCATCCTCCTGACGCCATCTCCCGCTTGGGCTCTAAGCATGTTGGTGACTAGTGGGCCGTGGCGGATGTAACGCGCGAGATGTGGCAAGACTTGGGTTCAAACCTCGGGCGCTCCCTCGCGGTACACCTCCAAGATGCCGCTTTGAGCTTTGAGCGGCTTTGATCGAGAAGGGCACACGCGAGAACACCACACATTAAAGGCATGGCACTCAACAACATACCCCGTAGTTTGGCTGGTGCCGAGATCTGTGTGAATGCTCGACCAAAGAGACCACCATGGCAAAGCTATGGCCACCACGATTAATATCAAGCATATGATCAGGAGGAGCTTTAATAACCCGAACAATTTGGCTTCCTTCGCTGCGGGCTTTTTCCCCACTTCCGACGTAGAATTTTTTTCCATTGCAAAAACAGCCTTGGAGCCATGGAGAGGCGCGCAATGCAAAACCACTTTCATGCGACGGCGCAGTTGGCGACACCCCCGAGGGCAAATGACGGCACCCAACGTCGTCGCGGTGGATTTTTTTTTCTGGATTTGAACGTAGGAGGCTCTCCTTAGAACTTAAACTTGGCGAATGGCCCATGTGTGCCCCATCACTTCCGGTTTGGCCATTGATGTTTACCCCGGCGTGCACCACATCCTATGGTTTTCATGTCGACGTTAGGGATGCCAAATCTCCTGTTGTGACACGAAGGCAAGCGACCAAATCGGCGGCTCACGGAAAGTACGTATGCCCGATGTACACGCAAATCAAATTTTCGTGTGCAGGAAAAACAATTTTGCACCTTGGCACCAAATTGGTCGCGTGGTTACGTCACGCAATATTGAATTGTGTTTCAAAGACTTTGCACCTAAACTATGGATGGAAAACAAAAGCACCACCATCGATGAGCAATTGGGCAACCAAAGAGCGACTAACAAGTGCATTCGGTAGTCCACGGATCACTAATCCACGGGGTCCATAACCCCCCCACCCCTAGTTTGCACCATGGATCACGGATCACCTACCCCATCCCCCCATCCCCCCACTACGTAACCCTCGTCCGCAGTTCTTCCAAATCGGATGTGCGGATCTCCTAGGACCCGATCAAGACACTCCTAGGGGCTCGAGAACCGAGGGTTGCAAGGTGCACAAACGTGGAAACATGCGAACCATTCATCTTCGAAAGAAATTGTCGATGTGACATACACCTCATTAGCAAAGAAACGATGAACCAATTCATCCTCAAAAAAGAAGGTCAAAATGCACCCGGTGATGTAGCGTGACATGCACCCAAGAAGCAAAGAAATAATCTACTGTAACCAATTCACCCTAAAAAAAAAGCGCACTTGGTGACTTGTGACATGCAACTACGAAGAAAAGAAATGATCCACCAATTCATCTTAAAAAAAATTTTGTCCAAAGCGCGCCTAGCGTCACTAGACCTAGTGTGACATGTAACTAAGAAGTAAAGAAATGACCCAACAATTTATCTTCAAAAAAAAAAGTCACAAAGGCACACATAATCTTGTGGATGAATTTTGTTTGCCTTGCCTAAACTTTGAATCATTTTTTATATTTTGAGATCGGTTGTTGGATCCAGTTGGAGGTGCAAATGTGTACACAATGCACACAAACGAGCAGGGGCTCAAAAGTGTCAACAAAACATCAAAATCGAAAAAAAATAGACACTCAGAAAGGTCACATTTGGATCACCA
The DNA here is from genome assembly GCA_964036045.1 of Eutreptiella sp. 'Long Island Sound 2002'. Taxonomy (NCBI): domain Eukaryota; phylum Euglenozoa; class Euglenophyceae; order Eutreptiales; family Eutreptiaceae; genus Eutreptiella; species Eutreptiella sp. 'Long Island Sound 2002'. Next base: position 33,888,654 of record OZ038394.1, on the reverse strand, counting down.
CTCTCGAAACCCTCTCCATGTCTAACGTTGGGATTAAAACTAATCCAAATTACCTACCCCATAATACCACCACCTACCGCACAAGTACAAGGGGTGAGACTCGCCATGGCTGGAGCGGGTGGTGGATCGACAGCACGGAGAGACCCTCCCCCACCACCACCAATTTAGTGAATTAAATTCAAAAGAGGCACCACGAGTAATGACTCCCATTCTGCTATGGCATGGTCAACATTCTCCAAAGATATTGTAGCAATAGCATTGCAAGCAAATGAAACAAACAATTTCCAACATATGCTCTTCAAAAAGAATTGTTCCATAGCAAATCATGTGCTATGTGGCGCTATGTGGCAAACACAAAGCAAGACAAGTTCTATACCAGTCCGCCGCAGGATCAACAAGAGGAGGAGACCCCGTCCCCTCCCAACCCTCCCCTATGGGGAGTTTCGGTCCAAATAGCTTCGTGGTGTTGTGCAATGTTTTGCGTTGTTGCCCGTTGTCATCTTTCATTTGACCAAATGCCAAAAGTTGTATAGCGGCCACCCATAAAGATGCGCCATGAGGTTTATCACACATGCAGTTGTGTGGCATTCGGTACACGCGATACACTTATGGACGCACGATAGGCACGCCAAGCACAACAGCTTTGCAAAAAAGACCGAAGAGCAAACGCAAGCGGCCCATAGCCAAAAGATTTCTTTGGTGTTGAAAATCCAACCAAAGCGGTGACAGTATCTTGATCTTGGTCCAATATTGTGTTTTCTCATGTCTCGTGTATATCTTAGGAGCGGTGGTCACTTCAACCATGGGGAGTGTGTGCATAATGGTGGAGGTTTGAGCATCAGCGGCACCAAGTTTTGATTTTTTTTTAGCTCATAGATAGATAGATAGATAGAGTTGACATCACATACATGCCAAACAATAACTTTAGCAAGCATACAAGCAGCAACTTCTCGGCCACAATCAATTGAATTGGGTCAAACGTTTAGCAAAATTACGTGCCAACAGCGCGGCCACACACACACACATCCATGAGCGAAGGGATGCCATTGCGGTTTCCGTCCGAAAGTTCACAATGTGGTGCACAAGTTAGCCGTTTTATCAAAACCACGTGGAAGCCAAAACTACACGCAAGCGTAATTTACCGTGTTCTTACGCACAATCCTTCCTCTACTCCATCGTGTGCATGAGTTTTGCTCATTGAAACACGTTCGACATGCCCTCTCTCCACTACACGGGAATTTTGACATGCCTACCCATTTTTTGTGGGGATGTTGGTGCCACTCTAATCCGCAACACACGTATCTTAAGGGTTTGATCAACGGCGAATGGCATTATCTTGAATGCCATGCTTGGCGTAGTGCCTGCATTTGCAAGTTGTATCTTATCGGTTCCATGATAAAACTGCCATAGGAATTTCGAGTGAAAATAAACAAAGCATACATGGAGCTTCTCAGCATGTTTCCATGCTTGAGAAAAATGTCTCAACAGTGGGGAAAAAAATTGAAGTGCGAGGACTTGTTGCAAACGTATTTTTTGGACCTTGAAGAGTAGAAAACACCAAACTCCCGATTCCGATTGGTTCATTTTGTTGCACCTTTTCCACCTTGTACCAGTACGAAGCGACACACTTCTTACAAGCGATACAAGAGCCTTTCCCTCTTACATTGTGGTACGTTTGGAAGGAAAAGCATTTCAAGTGGAAGACGACGCAACTCGACACCGAGTAATGCAACCCTATATCATAATGTGTGCCCCAACGTGTTGCAAAAGTCCAAGATATCGCAGTTTTGCTGACCATTTTGACGAAACCGGATGTCAGCCCATGTCCCCTAGCACAGCACATGAGGTTGTTCCAAGCAAAAACGCTCAACTAAAAAATCGGATGCAAATTCCTAAAAGTGGTGACCAATCGATGATGAGCACAGGGAAGTCCATCGAAAATTCCGAAATTTGCAGCCGTAGCCGAAGGGATATGGCTAAGCAGATACGGGCCGATACTGTGGATACGAGCACGCGCGTCAAATTTCAGACCTCTCTTGGCCGTCTTGACGCGCGTGCTTCACTCTGCACCAGGGTCGAAACTGAGAAACTGAGCGAATGGCAGACTTCCAAAAGTACAAAGGGGGTCTTGCAGCAGGCGAGGCAGGGAAAGCAGGTTCTTTTACCTGTTTTATATTGGACTCTTTCGACCCGCCATCAATTGCTACTGTAGAAGCACGTCAATCAACGCAGGTTCCGGATACGCGTGGGCATCAAAGCGAAACTTCAATGAGGAGTGCCAATTCATCGAAAGAGTTAGCCCCGTGGAGTGCCACATCAAAAAGGGATTCGCTGATGGTCCGGCAAGCATGAATGTGCCAGCCAAGTGTGTCCCGCCACTTTGTGCCCGCTTGACTGCGCGTTTCTCTGCTTCCGTATGCCGCCCCGCATGCCCTCGTCAACGCGCATGCCAATGAATTGTGTACAAATCCCGATGGGACCCGCATGTTCGACTCATTGAACACGCCTTGCTACCTTGGTGGCTATTGGGTCATACCACCCCATTGACTCCAAACTAGTGTGGCACGTGTTGAGTCATGGTAGTAGATTGTAGTTTTGTTGACCGTGCCGCCCCAGTACCCTGTCGGTCGGATACAGCCTGTTTCGTGGAACCATGGCCCACGTGCACGCATACTGGCATACCTTGGGCTTCGTTCCACGGTTGGTGACCATGGGAGGGCCAACTAGCGGACAAGACAAAAGCTGGCCTCCGAAGTATCCCCTGTCCGTAGGGACCGCACATCCATCCATACACACCAATTGCATTCAAGGTGGTTGTAACACTTATACACAAACTACATCCCTCCTTGGACAGATACCTTTGGCGCCCAAAGAGTCCGGTAACTTTGATCGGGTGCAATAATGGTCAGCATGAAATGAGCAAAAACGGGCATGCAAGTGTCGCGAGAGGAATTCGCCTTGATTTGAACGGTTTTGTTGTTCGTAGTTGGGCTTATGCTGTGCCGAAAATGAGGGTTGAAATTGACCGGATGGAGTCGGTCCACCGCGTACACTCTCTTCGGCCAACGGTACAAATGCTTCTCCGATTTTCTCCATTTTTCCAAGCGCTTCGTTGTTTTTCAAGAGAGGATGTGAGATTGAATTTCATTTGCTCACCAAAGATGTAAACGAGCCTCCTACACTGCGCGTTTGGGAGGGTACAATGGCAAGGAGTATTCTCAACACTTTTCCCTCTCGCATGCCTTTGAATCAACCATTCGATTTCTTGAAGTTTGTGGTTCCATCTCTACTTCACTTTTGGCCCCAACCTTGAAAGTCAAGCTTGGGAGCGTGCATACCAAATCCCCACCTCGGAGACATGAATTAACAGTTTGTTGCGTCGTAGAAAGCACACAAGTACTTTGATTCCATGAAAGTCTTTTAGCCATTGGAGGCGCATCTGTATGGAAGTTTGTTGGACGGGGATTTGATGGGCTACGGTTGGCTGAAGACTAATGGCACCATCAAGGTCAAGGATTAGGCCAACTACAACACCTTGGATCACGCACAACCACGGGCGAACGAGCTGCACCGGAGGGCACAAGTTGCATGGGAACTGCACACGCGCAAGGTTACTAGTGCTGTCATTTGTCTCCATGCCATTCCAAGGGAGAAAGATGAACCCACCGCCGGGGAGAGTCCAATCAAGTAGGAAGTAGGTAGAATTCCTCGCTTTATGTGAGACATTTGCCGGCCAAATTGTTAGAATGCGTTTGACACTTTTGCCAAATATGGGGGGGGGGGCGCGCTTGACGCGGCGACATTTTCCTCATGGCTTTTTTTGGCTTTGCTTCCACCATTGAGGCCTTTCAGCCTATCACTTTGTCGCCCTTTTGGTTCACCACTTTGAGAACCCTTGTTAGAATTACAATTCATGGATTGGACATCTCATCATCTAACAAGGGTTCTCAGACTGCATTAAGATGTCCAATCCATGAATTGTCGTTGGGCACGGATGGGCTTCTTGCCACAACTAAAGGGGCAACCCTTTGACGGGTCGAAAAATGTAGAATACGGTGGGGAAAGGGACAATTTTGATGTATGCCGCCAACACCCCATCTTTTGGTTTGTGCATGTGGCTTCATGGGATTTCGGACCGCACGACGGCAAAAAAAAACTGACATAAACCACCCGGCTTTGTACACAATGGGGAAAACAATGGGCGAACGATGCACGAATACCATGCTTTGAACATCCCAATGTTATGTAGCCCAACACGGCACAATGTGCATCGCGAAAAATTCTGAGTATTTGTGTGCAAAACAATGAGCTTGTAGAACTTGCAACAAACGTAAAAAAACAAATATGATGGCCTTTACCACAACACCGCAATGCCCAATCGATGCTTTTAGGTACTACATGACTTCCGAGATGGACGAGTTGATGCACGAAGAACTTGCACAGTATACTCGCCGCTCGGACAAGTCCGCAGGGTTCTTGCCTTGTGTCAAACAACTGGCAAACGTGGCCTCCTTGCCTGGAATTGTGAAGTGGTCCATCGGGCTACCGGTAGTCGCCCACCTAATTTGTTCTCACTTCCATCCCTTAGTCTAGAGGATAGGATTGGATGGAACGACAGGACCCGTTTGTTTTTCTCTACTGGGGTTGCCATCGCTTCGCTCGGTCGTCGAATTGTCCTGGATGTAGACAAGTACGCCTAACTACTACTCCGGGGCCTCGGATCGATCCACGTTTGTGGCGCTGCGAAGGGTGGGGTGGTGGTGGGGGGGGGGGGCACCTTGCGTCCAACATGGATGGCATTCATTGGTGAAGCTGAAGGGATGTTAGAGGCTACTAGATGTCTCGAGACACGATGATTATATAACCGTGGGCTCAAACCAAGTTGGCCATCGGCCACGATCAACGACAACCTTAAAGTGGGGGATGGGGGGGACTCCACTACCAAAAACGCAACTCGTGGTACAACGCGCACAAAAGAAAATAAGATCACCTGTTGCCGCATCATCGGTTTGCTTGACTACCATGCTACCAACCGCGGCGATACGGTCATTCCAAATGCCCCATGGGGAAGAACCGCCATTCGCCTGAGCCCATAGTTGTGTTGTGATGTTTTTGTCTTCTTTTTGTTTGCGCCTCTTGTGCTCCGCGGGAAGGAGCGAAAACCAATACACTAGTCGAAGCATTTGTGGTGCACGGTGGATGAATCTTCTTTTGTGCGCATTGTGTTTCAATTTCGGGAAAGAGGGGTTGGAGCATGCATGTAACACTTGTTTCGGCCCAACACAGCACTGTGCTTTGGCGTGCAAGCCATTTTGATTGGTTTTGACGTGATTGGGAGCCAATTGCCGCACCCAACATGCACCCCTTCCCTCCAGGTGTCCACGCGTTACCACGGGTTCGTTTAAGCACTGTGGCCGCCGTGTTACCGTCGTTTTGTGGCACCTAGGCGTTGCAACAAGGACGGGAGGATGTTGGATTGGGAGGTTGCGCATGAAACGAAGGGCACACTCGACGCCGTGCATCACGGTCACTCACGGTCATCCACGGGCCTTTCACGGAGATTCCCGAGCAGTTATTCTTTCGTGTTTTCCTCTATTCTGCTCTTCACCTTCGTTAGTTGGTGCTTCGTCTCACACTATGGTTCGGGATCCTATTCTTCGTTGTAGGGGCATCACCAAATTGCAGCAGCGGGGAGGGCTGGGGGGGGGCACCCCCGCAGGAGACACCAGTTGTTGTAAGGGAAGGAGATCGCACGTGTAGTGCTGATAATCTCCCATTTTTTGATTTGTTGATTCACACGCACGTTGTGCGCGTGCGCACACGCCAAAGCATGCCACACTGCAAGGTTCAACCGCTCGCTACCGACAATTTGCCACAGCCACCTGTCCGCAGTCGTACCCCCCGATGCAGGCCGTGCACTATAGGTACCTACAAAGACACCGGTGGTCACAACGGGAGCGGTGTTGTTGACGCCCCCCCTCAGTGGCATGGGAAAGCCCAGCAGCACCGCGGGGCCAGGCCCTGAGAACCCTGCGACGCATCTTGCGCGGTGCGTGCATTTTTCCGGGCGCTTCCGTGTGGCCCTGCCGCATCGGGTCCCGTTTCTGCAGGACATGCACGCCGGGTACGGGTTTGCCATCGGCAACGTGGCGGCCATGGACATGGCGGACCCCAACTCTGTGATCAGCCCCGGGGGTGTGGGTTTTGATATCAATTGTGGCGTGAGAGTGATCCGCACGAATTTGTTTGAGAAGGATATCTTGGATTACAAGGTGTTGGGGCTGTCAAGGGGGAAGGGCTGGGGGTGGAAGGAGTGAAGGGGGGATGCATTGCAGTGAGCGGTGGGCTATTGACCAAGAGCGGCTACGGCTCAATGTTATGCCTTTTTGCGGGGTTGGCTCAATGTTATGCCTTTTTGCGGGGTTGGCTCAATGTTATGCCATTTTGCGGGGTTGGCTCAATGTTATGCCATTTTGTGGGTTTGGCTTTTCGCGGATAAGCGGCTTGATTGGTGTTGTCACATGACGCTCATTTTGGATTGCCTGAGACTTGGAGCCGCTGGGCTGACTGACGTGCTTGGCATTCTTGCGGTGCATTACCCTTCAGTGGGGTCCGCATATTGGCATTCGCACTGCTTGCAGCAAGGTCCTGTATCCCTGCATCATCGACGCCCTCCGCAACAACAAACAGGCAAGCCTTGTGTTCCCTTCTGTTGCTTGAAGGCGGATGTCGCGTGATCGTCAGTGTCAAATGAGACGTTGCAGGGAAAACAAAAAATGCGGCGCGGCATTTGGGAGAGGGGGTTTGTCCTTTGCAGTCCGCGCCGCGTCTCCCCCTCCGATGCTCCTCCACAGGAGCCCTTGGCCCAGTCCATGTACGACCACATCCCCGTGGGCGTGGGGTCGCAGGGCATTGTGCCCACCAACCCGAAGATCCTGACGGATGTGTTGGAGCTGGGCATGGATTGGAGTGTGCGGGAGGTGTGCCCCATTGCCAACGTCGGCATGACGCAGGTCGTATTTTCCATTCTTTTGTCGGCCGAGGTGCATTCCTTGGCCGCCCTCGCCGTATTTTCTCTCGTATTTCCCCTCCTCGCTCTCCCCTGTCTGACGCGTGCCCACGCGCTGCGGTTACGCCGTGCGTCCCCGCTCAGCACCACTAAAATCCGCTGGGACCAAAGGTTCTCACCGGTGCCGGACCAGGCCATAGCCGAGTGGACAAAATACTCCGGGGGGGGGGCGGGGTCAGAGGCCAAAAAAAGGTTTTGCACTGATAATCGGCCTCAAATTTCCGCCCCTAGAAGAATGTTATTTTTCCCCGAGGAATTTTTTTCTGCGGGTGGGTCGGCTGGGGTTTGCCAGGATCATGGATGAACCCCCCCCCCCCGGGGGGGTCACTAAGCGAAGGCCTGTGCCGGACACACTTTCCTGCAGCAGACGATTGCATGCTTGGAATTCGCGACATCTTATGAAACAGCCAAATCTGAAACACGATTTCTTATATTTGCCGGTCAAAGTTTTGATTGTTTTTTCATCGTTTTGATTCTTGCCCATCATGGGCACCACCTCCATTGCGCCCGAATCGCCCCCGACTTGCGCCCGAATTGCCCCCAAATTGCCCCCGAAATTGCGCCCTGATTCCGCCCGAACTTCTCACGGATTGACCCCGAGTTGCGCCCGAATTGCCCCCGAAATGCGCTCGGATTGCGCGCGGGTTCCCGAATCGCGCCCGCATTGTGCCCGAACGGCCACCCAAGTGCCTTCCTCCTTCCGGGGTGTATCATGGGGACTCAGCACGAGCCAAGCCGTGCGTTCCAATGTATACTGCATTCATCACCGTGGTCAATTGACCAGGGACCAGTGACCAGTGACGAGCATATCCGTGGCACCCATTTCCTGGGTCCTACACATCGTGCGACAGGCAACTGGTGGTGTTGTGGGTCGCGTGCACAGCAGCGCACCACAGTCCAGACTTCTCCTTTTCCTCTCTTATTTCATTTCTCGCGTTGCTCGCTGCTGGGGTCATGGCTTTACTTTACTGGTGTACCCGAATCTGTGGGCGGGAGCGAGGGGTGCTCGCCTCAGCTGCTCGCTCAGGGACGCCTCTCTCTGCCCCTTAGGGGTATGCGTGGGCAGAAGACAAGGAACATTGCGAGGAATATGGCCGCATGATGACGGCGGATCCCAGCAAAGTATCCACTCGGGCAAAGAAACGAGGGATGCCACAGCTCGGTATGATGCAGCAAGCCCCTGGGCAAGGGGAGGGTGATGTTGTACGCAGCAACTGCCGCAACTTCAAGCAATTTGACCGGCTCGAAAACACTTGGTGCCATTTTGCTGCTCCGGACGGGAAAACTCACAGCTGGGCATGCGTGCGTGCCTGGTCGTGCGTGCGTGCCTGGGACGTTGAACTGAACAGCCGAAGAAGCCTCAAAAATCTTCAGGACTCGGCGGCCCGAAAATTGCTTTGCGGGGGGGGGATGGCATGGGCGCCCGGCGAAGGAGGGGGGGGGGGTTCCAGAAATGGGCTTCCGTGCCGGGCCCTTTGTTTTGTTTAAGGACGGATGTTGCCACCAAAGGCGCCGGAACACAAATTTTGGCCCGGAAAATATTTTTTCACAAAAAAATTTTCCCCCACATATGTGTAGTCAAAATGACAAGCGCGACGTGGGGATCATTTTGAGCCATGTATGTTGGGGTCGGACCCCCCCCGGCACGGCAGGTAGGGCAGCGCCAGCCCAAACCCCCCTCCCGGCACGGCGACCAAGGAGGGGGAGGGGGGGGTTGGGCAAATGGGCTTCCGTGCCATCCCCCCCCGCAAAGCAATTTTCTTCCCGCCCTCCCAAGTCCCACCGGGGGATAAGTCCCACTATTTGCTGAATTTGTGGGGAAGAAACGGCGAGCTGCCTAGTTTTTTCAAAGGTGGCGTCGTCTTTGCAGGGGGAATTTTGTGCGCTTTGTGCCGTCAACCTATACTGTCGCTCTGTACAGTCATTCTATCGCGTATTTCTACACAATTACTCTTTACTGTTACTCTATACCGTCTCTTTATACCGTCACTCTTCACCGTCACTCTTTCGCGTCACTCTTTCATTTTACGCTTTTCCGCCACTCCCCTCACTCTTTACCGCCACTCGATACCGTCATTCTATACCGCCATTCGAAACTGTGGCCCGGCACTCTATGGCGTCACCTCTATACCATCACTCTATCCCATCACTCTATACCATCACTCTATACCATCACTCTATACCATCACTCTATACCATCACTCTATACCATCACTCTATACCATCACTCTATACCATCACTCTACACCATCACTCTATACCATCACTCTATACCATCACTCTATACCATCACTCTATACCATCACTCTATACCATCACTCTATACCATCACTCTACACCATCACTCTATACCATCACTCTATACCATCACTCTACACCATCACTCTATACCATCACTCTATACCATCACTCTACACCATCACTCTACACCATCACTCTATACCATCACTCTATACGTCGCTTTACACCGTCGCTCTATACCATCAGTCTCATACCATCATTCTAAACCGTCATTCTAAACCGTCATTCGAAACCGCCACTCGAAACCATCACTCTATACCATCGCTCTATACCTTCATTCTTTACCGTCGCTGGATACAGGCATTCTCTTCCGAGTCGAAACCGGCACTTTATGCCGTCACTCTATGGCGTCGCTCTATACCGTCACTGTATACCGTCACTCAGCAGCGTCTCTCTATACCGTCGCTATACTGCCATTCTATAGCGTCATTCTACACTCTCACTCTACACCGTCGCTCTATACCGTCACTCTGTACCGTCACTCTGTACCGCCACTACATACCGTCAGCTTATACTGCCACTCTATAGCGTCATTCCATAGCATCACTCCATACTGTCACTCTGTACTCGTCACTCTCTACTCCTCTCTCTATACCGTCGCTCTGCATTGTCTATACCGTCGCCCTATACCGTCACTCTATGGCGTCACTGTATACCGCCACTCGAAACTGTTACTCTATACCCGTGCTGTTTACCGTCACTCTTTACCGTCCCTCGATACCATCATCCTTTGCCGTCATTCGAAACCGTCACCCTTTTCCGTCGCTCGAAAGTGCCACCCTTCTGCCGTCACTCTATGCCGTCACTCTACCGTCACTACCGCCAATCGTGACCGTCATTCCATCGTCGCCCTCGACCATCACTCGAGACCATCACTCTACACCGTCGCTCTATACTGTGGCTCTAAACCGTCGCTCTATACCATTACTCTATACCGTCAATCTTACCCGCCACTCGTCTCTGTCAGTTTATACTGTCACTCTAGCGACACAAGGAAACCGTTAAAGAGTTACGGGAAAGGGTTACGGTACAGAGTGAGGATGTGGGATGCGGTATAGCGTGACGGTACAGAGCGACAGCATAGAGTAATGGAATAGAGTGACGAGTATCGAAGGACGGGATAGAGTGACAGTATGGACTGATGTTATTGGATTGCGTTACTCCATACCGTCGCTCTATGCTCGTCACTCTACACCGTCGCTCTATACCGTCACTCTATGCTGTCACTATATACCGTCGCTTTATAGCATCATTCTGTGGAGCGACGCGCATGGAGTGACGGTAAGAGTGATGGTGTCGAGCGATAGTATAGAATGACGAGTATAGAGTGACGGTATAGAGTGGCGACGATATAGAATGACGGCGTAGACTGACGGCATAGACTGACGGTATAGACTGACGCGATAGAACGACAGTATAGAGAAACGGATAGAGTGGCCTTAAAGAGTGACACTTGAGAGTGACAGTGTAGTACAGAGTGACGGCATAGAATGGCGGTACAGAGTGACGCTATAGAGCGACGGTATCGAGTGGCCCCTGTACCCCTGTGACCGATAGTTTCTAAGTGTCATTTCGTTCCTGTGCAGGGACGCTTGGTGCTGGGAACCATTATGGGGAAATCCAAGTGGTTGACAAGATTTTTGATAAGCGTGCAGCCAACCGGATGGGGATTGAGGAGGAGGGCCAAGTATGCACCCGATGGCTCCAGGGGCTGAGGTAGTGGTGGGGATGGGTCAGTGAGGTATCGTTGCCCTGTCTGGTCCAAAGTGCGAGGTGGCGACTGCCGATGGTTCGATCTCAACGCTCTTTTTAAGTCCGGTCAGCTGGAACATGGCTTCTGTTGTGGTGTCTTCGCCCTTTCTTGCGGCGGCTGTTGCTCTTAGGTCTGTATTATGATCCACTGCGGGTCCCGCGGGTTTGGGCATCAAGTGGCGACTGACGCTTTGGTAGAGATGGACAGCGCCTGCAAGAGGGACAATATTGTCCTCAACGACAAACAGTTGGCTTGCGCTCGAATTCATTCTGAAGAGGGTCAAAATTATTTGAAGGTTTGGAGCCCTGTGGGGGTGGGGGACAGGGTTGCATGGCATACCATCACCCTCCCTGACAGGGGTATCGAGATGTCCAGCAGATGCAGCCGTCGGGAGAGCCCCGCAGTAGAGCAGCTTTAGCTGCAAGTATTGGCCGCCGAACTGGCCTGCGCCGAGGGCTTTTTTGTCTCGGCCGCAGGGGCCGAAGGAAATGTGCGCAGGCAATTGGCAGTGGGCACCAGAGGGCCCCGGGATGCTCGAGACAACATGACGGATGCCCGTCAGGGACGCCGTACCAGTCGAGTTGGACGCAGCGCCGTGCAGGGGACCCGAGGATTGAGAACGCGCTGCGTGTTTCAAAGGGGGTACTCCCCGAAAGACAGCCCCTTGCGGCTGCCCGAAAGGAATCTCCCCCGAAAGGACGCTCCCAGCCCCCAAACGAACGCCGAGTCTTTCCATTCGAGACCCGAAAAGAAATTTTTGCCGGGGCTTTCCACATTCAAAGGGCATTTGCTGTGGAGCTCGTGTTTGCGTGCTGCCCCAAGCCTTTCCCTTCCCGAGAGTAGGCCTTTTCGGTGTCGAAAGGACGAGCTTTTCCTGCAACAGGCCCAATTCTCTGGTCCAAAGGTGGAGATGTGTGTGTGTTCCACAGCATGCACCCCCCACCCCTGACACAGACGCACGTCGGTGCCTCCGATATCGCCGGTTCCAGAAGGTCCCCGCAACTGGCTCTGTCAAGCAGGGTCAGGGTTACGCAGGCTCTGTCCACACGGGCTGCATCCCTTTCAGTCCTGTCAGCGAGCAGAGAAGATGTGCTTTGCGCAGAGTTTGATCTGCGCCGTGAGTGTTTTTGTTGCTCGCCTCCCTCCACCCATTAGAACTTTTCTCTGGGATCAAATACAAGGTCACGTGCTCAGCTGCCATGCAGGAGGGGGGCAAATTTCGGGCGAGGATAAATTTCGTGGGAATATTTCGTCTTTAAGGAAGGTGGCGAATTTTTCCCCGCCCGGAATTAAAAGACGTTAAAAGTGCAGTATGCGCAATCCGTTTCTTGCAGGGATGCACACGATGTGGTGCTGTAAACTTGCGGGTGACCCAATTGTCCCGGATATCGATGTATTGCTTTCCTGACACCACCTCCGCCATTTCACTGGCACATGTTTCTGATCCCGGAGGGAGCATGGGTGTGCACGTCAGGGGATGTTTGTGGCAGTTGGGGGTTTGGAATTTTACAGAGTGGCGGAGTTTTCCCCGGCGAAATAATCCCCGTACAAAAATATCAGCCCTGTGCAGCAAATTACGCTCGACCAGGAGCTATCGAGTTCGAACCCCAGATAGGACATGAGAAACGACCGTGGGCTGTCCTTGTTACCAGGGTGTCCTCACTGACCCCGTGAGCCTGCCACTTTTGGTACAAGGCCCATGTCTCATAGCCCTTCCTCCTTCCCTCTCCCCTGCTCCAATGCGCCCCCCGGGGTGGGGGGGGTTGGCACAAAGCCTCGGTATCTGATTGTTTGCCTTTGGCAGCGCCTATTGGCCTCTCGCCACTGCTCATTCTGACCCTCTGTGGCCCCGAACGTGTTTTGGCTGTGTCAACGAAGCCCTTGGATGACTTGTCCTGTTTGACTACTCCAGGGTCAGCTGTCCCGGAGACGGGCTGTTGCCCGTGCCATTGACCAGGTGCATCCAGATGCACACTCTGAGTCCATGCTGGGTTTGCCGACTCCGGCACTGACTTGAGCGCGCTGGGGTGTGCATCTGCAGGATAATTTTCCCGACAGGGGCTTCTCACAACCACAATGATTCTTTCCCGTTTTTCCTTTCCTTCTCCTCCTTCTGCGCTCTGCACCGTTTTCGGCGAGCGCAGTCTGCCCTGTCCTGTTACCCTCCTTGGTTCGTCCCTTTCCCCCTACCCAGTTTCTTCCCCACCCTCTCCTTTCTTTCTGCCCTGGGGGCATTGGGTGGCGGGGGAGCGTGTTGCTTTAGGGAGGGGGTGGAGGAGGGGGCGGGGGAGGGGGAGTGGGAGTGGGTTCGTCTCTCCCTGCCCCCCCCTTCCCCTTGAGTAGGGAGATCCTGGCTCAAGGGGTCTCCTTGTTTGTGTTGGTGTGCTTGGTGTGGGTGGTTTTGGCCACTTGCTTTTGCTGGCCCACATATCCCAAGTCTGTCCTGGGCGTAGTTGCTTGCTGTTTGCTGGCATGATGGCCTTAGCTGGCGCCGCGGTGGTAGACCATGCCTGTAGCGCCCGACGTCAGTCTAAGGGTTTGGGACTGGGGCTAGTTCCCCTTCGTACGTGTCCCCGCAGTTGCGGAGAGGGAGGAGTCCGCGGCCTCCCCCCCCTCCCCTGTAAAGTGTCTGTTGGCTCATCACCCAGGGTCCGCGGTGCCCCGGGCGTCTTTTCTGGGCTGTCGTTGGCTGTCCTGGGCTGCCCTCTATTGTTGTTGCATGGGTGAGCGTGTTCCGATGAGTGGTACACAACCGACCTACTCAGGCTACAGGGGGCCGCATCCTGAGGGAAAAGAGGAGACGGGGGTGGACAGGAGACTACCCGAATGGAGGAACACGAATGTACCTCCTGGGGTCAGATAGAGTCTACCTGGTGCGCGTAGTGGCAGGCTGTGCGTGGGTACCGGAGGAAGGATACGGGCACCCAAAGTGTTTATCGTGGGAGAAGGGATACACTTCACAGTGGATGACTCAGTGAGACTCATGGCCCAACTAAACCACGCTAACATCATAGCAGCGGAACTGGGGTTGAAAATGTATGAACACTAACTCTCACAACAACACATGAGACCACACACCACAAAAAACACACAGGGGCACAGAGATGTGGGGGAGACGAGAGAGTGGCAGGGCACTGATGTTGGTGGCGACCGAACCACAGGTGATCCGGCAACTGAGGGTTATGGGTCACCCATGGCGGACGCAGCCTCATTAGGACTCGGAGATTGAGACTAATTTGGTTACCAGTGCCACACTACACACCACAACAACCACTCAGGGGCAAGGAGAGGTGGGGGAAGCTAGAGAGTGGGAGGGCACTGATGTTGGAGGCAACTGAACCACAAGTGATCTAGCAACGGAGGGAGAGGGTCACCAATGGCGGACGCAGCCACGTCAGGACTCGAAGATTGAGACTGATTTGGTTGCCAGTGCCACAGGAAACCACATCACCAGCAGCAACACTGACACCACTCAGAATGGACCCCCCCCCCCCCCCGCACCACGCCCCAGCGACTACCCCTGTAGCTCCGCTGAATTTCTCTCCAAAAAACAATGGTCTGGTCGTGTTTGTGTTGTATCCCTGTGGTGGCGGCGTGCCTGTCGGCTGCGGCTCCGCCCGTCGACTTTTTCTTGCTCCCCATAGCCATGAGCTCCACGTGTATTCTGCCCCTTGGTCCTTTCCATCTTCTTCTTGGCTCTGTTGCTGGGCCCGCTGTGGGGTCTCCCTGTGCGGCTCATTTTGTCCGCAGAAATTTGATCGGAAGTATGTTGGGTTGAACTGAAAGTTTGTGTGGTGTGGCTGTGGGGCTGATTGGTTGTTTGATCCACCATGGTAAAAGAGCTGCTCCCGTCTACTCTTGTACGAGTGTAGCGGTTGTTCTATGCAAAAAGGTCCACTTTTCTGGCCAAAAAAGAAGCAACAGCAACAACGTTGTGTATCAACTGGGCATGTATATATGCGTATCATGGGCCACCGGCTTCCAGGTATGCCAGACCAATGGCCACTCCGGCCATACAGCAAGCCCATATGGAGCTGGCACACCGCAAGGCTTGCGGGTGCGCTACATCCACCGAGTCCGTGCACGTTTGGCATGCAAATGCCAGGGACCTTGGGTATGATGGCCTGGGTGCCATGCGAGCCGCAGCCCCGCCAACAAGCCAAGTAGCAGGAGGTGCCCCGCGCTGCCGTGGACTGACGAGGCGAAGCGGGCCCCGCTGGATCAGGGCCGAGGGCGGGCAGCAAATCCCTGGACCACAAGCAAAGGGTCTGCAGTTAGATTTTATGGTTCACGGCACGAGCCCCGCCGACTAGTTCCCACAGGTATAACATGCAGGCTGTTGCCAATATGGCAAAGGCTGCTTCAGCACACAGGTGCACGCGTGCACACACACACACACACACACACACACACACACATACATGCACACACACACACACACACACACACACACACACTTGCACGCAAGCAAAGGCAGCAGTAGGGCACCAGAAGGTTTAGAACACATGAGTTAGCAACAAACACAAAGCTCCTCAACAAATCACCTTGAAGAGAGGTGATTGTGTATATCCTGCCTTTTGGGGGGTCAATCGCGCAGCATACCCCATTTTATGATATCGGATGTCTATCCAAATTAACCTTCAATGCATTTTCCAATTTTGAACGCCCCATCCCCCTGTACTTGGGTACTTTTTTTCGGGGGAACTAAGTTGGCCTGTAGTTGCCACTGTGTGCCGATTCAAACCTAGGTCGTTCCACTTCTTTCTCCTATATAGACCCCCTAACCGATGACGGGTGTCACGGGTGCTATCTCCAACTTTCCAAGATCATCCCTCCTATGGGCCCAACCGGTGAGGACTTAGCCGTTTTCAGGCCAGCATGGGTTGGCTGAAAAATTGTGATTTCTGGGTGACCGCCAACAACCCTTGGGCAGTTGTTAGGTGATCATTTGGTGACAAAGGGAGTACCTACAAACTCATGTCGAAGCAGATAGGCCCTCCTAGGGGTGCTTATTGGCCCCTAATAGCGCCGTTTTGGGCCTGTTTGCACTGCAATGGGCGGAACTTCGTTGGCCTATCATGTGCCACTTCCGCACAACGTTGCTCGTCTCTGTTCCAGGTGCCTTGCCGAAGGCAATAGAATCACATCGTAGAGATTGTTAGATCAAAACCACTCCACAGGGTTTGTGTGGGCGCAGTGGGACGAGCGTTTACACAGCACCGCCGAATGTGCAGAACCACTTTGGTGTTACAATTGCTGCATCTTAGAGGCCAGAGCATGGCTGACCAGAGGGTATGGGCCCACAACTGCTGGCACAATATCACCAACCTACACCCCCTGAGACAGCCAAAAGCATTTTCGCAAAACACACACACAACATGTTCCACAAATGATTTTTGTTTTCTTTGTTTTTAGTAGTTGTGATATTTGTTTCAACGGCGGCATTTTAGGGCTACTATACCCAAAGCACCCAAACGTTGAAAATTGCTGACAAACACACAGCCACAGACCAGAAAGTCCTACAACCGGTGTCCAGTGCCTTGTCTTGTTTTGTTTCTCCAATGGGAATGGGGATGAGCATGGATGGACCGGCAGGGCTGTGAAATGGCACAGATGTCTGCCACCCCTGTTTCATCATCTCCCTGGCATAACACCGCATTTTGCCATTGCTCTATTCCTTTGGTTTGTGGAAGAGAGCCGAGAAACCGGATCGGATAGGTACAGAACTGCGCATGCAAGGGCCACATTCCCTCTTACATTCTCAGGGGATGGCATGTGCTGCAAATTATGCCTTCGCCAATCGTTCCTCCATGACGTTCTTGGCCCGGCAGGCGTTCTCCAAGATCTTCAAACAAACCCCAGATGATCTGGTGTGTGCGAATATAGTCGGTGTATTTCAAAGGTAGGTCAGATTTCACCCCAATGCACGACATCTGCACATTGTCCCAGCTCAAACACAGCAAGCGGCTTTTAGGGGTCGCTCGAGTTGGCAGTCGGCTGACAGCAGACAGATTTCCTGCGCACACCCGATGGCTGACTGGCGGCGGTCGACCCTTAACTGATGACAGTATGCGAATCACCGACTATATTTCCTTGTCAACTGACGCTTAGTGCCGTGCGTAGAGCAGTCCGGCAGTGGATGCCAGTTTTGATCGGTGGCAGTTGATGGTCAGGTTGGAATGGGAGGGTGGGATGATCATGCCCAGCCCCTAGACCAGCACGAGCCCCAGCGCTGTGGACACCCATTGTTAGCGGCATTAGGGACGCCGCCAATGGCACGTGCAAACAGTGTTTGTATGAACAACAAGGCCCCGCAGTCCGCCAGCAGCGCATTGTGTTGTGGGTGTGAACAGCAGCAGCTGCTGCACCACGGGCACAGCCTGCACCTGTGGAGTCAGGAGCAGGCTGAATCGACAGCCTGCATCGCTCGCCTTTCTGAGCTGAAGTGCGTTTTTCTGTAACATTGAGAAATGGCTGCACCATTTGCGACCGACACACGTGCTGCACTATGCACCAACGCATACGCAGTGGGGGCCAGTGGCAAAGGGTAGTTGAAGTGTGATGTGTGTTCAAGTGAACAGAAGAAACAGAATTAGTTGTTGCTGTGATCGAGGCAGGGTGCGCCAAATTGTCCATTCCAGGGTTGTGCTTAGTGTTTGGCTGACGGGACGGGGGGGTCAGGTGGGTGAGTGGGTATGAGGACAAGAAAGTTTTGTGCAGCTAGAATGGACCTCTCATTTTTCTCCATTCAGCATTTCATTGTTTTAGGATTTTTTTTTTTATTCTGTGTGTGTGGGTGGTTTGGCCTGGGTGGGAGGGTCCGCGAGATCCCCCCCCCCCTTTCATTGCTGCTCGTTTTGCGAAGTCATGTGCTTTTGAGTGGTTGCAATCCAGTTGCTCTTGGTCGGTGGCTGTGTTAAACAGGGTCGGTCTACCAAAGGTTCCACCTACACCTTCGCTTAGCTCACCCTAATTCGGTCTCACCCCCACCCCCCCGTGGATAAGCACATCTCTGGTCCATTCCCCGGAACCCTGTACGTGATCAGTTTGTGAAATCCGTTTTGTTGGCTGGACGGAATGAACCGGCGGTACCCTCGGCGGCGGTTCGGCTCGGCGGCGGTGTCGGCCGGCCGAATCGCCACCCGGCACTTCGGGCCGAACCACCGCCCGGCTGTTCGGCCAGCCGAGACCGCCGGGCCGTTCCGACGCACCCCCCCCCCCCCAAACATCCCCAGGTTAGGCACCCCTTTTTTAAACCCACTTTCACCTATTTTCACCCATCCTTCGCTCATTTCCACCACATCCACTTCTTTCTAGGTTGATTTCTCCGTGGGGTTAGGGACACACAAAAGGTGGTCTGTGGCCAACGAGGGAGTCATGTTATTTAGGGGGCCACAGGGGGGGGGGGGGATTGCTTTTTCAAGAGGCACATGGGGTGGGGGGTGTATCGGAATGAGCCGGCCGTTCGGCCGGCCGGACCACCGCACGGCGGTTCAGCCGGCCGGAATACCGCCGGGCGGTGCCGGCCGGATTTTCGGCCGAAATCCTTGGTGGCGGTCTTGGCCGGCCGGACCGCCGCCCGGCGGTTCGGCAGGCCGACACCGCCATTGGCTTCTTCACTTTCGGCCGAGGCTCACCGCCGCCGAGCCTCACCGCCGTTTCATTCCGATGAGCTCGTTTTGTCAAATATTGTCAAATATTGCGCGCTTTCATCTAATCCCTGCCTCCCACCGCCAAAGACCGGAGGAGGAATCTTTTCTCTTGCTCTAGCACCATCCACATCGCACAACCCCAGCACATCGCCCCACCACCCACCCTCTGTCAGGATATGCATGTCATCTACGATGTCTCCCACAACGTGGCAAAGATCGAGGAGCACATGGTGGACGGCAAGCTGATGTCGCTGCTGCTGCATCGCAAGGGCTCCACGCGGGCGTTCCCTCCCCTGCACCCCCTGATCCCTGTGGACTACCAGTTCATTGGGCAGCCGGTGCTGATCGGTGGCTCCATGGGCACGTGCTCCTACGTACTGACAGGCACGGAGAAGGTGTGTGTCCTGGACCATCACCAGTTTGCACTGTACGATGGGGGGCGGCGCCCGGGCGGTGCCCAACGCGCAAACCTCAGGCCACGAGGTGGTCCGGAAGGCATTTGATCATGACTTGCTTCACCTCAACATACGTGCGCTAAAATGATTAGTGCGTCGCGGTGGTCATGACCACAGCAACAAATGTTGGGGTACTCCTGAACCCCCATACCCCCCATGTCCCCCAAGCCCTCCTTTGACGGCTGCCCAGTAGCCTCTTCTCTGTACCCCCTGTAAAAAACCCTTGAAACTGTCCCCACCCGCCCTGGCGTCAAACACAGGGGGAAAGCATGCGCGCAATAATTTTCTGCTGAATTGCACTAGGCCACTGCTCAGTGGCAAACCCCCCGGGGGAGGTGGATCAGACGCCACAAAAAAAGTTTGTGTGCCTGAAAACGGCCCCCAATTTCGGGCCTCTTCATTAAAGTTCATTTTCCCAGACGAAATATTTTGTGATAGGGGGGGGCGTCTGGGGTTGGCCAGGGCCCCAAACGAATCCCCCCCTCCCCCGCCTCCCTCCTTCACCAGCCCTCATTTACAAGGATTAAGTTGCAAGGGGGGTGGGGTCTGGGTGGGTCCTCTGAGGGGTTGCCAAGTCAAATTTGAGTTTTTCTAGGCCAAAAAGTGGGTGAATAATTTTTTCCGGGTGGGTGGGTCTTACCCAAAATCCCCCCCCCCCCCTCTCTTATAAACGAGGGCTGCCCCTCACACACTAGAAATCATATTCGTCTTCCAACACTTCGGTGACGTGGGGTGGCTCACCACATCCATTTCTCTTTCGGATTTCATATACTCCCACCAAACCCTAGTGTGCCACATCGTTTGTGAATAACTGGCGCCGTGAGAATCCGCCCGGGGGAGGCGACCAGGGACACCCCCATCACATTCAAAGCAGCACAGCCGCAACCCCCCACCCCCACCTTTTGGGAGGGGAGAATTTCGTGGGGAAAATTTCGCCATTACAAAAGTGGCGGAACCCCCCCCCCCCCGGGCGAAATTTCCGCGCCGTGGGACCCAGAGTTCTTCTCAGTGCGTGTCCCACCTTTTTTGGGGGGATATATCAGAAATTTTGGAAGAGTGGGTCTCCCCCCCCCCCCCGTTCAGAAAACCCTGGTGTGACCAACAATTTCACTGTGAATTCCCTAATTACTGTGCCTGCACTTAAAAAGTGTGGTGTCTTGGATGGTCACGCACTGAGGATTGTGGATGCTTTGAAAAAGCCGAAAGCTCGCCCTTCTCCGCCTGCAATACTGGACCTGGGACAGCAGATTTTAGGCATCATCGCAAGAAGCGGATAGCTGCCTGCTCCAATATATCGATGTACTGCCTGTGAAACGGCCACTAGGAGTTGTAATTTCGAGCTGTGTCTTATGGTGCAGTGCCTTAGCAACCCTGTGGTGTGAGAGAAAATTGTTTGGCATTTGTTTGTTGTGCAATCTTCATGCTGGTGAACCATCCAGAGCCCACCAGGAAATAACAGCAACCATCCAGAGCCCACCAGGAAATAACAGCAACCATCCAGAGCCCACCAGGAAATAACAGCAACCATCCAGAGCCCACCAGGAAATAACAGCAACCATCCAGAGCCCACCAAGAAATATCAGGGATTGTCCGCATTGTCTGGAGATGGCGAAATTTTCCCCTTCCAAAATTATCCACGTCCCCTAGCACCCTAGCAGGAGGCTGGACAAGAGGCTTGAACGACATTTTCTCCCAGACTTCAGGCACCCCAACGAGTGGACGCGTTCAGAACATCGCAGAGCAGGCCCACGGCAGGCAGAAGGGGCCAGCCCTGGCATCAGCGCCCTTGTCATGACAAAATGCACCACCATGACCCACATCAGACCTATTGTCGGGGGGGAATTTGCGCCGCGGGTGCACTGACACATGAGGGCAGTAGGCAGCAGGGTGGCATGGGGTGGTAGTGACTGGCGGGGGGGGGGGGCAACAGGAGCGGGAGCCCATCAGGGGCAGACCAGCCGTGAGGGGGAAAAGCACATATGGTGGACGGCCCGGACAGCGCGTGGAGGAACAGGGCACCTGGGCCCCACAGAAACACAGCGAGGCAGGCTATGGACGGCCTGTGGACAGAGGTGTGTGGACAGCAAAAACAGTCAAACAACCCCGGCAACAACCAGCACATCCTCAATACACCAATTATTGGGCGCCGCTGACGCGCAAACGCCACACCATGCCACACCCAGCACAGCCCCAACACACCAACTACTGGGCTCCGCGAACGCAGAAACGACACCAGCAAGAGCACCGGCCGCAGCGGCCGACAGAAAGCAGCGACCCGATGCAACATGCGAAGGGAAGAACGGGTGACCGTCCAGGGCCCCGTAAAGGAGCAACAACCAGACGGCATGTCACACAGGGGGGCGCCCATCTCGGGAAGGGCGTGTGGGTGAGGGCTATGGCCGGTCCCCTGAGCGGGATGCCGGTGTGTGGGCATCAGGTCCGGGTCATGACAGCAAGCTGGCTGGTGCCACGCTGAGGATGGCCACTTCCTCCCCCGCAGGGCCATGTGCCCCCCCCCCCCCTGATGGCAGTGAGGCCCACTTCCCGACCCCCCCACCCCCTTGGCAGCAGTGCCAGGCCCCTTGCCTCACCACCGACAAGGCCTGCCAGGGGTTGGGGGTGGGGTGGGGTGGGGCGTGGGGCACCGCAACACATACAAGTCGCAACGGTCCTCATGGCGCGCTGATCATTTCGAGGGATGTGTCACGGGGCGCAAATGATTGTTCGGTCTGCAGCCCGATTTCGTGCCACTGCTGGGCCCCAGACAGGTCGGCACCGAGGCCCATCCCCCACCCCCTCCTACGTTGGGAGGGGGCCACGGGCCAACACTTAGTTGGGGGGGGGGGGGGGGGGGGCAGTTGGCGTCCAAACCCGAGGAGTCGCCCCTCCCTGAATTTCTGCAATTCAAATTCTGGACAAAATTTTTTGTCCGCAATTTGTTCGGTGTTTGTAAGAATTTGTGCAGGTATACGTTCGGCATTGCAGGCGCCCACTGTTTCTCATGAGCAATTATTGGGAACCATACATGATTTGTTCGCTCATTTTTAAGAAGTGGAACAGCTTTTGTCGCGCCAACCCATCACTGGGGTGCCATTTTCTAGTCGCCCTGGCACTGGGCACCGGCACCCAATCCGGTACCCCCCGCTCCGCTTCACCTCCTCCGCACACACGCGGGCGGTCGGTACCGACGCGGCCGCTCGCGCCCACGAGACACGTCCATCAGAGACGCGCCAGTGCCAGTGCAAGGGGTGCGTTGGGTCTCAGGCCTGTTTCGCCCCCTGTCCCACGCAGGGGATGGTGTCCTCCTTCGGCTCCACGTGCCACGGGGCCGGCCGCTGCAAGTCCCGCAACCGCTCGCGCAACAACATCTCCCACGAGGATGTGCTGCAGGTTGCCGCCCGCCCCCCCTGCCGTCGTTCCCGGGACGGGCCCCGGGGCTGCGGTCGCTTGTCGATGACGACCACGCGTCCCACCGGCGCCGGCGGTCTGGCTGCGCAGGAGCGCGGGGGCACTGGGGGGGGGGGCAGGCCTTTGCTTAAGGGGAGGGGGGGGGGTTACCCAAGGGTCACACAACCCCTTGCCTCATGCCTTTGCTTGCCCCCCAACCACCTGCAACCGCCCCTCCAACCGCCTGTAACTGCCCCCAACCGCTTTGTGAGTCACCTGCAACCGCCATTGTAACTGCCTCTGGGACCACCTGAACCCCCCCCCCCCCAATTAAACAACCTCCTCATACTCCCCCTCAGCTCGCCAGCTGAGGGGGATTCGAACCCCCGTCTTCAGAGCGGCAGCCGGCTGCGCTGCCGCTGGGGTACTCGCCGCAAAACCCTGCTATTACCTCTCACATCACAGGAACGAAGCGTCCAGACAGAATTTTAAAAAACAGAGGCTGGGCCTCCGGCCCCCTCACACCAACTACGCCACTCCAGCCATACGTAATGTCTACGGCACCATGACACAGCAACAGCAATTGAACACACAGACACACGGCAGAACACACCATAGGACTACCACAGCAATTGAGAGCCGAAGGAGTGCTTGATCACAGTAGCAGTGGGAGGTAAGACACACAGTATGTCGCATGCAGGCAGCACTTGCCGATATATAAGTCATCAAGTGAACACGCACGAATGTTGCAGTTTGATTGTAGATATACTGTTTGACCCCCCCCCCCCCCGGCCCCCCGGTCGCCATCGCCTGGGCCCTCCCCATTCGCGGTCAACAGGGAACGGAAGGGGGGGTTTGTCCCAAGAAAAAGGGGGTTTGAACGTCCGGGAGAGCGGCACGGGCCGTGCCTTTGCCCCGCGCCAGCCCCTCCGCGACGGCGAAGCGGGGCCCAAGGGCACGCACCTCCGCCGGCGCGGCCGCGTGCCGGTCCGCGGCGCGGGGGCGTTCCACCGCGAGGGCCCAGGCCCGAACGAGGCCCCCCCAGGCCTTTGTTTAATTGGCGCAATCATCATTCAAACTGCAACTGTTCTTGTGTTCGAGAGGATATGCTATGGACAATCTAGATGAAGCACAATGTATTCATCCGTCATAAAACTACATCCATATCTAGTCAAACGACCCCGCCAACAACCAGCACAACCCCCAATACGCCAACTACTGGGCGCCGCTGACACGCAAACGGCACACCAATGCCACATTCAGCACAGCCCCAACACACCAACTACTGGGCTCCGTGAACGCGGAAACGACACCAGCGGGAGCACCGGCCGCAGCGGCCGACAGAAAGCAGCGACCCAACGCAACATGCGAAGGGAAGAACGGGTGACTGTCCAAGGCCCCGTAAAGGAGCAGCAACCCGACGGAATGTCACACAGGGGGCACAGAGAGGCGGGTTGTGGACGGCCTGAGGACGGAGGTGGGTGGACAGCAACAACAGTCAAATGACCCCCACAACAACCAACACAACCTCAACATGCCAACTACTGGGCGCCGCTGACGCGCAAACAGGAGCACCGGCCGCAGCGGCCGACAGAAAGCAGCGACCCGACGCAACATGCGAAGGGAAGAACGGGTGACTGTCCAGGGCCCCGTAAAGGAACAGCGACCCGACGGCATGTCACACGGGGGGTTGGGAAATGGGCCCTCCGTCCCCCCGCCCCCCCACACCCCCTGGAGCCATTTGCTTCTCGCCCATTGCTTTGGTGATGGAAATACCCTGCCCTCCCGGGGGGATGGAGGGAGGGGGGGTCAGGCGCCCCCGAAAAGGCTTGTGTGTCTCTGGGCCTCGCATTTCGCGTCAGCGTGTTGGTGAACTCGGAGTTCAGTAGGTGCAGCGGGAAGAGCGCTTGTCACTGGGAAATCCGGACCGGGAACACTGGGGGATGTCGTTGCATCTTTTCGCCCATGATCGCCCCGTCGTCCCTCATTCTCTGACTTTTTCTTCTGCGCCGACAATATTTGCATCCCCTCTTCCCTCTTCCCTCTTCTCCCCCCCCCCCCCCAACCCCACATACTTTCGATCCAATTTCTGCAGCAGCACAAGTTCGGCGGGGCAAACAGCCCCGGAGGAAGCGCAACCAAGTGCCAATAACCCAGAAACGGAGGGCGATGGAGAGGGTTTTTGGTCATTCTTGTGGGGAAGCAAAAGGCCCGGTCGTTCCGAACATGCGAGTGGAATGGGGGCTAGCCACGGTGAGGGTACACCGAAGGGCGCACCGCCACCGGGGCCGGGAACGCAACGGACCCGGCGCCTCTTGTTCCATGAGAAGTTCCGGTGGCACACGCACCACGTCCGCGCCATCCAAGCGGACCGGATCCTCGCCGAGAAAAGGAGGAGAGGGTGGTTCTCGGACTACCCCGAGGCAGGAAGCAACATGTACTTATTGGCACCAGACCAGGTGTACAAAGTACGAGTGCTAGCCTCAACGGTATGGGTGCCGGAGGTGACACGTTGGGAGCCGGAGGTGTTCATCATCGGGGAGGGCATCAACTTCACAGTGGAGGACACAACCAGGTTGATGCAAAACTTGCATAGGGCAAACGTGATTGCCGAGCAAGTAGGCATCCGGCTGTACAAGGAGTAGAAGATGGAAACCAAGTGAGAAGCGGACAAGCCCCACCCGCGGGTGACAAGAGGGCGTGGAAGCGCACGGTCGCACAGTTCCGACGGCGTCAAGGTGACGGGGTGCAGCTTGTTCAGCGCAGTGCCGAGCACAAAGGCGCGACCCGGAACGCACCATGGCATGGCCTAGGCCTTGAAGCAAGAGGGACTGAGACCGGGCGCCAAGCGACCCAGGAACCCAAGGGACGGGCAACCCGGCGCCGGGAGAAGAAAGAAGAACGATGAAAGCAAAAAGCCTGATGGAAAGGAGAGTCTCACACCATCAGCATGGCTCTGCTGGGGAGGAGAAGATCCTCCAGCCACCGAGACTCACACTGGGGAGCCGCGGCCCCCAGTGATACAGCAACAAGGCACAACAATGTGGTCTGAGGTACGGCCGTGGACGGGCCTCTGGACCCCTGCCCAATGGAGACGGCGCCGCAGTCTCCATTGGATGCGCCCCGGCTACCACAACGCGCAGCGAGCTTTCTCGCCGGCGGAGTAGGGGGCAAGGCCAAACACCAGGCAGGGGGAAGGCAACCCCCGCACTTTTTCAGCCAGGGTGGTGACCAACACCAACCGCAACAACACAATGAACTCTACACGTGCACCGAGTTCTTCTCGGGGGGTCCAATGGGGCCTCAGCGAGATGCCCGATGTGGCAAGGCAAGCCCACCGGGGGCCGCGCTCTCAAGGGAGTGACCACGGCAGTAAGTCCCAGCGTGCTGGCACTGAGAAGCGAGCAGGGGAGAGACTCCTTCCCTCGCGTAGCGACTCAACCAGAAAAGGGACGCACCACGTCGTCAAGCGCCCGGACCAAGCCGGGATAAGGGGGCCAGCAAGGGGCCCTACGCACCTCCACCCAACAGGGGACACCACCATCAACCCAACAACGACTCGCTCCTATGTTGAGGTGGTCCGGGGAGTCGCACAACGAAGTGGGCGGCCAACGACGGCAAGTGGCCCACCCCACGTCCCCCGCTACATCCTACTCCCCCGTGCACCCACGCACACCCCACAACCCCCATCCGCGCAGCAAAGGCATGAAGGAGAGGGTAGGGGGTTTGTGTTGCGCTCGCCAAAGGAAGGACTGAGCGCGGGAACTTGGAGGAGAAAGGTTGTTATGTGCCCCCGTCGGGGAAACGACCCCGCAAGTGGCCATCCCAGGGCCCACCAGCCGCCGTTGGGGAGAGGTACCTCACCGCCGGCTTGGGATGGCCGCTTGGACGCACCTGGCCAACGGCGAAGGCATTTGCCTTCCTCTGCGTGGACTCGACGCAGAGAAGTGAAACAGGGCAAGTCCGGGGGCTCCGTTGGCACAACCGACCAAGGGAAAGGGAAGGGAAGGAGTGTGGTGAGGCCGATGGGCACCACGGCCTACGGAGGGAAAGGCCAAGGGAAGGGAAAGGGGAGGGGAGAGGGAAG
Organism: Eutreptiella sp. 'Long Island Sound 2002'; assembly: GCA_964036045.1. Classification (NCBI taxonomy): domain Eukaryota; phylum Euglenozoa; class Euglenophyceae; order Eutreptiales; family Eutreptiaceae; genus Eutreptiella; species Eutreptiella sp. 'Long Island Sound 2002'. The sequence goes on along the minus strand of OZ038394.1, from coordinate 33,861,950 downwards.
GTTAGGGCAGGGAGGAAGAGGAAGGTCAAAGGGTGGTGAGAAGCCGATGGGCACCACCGCCTATGGAGGGAAAGGGTCCAAGGGAAGGGCAGCGAATGGCGATCGGCCAGTAGGCGCCGCCAGCTGCAGACGAGATCATCACACCATGGCGTCATGCCAAACCCCCCCCCCCCCAAACCCTCCCCCCCCCCCCTCCACCTCCATGTTTAGCCCGTCCCCCCCCAACTTGCCTCCAGTTTCGCTGAATCCCTGGGCTGCGGTGGTGAGTGTCGGTGGCCGTGAGCGCACAGCTTTACTGTGGGGGTCTAAGACGCCCGCATGATGCTCGCGAACAGGGACACGGTGAGACGTTCGCTACCCCGCAGCGCGCGCGGGGGGGGGGAGGGGGTCCACTGGCAGATTGAAAGCCGGGCTGCAGGTGGTCAGTACACCCGGGACACCGCGGGGACACCGCGGGGCAGGGAATCGCTTGAAGGGGAGGGGGGGGGGTAACCCCCCCCCCCCCCCAGCCCCAACCGCATTTCCAACCGCCAATAACCGCCGCCCCAACCGCTGTCGCATCCCCTGCGACCGCCCGGCACCCGCTCTGGAGCTGCCCCCCCCTCCCCTTCAAGCAAAGCCCTCCCGCGGGGGGCCCCTTACCCCGCCCTCTTCGCCTGCACCTGCTGCCGGGTCTATCGCTGCCTCTGGCCCCGTGGGCTGCCGCGCGCGCCGTGGGACGTGCTGCTGGTCGCCGCTGTTTGTCTCTGACCCCCGTTTCAGGAACTGTCGAACATGGGCATCGCCGTGCGTGTGGCCTCCCCGAAGCTCGTGATGGAGGAGGCCCCCGACTCCTACAAAGACGTCAATCAGGTCTGCCCCGAACGCAGCCGTGCGGCGCGGTTGGGCCTCGCGCAGTTGTGTCGGAGGCGGGAGGGCCATCCCCATCCCCCTGGGCCCCTCCCGCGGTGCCCCACGCCGGGGCCCTCGGGTCGATTCCGTCTGTTGCCAGAGGCAGCCCGAGGCTGCCGGTGGTCGGGGGGAGGACTGATGGCGGTTGGCGGCGGCGGTTTGGGCTGACCTGTGGCAGTTACTGACGACGGTTGGCGGTTGATGTTGACTGACGGCGGTGTTGCTGACAGTAGGCCAACCGACGGCCGTGCCCTGCGCTGTGCCGCGAGGGCGTCCTTGACCTCAACCTCCGTAACCCCCCCCCCCCCCTCGCCGATCCGCAAGCCTCCGAGTCCAGTTCCTTAGCTCTCTGAACATGGGGCGGGAGGTCCCGGGCGGGGGGGGGGGCGGGGGGGTTCTGCTGTACGACGATATGAAGCCTTGTGAAGATGCCCGGCGGCTTCTTTTGCTGCTTTGCATCAGCCATTTTTGTGGTGCATAGGACTTGAGGTGTAGTGGATGTCTGTGGTTCCTCTGCCATTTTGTTTGCTACAGCGAAAGGCGCCTTTGGCATGTCACTGAAGAGCTTTTCTCTTTGACGTTTGCTTTGCACCTCCGCTTTGTGCCTGACGGTACCGGTCGTGCACATGCATGTGCGTCCCACAGCGTGGGGGGGGGGGGGGGGGCAGGGATGCATTAGAAGAGAAGGTACGTCAGAGGTGGCCCCAGAGGCGGTTAGACATGCGGTTGGAGGAGGTTGCCCAAGCGGTTGGGGGCGGTTACTGTCGGTTACAAATGCCATTGGAGCCGGCGCTTGGCGTCAGGGAGACAGTGGCTGGGCAAAGGCTGGGCGCCCTGGAGGGGGGGGGGAGAGGGGCACCCCCCCCCCCCCCCTTTCCAGTGCATCCCTGGGGGAGGGGGGGTCAGCCGAAGATGGTCTCCGCGGTGCCCCGGTCTGCGCGATGGGGATGGGTTGGCTGCTGCTGTTTTCCCCCGTTTGTGAAAGAGTGCCTGCCCAGACCAAACCCGTGCCCATCGCCGGTTTGGGCACGGCAGATGAGCATTTGGGGGCTGGACGATGAGAGGCTCAGGGGTCGTTGTTCGGGGCGATTGGGGGCTGTAGCCGTCGCTCAGGGCGGTGCTCCGTTGAGGGTGATTGAGGGTTGTGGATGGTTCTGTGGGGCGGGGGCCTGCGCGGCGTGCGGGGGGGGCGTGGGCGCGCGCGCGGCCCGTCTCTGACTTGCGTGCAGGTCGTTGAGGCGTGTGAGGCAGCAGGCCTCAGCAATCGGGCCTTCAAGCTCCGCCCAATTGCTGTCATCAAGGGCTAAGTCGACGACGATGAGCCTCTGGCACCATCGGGGCCCCCGAAGCTCCGCTCCCCTTCTCCGGCCCCCTGCACAGTCCCCCGATGCAGAACGGCGCGCGAGTCTGTGGTGTCGGCAGTCGAGACAGTGTGGGGCTGACCCCCCGCATGACCTGCCTTCAGCATCCGCCCGTCGAATGTGCTCTGCTGCGGGCGGTGGAGGTGTTGGACAAAAATGGATCGTTTTTGTTCTGCTCTGCCGACGTGGGGGGGGGGCACACCAGCAGGAGCACCGGCCGCAGCGGCCGACAGAAAGCGGCGACCCGACGCAACATGCGAAGGGAAGAGCGCGTGACTGTCCAGGGCCCTGTAAAGCAGCAACAACCCGACGGAATGTCACACAGGGGGGGGCGGTTTATTGGTGTCGCACTGCGAGGGCTCCGGATGATCGCCTCGCCATTCGGGGACCGGGGGACGATGCCGCATGACGCAGTGTTGTGTGGCGTTGGGCAGGCGGTGCGCGCCAGGGCACCGCGGCTTCAGAGCGCAGGCTCGGCTGCAAAACCGGCACCTTCTGACCGACGCCCCCTTCCCTCCCGACCCCCCCCCCCCCTCAACAAGCCGAGCTCCAGGCCAACGAGAGACAGACCGGCGGAGGAGCAATCCGCAGAAGGGTCCCGTCCAAACAACGCACGGATGCTCCGGTCAGGAGCGACAGGGCAGGGTGTGTGTGCGGCCCACAAACACGGGGCTGAGCCGGCGGACGGTGGGTGGGGTAGGGGGGCGGGGGTCTCGGAACAAGGGGCGGGGGCCGTGGCATTGTCGCGGGGGAGGGAGGGCATGGCGCTGGGGCGGCGCCGAACCCAAAACCGAAACGAAACGCCCCCCTCCCAGCGCCCCTGGGCCCTTCCCTGCCATTCAGCCATGCTTCGGGACGGGGGAGGTATGAAAGGCACGTCGTGCCGCACGGCCCTGGCTCCAAGAGCGATGCCGGTCGCAGCGTTCCTGGGCCGGATATAGCGACCGGTGGAGAACGATGCCAAAGGCCCGTCGGCGGATGCAACGATCCATCCGTGCGGGTTTGGGTCGGCAGCGAGACACGGCGCGGGGGTGGGGAGAGGCGGCACTGTGGGCGGAGGCGCGGGAACACAGCGCATTTCCCCGGACCTGCAGAGTGCCGCTTGCTCCGCTGCAAAGGGGGATGTTCTCCCGTTGTGCGTGTGGGTTCTTTCTTGCGCGTGCTCTGTTCATCTCAACAACCTCCGTTTTGTGCGGTTTGCCGGGCATGCGGTGCGGCCTACAGTTTGATGCGCGGGCGTCCCGTCTTCGGATGGAACACCCATCGCCCGTGCCGCGCAAATCTGCCGCGAGGGCCAGGGCTGATGATGACCCCCTCTGCTGTTCAGACCCCCTTCCCGCCGGCCTGCCCCATATCAAGCTGCCGGGCTTCGGGGTGCGGGCAGGGGATCAGGCCCCACGCTTTTGAAGGCGGTGTCCGAGCTTCATCCCGCCGTCTTCGTCTCTGGTGGTGCCTCGGGGAAGGCGTCAGCGGCTCAGTGCCCTCTGCAGCGACGCTTGGGATATTCCCCGGGGTAGACCATTGGGAATCCCCGGCGTTGGGGGGAATGGAGCACAGGCATGGGCGGTGCCGCTCTCCCGGACGTCCAAACCCCCTTTTCTTGGGACAACCCCGCCTTTGTTTCCCGGTTGACCGCGCATGGGTAGGGCCCAGGCCATTGCTTTGGTGATGAAAAGGCCCTGCCCTCCCGGGGGGATGGCGGGGGCTGTCAGGCGCCCCCGAACCGCTTGTGTATATATGGGCCTCACATTCCCGGCCCCATTTCGTCAGCTTCCTTTTTGGCTTTGAGGAAACCTGATGTGATCGGTAGGGTCACCCCTGGCCTGGGGCAAAGGCCATGCCATCCGTTGCATGATCTGCTAATATGTGCACACACCTGAAGAACGGGCACAGGAGGGGGGGGGCTCCATTAATCATGGCAGGACGGTGCCATCTGGTCCATAAGTCAACCTCATGCTGTCTAACCCTCCCTAGCCCTCAGCCACAGCTTAACCTGCATCCATTGCTCGACCGCTGGCAGTCTGTGTTTACATGGCGCATGTGTTGCGCAGAGGGAAAGGGGGCTGTCAACAAGTGCTGCCCCGGTGTCAAACTGTGCACGAAAGGACCAGTCATTAATTTGCATTCTTGTTTCTCTCTGATGGTGCTATGTCTACCAATCTCTTTACACCTTGTGGGCCACAGGTGTGAGGCATACCGGTTATATCACACACACACACACACACACACAACTGCACAGTATCCCTGGCTAACTGGACCGGGCTAAGTGTATGTCTCGCAACCGCAAGGTCATTGGGTTGATTTCCGGTTTGGGCGTGTCCGCGGGCGGATGACGGCACCTTTCGTCAAGGGCATCCGCTGGGGAAATCGCAACTTAAGAGCCAAGAAGAAGGTCATGGAGGCTGCCATGCTGCCGCAAGTACCACCATTCATGGCTGCCCCAGTCCACAAACAACACATGGGGTAACATGGCAATGACGGGCTCGTTGAACTCATACCCCAGAGCTGGCATGGCAGAAGCCGCAGCGCCATGACTCCATTTTCAGGGTGGTCCTGGGGCAGCAAGCCAGGTTCTGACCTGGATACAGAGCACTGGCACCAGGGGGGTCTCTTAGGGCTCTCCTCTTTTTTTTTGGTGCAGGACTGCCCTTAAGGACTGCCCATTGGTGCCTAGGTTGGGGTTAGGGTTAGAGTCACCGAGCTGGTGGAACCAGTCTTGGTTTTATAACCCTTTTTAGTGTCTAGGGTGGACCTACCAGGTTTAGCAGCAGCAGCAGCAAGCAGCAAGCAGCAGCAGCAAGCAGCAAGCAGCAGCACGCGCGAAATGGGTAAAAATCAGATTTCCGTCGTGGTGCTTCAGATTCGGGTGAAATTTTGGTGGATGATACCTATGGGTGTGAAGTACAATCACACAAAGTTTGAGCAAGAAACTCAACGGTGGCGGCCGGGAACGGGATTCGCAAGTGGCGGACCTCAGTTTCAAAATCTGCAGTTTAGGGCCAAAAACAGCCATTTTTGGGCCAAAAAAGCCCTGGAACACATTCAAAACGGCCAAACGAAGGGAAACGGTGGGTACACTTCACGTGCGGCTTGACTTCCCCATGCCAACGAGCTCTTTGCGGCCCTCTAACTCCATGATATGCCGCGGAAGCAGCCCAAAAAGGCCCCCAGAAGCTCCAACTGCTGACAGCCACAAACCAAGAATAGGCCATATCTTTGGCTACATGGCTCAAAATGCGATTCCGAGGGCACCTACTCCACCCGCAACCCCCCACTTTTTGTGGTTTCCACCCCTCAGAATTGCCCAAACGGACACCTAGACCCCAATAACTAGGCCCACTAGGCTGTGGCAAGCTGCAAGCTCAAGCCCGAACAGGTGGGTACCCAAATGGGTCAACAGGGTCCGAAAGGGGTAAAAATATGACTTTCCGCAAAAATGATCCTAGACCATGAGCGACGCTAAAACAAGTGTTTTTGGACCGTTTTGAGCTTGTGGTGGCCCATTTGGGTCCTCCAAAAATCCCAAAATGCCTTGAAAATGGGCTGTTTTGGGACCAAAAATGGGTCAAAAATGGGTCAAAAACACATTTTTCCAAAACTCATCGTAGACCATTTGGGGTGCACAAAAGGGTGAAATGAGCCCATTTTGAGCCCATTTTGGGGCATTTTGGCCCCTGAGAAGTCCAAAAAGCCTTGAAAGTGGGCCTCGTGGTGATGGGGTTCAGGTGCATTTCACTTTGTCAAGAGCCATCAATGTGTGAATCATTCTTGATGTCCCTCACCATTCATATCTAATGTTCCCTCCCCCACCAGCTCGGTCCCAATATTCAGTCTTGATTAGGGTTAGGCCTCTGCCCAACCCCAAGCCTAACCCTAAGTCCCAACCCTACCCCTACCCCTAACCCTAATTTAGGCCCTAACTCTAACACCAACGCAAACGCTAAACCCTAGCCCCAACCCTAAATCCTGGCTCTAACCTGGACCGCAATGCTAATCCTACCCTAGACCGCAAACCTGGCCCTAACCCTAATCAAGACTGAATATTGGGACCGAGCTGGTGGGGGAGGGAACATCAGCTATGACTGGTAAGGGACATCAAGAATGATTCACACATTGATGGCTATCGACAAAGTGAAATCAGCTTGCAAGTGATTCCCATCACCACGAGGCCCACTTTCAAGGCTTTTTGGACTTCTGAGGGGCCAAAATGCCCCAAACTGGGCTCAAAATGGGCTCATTTCACCCGTTTGTGCACCCCAAATGGTCTAGGATGAGGTTTGGAAAAATGCGTTTTTGACCCATTTTTACCCATTTTTGGTCCCAAAACAGCCCATTTTCAAGGCATTTTGGGATTTTCGGAGGACCAAAATGGGCCACCAGAAGGTCAAAACGGTCCAAAAACACTTGTTTTAGCGTCGCACATGGTCTAGGATCATTTTTGACAAAAGTCATCTTTTTGCCCCTATTGGACCCTGTTGACCCATTTGGGCACCCACCTGTTTGGGCTTGAGCTTGCAGCTTGCCACAGCCTAGTGGGCCTAGTTATTGGGATCTAGGTGTCCGTTTGGGCAATTCTGAGGGGTGGAAACCACAAAAAGTGGGGGGTTGCGGGTGGAGTAGGTGCCCTCGGAATCGCAATTTGAGCCATGTAGCCAAAGATATGGCCTATTCTTGGTTTGTGGCTGTCGGCATTTGGAGCTTCTGGGGGCCTTTTTGGGCCGTTTCCGGGACATATCATGGAGTTAGAGGGCCGCAAAGAGCTCGTTGGCATGGGGAAGTCAAGCCGCACGTGAAGTGTATCCACCGTTTCCCTTCATTTGGCCGTTTTGAATGTGTTCCAGGGCTTTTTTGGCCCAAAAATGGCTGTTTTTGGCCCTAAACTGCAGATTTTGAAACTGAGGTCCGCCACTTGCGAATCCCGTTCTTGGCTGCCACCGTTGAGTTTCTCGCTCAAACTTTGTGTGATTGTACTTCACACCCATAGGTATGATCCACCAAAATTTGAGGCGAATCTGAAGCACGACGACGGAGTTCTGATTTTCCCCCATTTCGCGCGTGCTGCTTGCTTGCTTGCTTGCTGCTTGCTTGCTTGCTTGCTTGCTTGCTTGCTTGCTGCTAAACCTGGTAGGTCCACCCTAGACACTAAAAAGGGTTATAAAATCAAGACTGGTTCCACCAGCTCGGTGACCCTAACCCTAACCCAAGGGGTAGGGTGAGGTTGGGGGTAAGGGTCAGGGCCCAAGTTAGCATAAGGGATAGGGTTAGGGCCCTGGTTATGATTGAGTGTGGGTTAGGGTTAGGATTAGGGCCATGCTTAGGGGACTTCTTCCGAGTTCCGGAGTAAGGGAACTCTTTTCTTTTTCTGTTCAGGCCCGCCCTGATGGGCGGAAGGTCACATGGAAACAAGCACTGTGGCTAGGGCTAGTGCGAATCAAAGGCTACACTGTTGCTGGTAAAAATGATAATACCACTGACCCCCCCCCCCACACACACACCCACACATTTTGGGTTTCACCATGGTGGAACTTAGGTGTTTGGGATAGCAGCCGGCAGAAGGTTGGTGGTGCTGCACCTACTCGGGACGGCAGAGCCACTTCAACTGGCACAAGCACTTTGGAGTACGTGCTGAACGTCGTCATGGGGGAACTGCCCAGGCTGGCCCTGCAGCAGCTAGAAGCCCAGGGGCTGTGGCTGTTGGGAGGAATGTGGTTGGAACTGCACAGGGGGGTCACCCTGCGGACCGTGGTGACATGCGACACGGAGTTGGACAGGGAAACAATTTTTGGCGTACACGCAGATTGTGTTTTGGGAATTCGACTGGCGTGTAGCGTGATTGCCAACATCATGATGGAAGTGGCACTATTTGATGTGGGGCTGGTGGGTTGTGGGGTTTGGTCCATGAGGCAACAATCTTTCCCACCACCAAATGACATCCACCACTGCATTCAAAAGCAGAAATACGCAACATATCACATATACATGTCATCGGAACAACTCAAACATGACATATAGGCGGGGTTTTCCCAAGCGGCTTTATTGAAGAAAATTTACGCATTGAAGCATATCTGCGCGGGACATCCATGGGGGGGGGGCAGCTGGGCCCGATTCTTGTACGGAAACCCCCCCACCTGCCCACGCGTTTTGAAAGATAGCGGTCACAGTGGTGTGACGGGCGGGACCATAGTTGGTCTCATTGGGGCTACGAAGCAGCCTAGAAGATATGTTTGTCCCTGAACAGTGAGGACGTAGGACTGGCAAGTCTTTTAAAGTTGTCCTGCATCTCACCCCATGACCGCCTGAGGACTGCCCCTCCTAGGATTTCTAGTCCCATTGGGTGGAAATACCCAAGCCGATGCTACCCTATCCTCTTGGTTCGGGCCAGTGCATGAGTTAGGCTACCTCGACTACATACTTGGCTCAAGGTGAAATGAGTGAGGCAGCGGGAGTGAATTATGGGTCCATAGACAGATCAAAACAGATATTTTCTGGCTCAAATTGCCAGTTTTTGGGTATAAATAATGACCCTAAGAATTTGCGAACAAAGTGGTCCAAAAGATGGTGATTCCTAGGAGAACAGGGGTCCGCCGCATAGCGCTTTTGTGAGCACAGTAGGTATTGGAATACCATGGTTTGCTACACCAATCGGCCATATCTCTACACAAGTGTTCCGGATGAAGCCAAAGTCCATTTATTTGAGATGTTTGGGGCTGTAGGGCGCTTGGCCGCACACTTGTCGCCAACCCAACCTAGCGGCCCTGCCCATGCCCTTTACCCAAGCCCAAGGCCTGGCGGTAGCCCTCTTGGCCTGCCCTAGAGGTGAAATGGGTGGTAACGGGAGTTTGTTATAGGTCCACAGACAGAGCATTTGTGACGTGCTAACCTAATAGCATGCCCATATGCTCAGTTGGTGGGTCTTCGTTTGATGTAATATTCCATCTCAAGCCGGCCATGTGTATAAGGTGACCGTAGCTATGGACAATCTTGGCAACATGGTATGCAAACGCGGTTTACAAAAGATTAGTTGTTCCATCAAGGAGCAGAGAGAGTATGGAAGCAAGCGGAAGAAGGGGGTTGAGAGGAAACCAGTGACCTATGGGATACACTGCACCTAAAAACGCAGTGTGCAAAAGCTTAGTTGTTGCAGCATTAGGGAAGGAGGGGAGGGGGAACAAAACCTTACAGAACCCCCCAAAGTGGACGTTAATGTCCCAAAAGTGCCTCACAAAGCCGGACAGCATGCAATCAGGTGAGAACTTGCAAATGTACATTGGGATCTGTTTGCAACAATTGCTGCAGCAAACTTCGGCGCTGATAGCTGCAAGTCCATCCATTCAAAAATTGGAACCCCAAGGTTTTTGCAGTTATGGGGATGCCATTTTCATGGAGGCCCTCAATAAGAGGTCGCATGTACAGGTCACTACCCTTGGCATCCCACAAATACACATTAAAAGAGGGCTCAACAACACACAAGAAACCAATGCACCCCTATGTATCCACTATTTGTCAAGAAGAACGAATGCTGCCACCAATGGGGCTTGGAAGACACAGTGGCATCGCAGCAGTTCACTTGTCCCTTGAGTTGTGAACACCATACCAAGGCCTTGCACCATCCCCTTGGCTCAGGGACCTCAGCCAGACACCAACAGCCTGTTGGTAGGCACCTAACAGCCTCTTGGTATGCACAGATGTTCCGCTTGTTCATCCATGCCACTACCCCTTCGCCTTGAAGAAGGGTTCGGGGACTGGGGTTGTGCTGGGTGAAATCTTCCTCCGGGGTTGTATTTCCATCCGAGATATTCCCACCATTCTTCACAGAGGGGGCTGCTTGGCGCATCCAGACGCCCTCTGTTGGAAATCTGAGCGTTTGTTAGGTTTCAAGCCACAGATAGACAGTTGCTGTCAAATCTGAAAGGGAGTCTGGGGATTTCTTACAGCCGCTGCCAGTCAGATTTTTGACAACGATGGCTGTGAAAGCTGATGACAATAGCTGGTCGTCAAAGTCGCATGCACAGTGCACAGGGCATGCATTGGTGTCGGTGACATTGATGGGGATACCAAGGCAGAGATGAGGCATCTTTTTGTGATGTGGGCGTTTGTGCAATAGAACTTAGCCACCTTCTACCACCATCCCAAGCACAAAAAATGGTCCTGAGCACAAAAACTGGTTCTGAGCAGTGCTCTTTTCTTCCTTTATGAAGGGATTTATCGATTCTAGTGTGACATATGTGCATGTATCCTTCAGTGAGGGTGATGGTTGATTTGGCACACTGCCTGTGCTGCCGCATACATGGCAACCATTTGTCAGATGTCTGATACCTGCGATCAGGGTTGTGATAGCTCTGGCTGTCAGATTTTTGATAGCCACCTTCTGGTACCAAGGGACGCTCAATCAGATTTCTTGCAGCAACTGTTGCTAAGAAATCCAACTGCCTGTCACCTGACAGTCAGATGTCTGATGCCTTGTGCTGCCCCATTCCCTTCCTCTGATTTCTATTTGCACCTCAAGTGGCTGTAGGGCATGCTTTTTTGGCTGTCAGCTTTTTTCATTGATGGAGGTGGTTGTGCAGTGCTGTGCGAAAAACCCTGCTAAAGAGGATCTTGTCCCTTGTTCCAAATAAATGTGCCGTTGTCCGCCCCCCCCTCTCCGCCCTGCCCGGTAGCCGTGCCCAACCTCCGTCAGATGCCCGTGAGGCACGTCGTGAGTACCTCTGCCGCGCGCTCTGCACAGCCGCCTTTGTGTTGTCAAGCTGCGCATGGTGGCGGGACACAGAAGCCCGGTCGGGATGATGAACGGTCGGTACGGGGCCGAGGACATCCAGTACCTCTCCGAGCACAAGCTGCACGTCCATGTGGACCGCTTTGTGTCGGCCCTCCTGGCGATCAAGCCCAAGGACCCGGGTCTCCTGTTTGAGAAACTGCACGGGGATCTGCACAAACAGGTGCGGGCACTGGTGGGGCTCCTCGCCTCAAGTGGCGTGAGCGGCGGGTGGTGCTTGAGGATGCCGCAGGTTCGGTTTGGTTTGGCAGTCCGCGGCCCCTCCCGCCGGGTCTCATTGTGTTTCCTGGCTTTTACCCTCTTCCAGCCCCCGATCTCTTCCTTTGAAGGCCGTATGGTGGGCCGGGCAAACCCGCTGGGCGCGTGTGTGGGGTGTTTGAGGCCTGCGTCCTCCTCGCGCCTTCCCCCAATGCCCCTTTGGGTGTATTGTCGAGGCCGGGCTCCGAGGGTTGGGGTTGGCCCCACTCCCTCCAGTGCCCGGCTTTGAGTCCAGGAAGCTCCGGTATTGCTCCATGCCCCACAGCACTCGTCACATTGCCCTGTGCCGCGCCGCAGTATCGAGTGGAATACGACAAGTGGTTCACGGAGATGTGCCCGAACGACAAAGACAACACCACCGTGCCCCCCGCACTGCCGCAGCCGGACGAGGCCCCGGGATCTCCCGCATCCCACGTGAAAAACGTTCTGCGGGTGGACGCCTCTATGCCAATTGCCGGCGTCGAGCGCGTTGAGGGCGAGAAGTGCATCCTCTTTGCCGCAGACGCGATGGTGCCAGAGTTTCAAGGTGCGCTCGTGAGTGCTGTTGTGGCCGCGGGTGTCCCCGCCGCCGCAGTGGCCTGGACGCTCTGCTGGGGCGGGCAAGTTCTCACCGGGTTGCATGCCAGTGGGCTTTGTGAGGCCCGATGCGAGCACCCAGCCCCTTTCGCCCCCTTGTCCGCCCCCCCGCCCCCCCCCCCGGGGCCAGGGCGACGACAATTTGGTTCCAGGAGGGTTGCAGTGGGACGGAAGGGGGCAAAAGGCAACACTTGTGTCTAAGGGGGAGCCCAGTTGTTCCCGGGATACTGCGCTCAGGGGAGGTGTGCGCAGCGCGCATGCGGTGCGAGTTCTCCCTTTTTCTGGCTGGTTTTCCGTTACAGAAATGAGGTGTGGTCTGAAGAGGGACGTAGCCAAACGAAGTCCCGGGAGCTCCATATACATCAGCCACTGGAAACGAAGGAGCAGGTGAGAAGAGGCGAGAGCAAAAGGGTAGGCGGATGGAGCGGAGCAGGTGGTCCCTGCAGATGAAACAAAGAAAAGCAGAGGATGTGTTTAGGGCTGTGTCAATTTTTCTAGCAATGTCGGCAGATGGTCTGTTGCTTATTCGATTCCACACAATACAAGTCAGGATGGTGGCCATTCGCGATGCACGCAGTCAGTATGGCTGAAACGAGCTGGAGGTGCAGCAAGAGGTAAGCCAATTGTCTTTGCACTTGAAAGTGTTTCCCGGCTTCACAACTGCAGTAGGCTGCTGGTCTGCCCAAACGTTTCTGTTGTGGGCGGATGGAGCCGGCAGATGGATGGGGGCTTCGCTCCGAAGCATGGGTTTCAGGATGGTCAAGCATGCACCGTGAATCGTTGAAGGATAGCAGCGTGATTGCCATACAGCACACGGATTGTCAAAATTGTGCTTGGAACAGATGAGATATTCGGTGAAGAGATCGAGGGGGGGACTGTGTGTGGGTGCAGCCTGCATCACCACTTTTCCAGAGATTGTGAGCGCCACGGCGGATTACGACCCATGCTGCCCTGCCATTTGCGACGGCAACAAGGTCAGTCTGCAAAATGCAGTGCACTGGCAGCTGCGGCTCGCTCGCCTCTTCCTGCGCAAGCTTGGCAGAGGTGTGTGTATGTGCGCCCTGCCGCAATGTTCTTGGAATTTTAGTGGCATTGGACATGTGCTACAGACGTCAGATCAGTTCGTACCCCACAATCTGTTGTGCTGCTCATTTCATTGGTTCGTGGGGTCTTCACATTCCTGTGTGGGGGTGCATATGTTTGGCTGTGTGCGTGCGTGCGTGCGTGCGTGCGTGTGTGTACTATGTATACATTGTATGAGGGATTGGACCCTTGGTGCAGCGGTCCACCCCTCCAAGAAGTTGGCGATGTCAGTGAGACGTCACACCAAGGTGCTCGCTGATGGAGAGGTGATCCCAGGTTGCAGTAGGCCCAGAGCACCAATGGCTGATTGTGTACTGTGTCAGTTTGGGTTCCTGCCTGCTGCGTGTATATTTTTCACTGGGCTTAGCTGTAACCCGTTCTGTTTGTGGGGTTTTCTGCTGCTGACTACATCCCCTGTACTCTGGAGCATCTGTTCTAGAGTGAGACTTGTTCTTTTTTCGCTCTTCTGTTTTGGTCGTGACGAAGTGTGCGTGTATTACATCGGTGTTATGTACTGACACACGTACAGCAGGTTTCAGGCGGTAGGTTGTCTCAGTGGTTAGCCACTGAGGCATGCAACTTGGTATCGTGGGTTCAATCCCCCCCGCATCCATTATTCCCCTCACAACGTCTGTATCGTTCTTCCCCCTGACACACGTACACACACACACACACTCACTCTCTCTCTCTCTCTCTCTCTCTCTCTCTCTCTGTGTGTGTGTGTGTGTGACGTCCACCGTGTGTGTGGCGTCCTGGTTATGGAGTGCCTCACGGTTGGAACAATTGACAGCAGTTGATATGCGCTGAGGCCTGTGGGTCAACAATTTCTCCCTCCCTCCAAAGTCGTGGAAAACCAGACAAACGGGGAATTCACATGGGCTGAAGTGGCAGGGGACAGTCCGTTGGCGCTCAGGACAATCTCTGGACACCCCGGGACTGCTCCGTCCCTGTCTGGCCTCTTGCACAGAAAGGCGCCTCGCCTGCATGGTTTTCTTTCTGTCCTCCATGTTTTGTTGGGCGTGACGAGAAGTCCATCGCCCAGTGCACCTGCCCTGCTTTGCTATCACTGGGGCTGTTGTGTTGGGTCGTCGCATAGTGTGCGTCCGTGTGCGGGCAGCTGGCTCCAGGTTCCGTGTACCCTTCTGTATGAGAGGCTGGACCCATGGTCCAGCGGCCTGCCCCTTAAGTCAGCGATGTCAGTGAGGCCTCACACAAAAGGGGAGAGCTTGGGTGAACCAGAGCACCACGTGCTGACTGTGTCGTTGGTTTTGCTGCCCCCCCCCGCCCCCTTCATGTCAAATGAATGCCTCGTCCAACGAACACTTCCGTTCGGACCGTGTTTTTTTGGGACCCAATTCATTGGGGACCGGGTTTAGGGACCGAATCGATTGGGTACCGAACGGCGTGTCCAACGAACAGTTCCGTTCGGACGGTATTTCTTGAGGACTGTATTGTTCGCTGGACACGGGGGAGGGGGTGTGTGTGCCGGTCCGTGCTCGGCCGTACCCCATTCTGCTCGTGTACTGGCAGTTGCCGACTACACATCCCCTGTCCTCCAGAGCATCGGTGCAGAGGGAGAGTAGTTCTCTTTCGCACTGCTATTTTGGTCTTAACAGAGAGAGAGAGTGAGTGTGTGTGTGGCTGGCTCAATCAACGAATTCTGGCTGCGATTCACGGTATTCGTCAGGGCAAAAATGACGAAGATCACGCCTGACGTAGCGCTTGCAGCAACGGGTCACAGCGCTGGCCTCTCAGAGACCACCGCTGTCTGTGTGCCGGACCCCCAGTTTTGCTTAACAACTCAGCATCTCCTGGGGGGCCCAGGGGGGGGGGGGCTAACACCCCCTCCCCCTCGGAACAACCCCCCCCCCCTCCCCTGAAGTGATTCGTCCAAATTTTCTCCGGGCCTTCGCCCAATCAAAAATTTTCTCTGGCACCTTCGGCACAAGTCAGTTTAGGCCAAAATTTTTCTTCGGCGCCTTCGGTGCCTCTAACAACTCACGGTCTCCTCCCCCCCCCCCCCCCCCTTTCCCTTGGACCCCCCCCCCCTTTAAGCAAAATTCTGGCCGAACCTGACGGGACTTCAGCAACAAGTCATTCATGAGACTTGTCAAATCCACTGCACACAGCGCACGGGCAACACAAGCACTGCGGAAGATTCGCATCAGCTCCCCAAAACACCTTTGCGCCGTGACCAGAACCCCCGGCCACACTGCCCCCGCTTGTCTCTGCAGACACCCGCGTGCTGCATATGGTCAAATCTGCAAAGGGGCACTACGAGTACGGTGGGCAACCGCATGAAGAGTGCTTAAACATGAAAGGTTTGTCCGTGTCTGTCTGTGATTGCCCGCATCCATGTGTGCCCCACGAATCAGCCTGTCTGCGGCGGGAGGACTTCTCGCGGCATGCCCTCTTGTTGTCGTGCGTGTTGCGTGTCGGATTGTCTGCGTGCGTGCGTGCGTGCGTTTGTGCGTGCGTGCGTTTGTGCGGTGTGTAGGTGTGCAGCCGTGTAGGTCTCTTGCATCTTTGCACGGGCTTACGTACCCCCCGTGTCCAGCGAACGGCTCGTCCAACGAACACTTCGTTGGTGTTCGGACCGTATTGATTTGGTACCCAAATTGATAGGCACCGAGTTTCAGAGCACATGATTGAGGCTGGACGATTGGGGGAATGAGGGGCTGCTGTGATGTGTCTTGCAACGATGCTTGTCCAAATTGTGCAGCAGGATGCAAGGCACTGGTAACCCTCGGCCATGGGACCTCCATTGCCCACCACGACGGATCATCTACTTCCGCCCGGCCGCGCGCACCGAACGGCCTGTCCAACGACCACCTGGTGTTCGGACCGTACTATTTGGGGGCTTTATGGTTCGCTGGACACGGGGGGAGGGGTACGTGCACTGTGTGCGTGTGTGCGCATGGCCCAGGGATGCGTTGGAAGGGGAGGAGGTACCCCCCCCCCCCCCTCCGGGGCGCCCGGCCTATGCCCACCCACTGTCTCCGTTGCGGCAAGTGCCCGCTTCAATGGCATTTGTAACCGACAGTAACCGCCCCCAACCGCTCTGGCAACCTCCTCCGACCGCCTCTCTAACCACCTCTGGGGCCGCCTCCGAGGTCTCTTTCCTTCTAATGCATCCCTGGCATGGCCGTATGCGTCTCCATGTGCCTCCGAGACGCACGTGTGTACGTGTGTGCCCATGCCGGGCATTGCCCCCAGTCCCGCGTGTTCACTTGTCGTCTCGACGCGCGTGCCCCACGCGTTCTCCACACCGTCTTCGCCGTCCGACACGCCTCCTGCACCGCAACGACGCTGCACGCCGTTCCTGCCCCAGGGCTGTACAACGTCAAGCTGGTGAATGAGCTGTCAAACTTCAAAGCGAGTGACGTCCAGGTTTTACTTGTTTGCCCCCTCCCCCGGCATGTGCGCTCCTGAGTTGTCCAAACTTGAGAACGAAAGAGTAGAATCAGCCTTGACACTCGCGCTGCCCACTTGCAAGCAAATTGTGAACCCAAGCACCTTTGAAGAGTAGGATGACACTCAGAATCTCAAAGGAGCACACTCACCAAGCAAAGTGTCACGCACTGCCAAAGAAACAGACGCCTGAACAGGTTTTGAACTGGTCTTCCACTCCTCTGGACACTTCTGTGGAGGCTGAGGAAGGTTGAACTCCGATGCCACTTCCTTTGAAACCAAGTTGTGAACCATGTGTTGTAACCCATATGTCCATCTATTAAACAGGAGTGGTTGGGTGTGGCAGAATGAGTGGGAGTGACAGGACAACTAAAATACAAGTGTACCACACCTGTCTCGTATTCCGGGTCGCCCAACCTTCAGAACTGCTTGAGGGGGCCAAGGAATACCCGATTCTTGGGCCAACTCAGCCCTTTGCTTATCTAGCACTTCCTTTTCTCCCAGTCTTCTGATTTTACATCGGTTGATGCAAGAAAAGACACTGTGCTCCGTTCTCTCGTCTCGGCAGCGCGCATTGCTTTTTGAGGGCCATTGCCGACACTACGACTGCACCATTCCCCCGAGGCAGGCCTGTGCTCGGAAGATGGGCAGACTAAAGGGGTCCCAGGCGCGATGCTGGCGATTGGAAAAGCTGGCGACACAATTGGGTGGTTGGAGAGTTGTTGGAGACATGGGGGGCAATGACCCCCCCTCCCGAAGGGAGGGGGGTCCATCACCCGGTCCCAGTAGGCCTGCCCTCTGGTCCCCGCGCCATCCGAAGGTGGGGTTTCCCCGGTTGGCGGATTGGGCGGTAGCTCAGTGGAAAATCTCGACGGAAGAGCGTTTGGCGAAGACCTGCCTTTCCACCCTCGCAGCACTGGATACAGCTCCCCGGCCGACCCCCCCCCCCCCCCCCGTTCTACGGGGGACCCACCTGAAAGCCCTCCCCCCCCCGGGGACACTTCACCACCACACGCGAGAAGAACGTTTCTGAGCCAGCGTGGGGTCAACCTGCTGGCGTTCGTTTGAATTGTGCTTTGCAACCGTAACAGCTCCGCGGCAGTGGTGGAGATAGAGTGTAGCCCAAAAATTGCAATTACTGTATCCAACTGTATCCCAAGCTCCGGAAGTGTGTATCCCAGCTTTCAAGTGTGTGTATCGCATGTGTATCCCAACTTTTTATTCATTCGCCCTCAGTGCCCCCGTCCTTCGTTCCCTTGCGGCTCTTCCCCAGACACGATGAAGCGATTATCTTTGAAGCCGCATCTTACAGCTCCTATGCTTGCATGTATCCTGTGGGGGTTGCTCAAGATCTCGTTCCTTTTTGTCATGGTTCTCATGTATCACATGTGTATCCCAAGGTTCCAGAGTGTGTATCCTGCGTGTATCCCAAAAACAAAAAGTGTGTATCCCACGTTGACGTGGATACGCACTATCTCCACCTCTGCTCCGCGCGCGCGTCCCACCAGAACGCCGCAGTGTGGCATCGCGTGGCCGCCTCTGGAGCATGATCCTCAACAGCAACGACACACCAATCCCCCCCCCCCCCCATTCCACGCGTGGAGGAGTCCCTGCCCAAAAGGCGAACACGTACGTACACCCAGAAGCGGCACCAAGCGGCATACTCACTCCGTCTTTATGCTGCACACCCCCATCCTTCCGCTCAGCCAACCGTAAGTACTGGGGTAAGTAGGTAAGGCGGCATGCCACAACCGGTGCATCTTCGCCATATCCCCCCCCCCCCCCCCACGCACAGTGAAGTTTGGTGGGTTGCTCTCGGATGGCGTTGCCCCATCCGCCTTGAAACATGTCCCACAGGTTTCTGCGGAGGAGCTGCATAATTCCCTGGAACTTTCTCTGGGCAAAGATACCCTAAAGTATTACCTGTCGGAATGGCACAATTACGAGGGTTTCGACGAATCCCCTCCGAAGAGAGCCACGAAGGGCATGGGGCTGAGGTCTGTCCCGTCCCCGTGTCGTACACCTTTGCGCACCTCTCGGGGGAGGGGGGTGCTGTGAGAATGCGCAGACGGCAAGTGGGGGTGGGGGTGGGTACGGGATGCCCCAGCCATTGGAGGAGCGCTGTTCACGAGTTTTAACGTGAACTCGGATGGTGGTCAGACGGTATGGGGTATCGGATCCAGTTCTCAGATTTGTAAGGGTGGTCTCCATGGGTCTCAGACGGTGTTGTCTGTTGGCTTGCGAGTTGCTGAAGGTTTGTTGCAGGATACAACTTGATGACCTCTCTACGGCTCTGTGTGTGTGTTGCAGGGGGGGGGGGGGGTGGGGGGGGGGCGGGCACAGTTGACTTGGCCATTTTAAGCGCCCGACCGGCCACCGCCGGGCGGAGTTTTCAAGCCGAAAACGGCCCAAAACGGCAATAAATCGCGATTTCCCGGGGCTACGTGCATTTTTGGCAAAATTTGTCCGCGGACTAAATGGAAGAGCATGAAATTCCGGATTCGATGAGCCGAAGTACCGCGCGTTTTGACGCGGCTAGCCCGAGTTATGGCCATTTTGGACGCCCGAACAAACAAGAGCCACTGGTGTTCCAAACGAAACTCGGGCAACCCGAGACAATGGGGGCGGGGGCAGCTGTGACGGACCGTCATCCGGCCTGGCAGCTGCCCTCGACGTGGGGGCAGGGCCAGGGCCTACCCCTGGGTCTTCTCCTTCAAGTCAAGCGTTCGCCCTGCAGTCCCAATCTCATCCCCCTCACAAGGGGTGCAGGTTTGACCCGGTGCATGCGCCGCGTGCGCCACGCGGGAGCCGGCCC
This sequence comes from Eutreptiella sp. 'Long Island Sound 2002', assembly GCA_964036045.1. Taxonomy (NCBI): domain Eukaryota; phylum Euglenozoa; class Euglenophyceae; order Eutreptiales; family Eutreptiaceae; genus Eutreptiella; species Eutreptiella sp. 'Long Island Sound 2002'. The sequence goes on along the minus strand of OZ038394.1, from coordinate 33,842,779 downwards.
CGGGTCTCACCCCTTCACTCGCCGGATGGCTGTTGGCCAATCCCTCTTGCACAACAGCGCTCCGAGCCCCCAACCCCATGCCTCGCCCCCATGCGCACCGCTGCTCGATCCACACCCCCAGCCCCACCCCGTGTCCGCACCCTCGACATCATCTGCGCGCCCAGCGGCACCATCCCGAACGCAGCTCCCAGCGGCGTTGCCCGCAGGTGACCAGTGCGAGCCCCGGTCCCGGTGGGTGCCTTAGGGGAGCCCCCTTTGGGGTGGTGTCTTGATGGGGTGTGTCTGTCAGGGATGTATTAGAACGGCCGTACACCGTAGGAGGAGGGGGGGTGCCCCCCCCCCCCCCGGAACCCCCTCCCCCCCCCCTCCTCCCATTCCAATTTTTAAGGCTTGACAACCAAAATTTTGCTTCGGCGCCTTCGGTGCCAAGAGGATTTACGCTTAAAATTTTTCGGCCCGCCTTCGGCGGGGACCATAGGGGGACCCTGGGAGGAGGGGGGGTCCCAGCCAAAACCCCCTCCCCACCCCTTCAGACCCCCCCTCCCCCCCCCTTCCAATACATCCCTGGTACCTGCGGCGGAGGGTGTCCTGCGGCGGAGGGTGTCCAAGGCGTGGTGTGCCCCCCACCCCCCCCCACTCCCCTGCTGCCAATCCCTTGTGTCTGCGTCCCACCTCCACCTCCTCCACATTGCACAGTCACTGCAGAGAGATTTTCGGGACGGGCACTTTTCGGTTGCCCGGAGAGGAGGTCCTGGAGCTGAAGAGGAGCACACGGATCTACACGGGGGCGGATCTGCCGCCGCGCTTTTTCATAGAACTGGTGGGCATCGTGTCCAGGTCTGTGTCTGGGATGGGGGTGGCGTGCGGCTGGTTCTCACTGGGCAGGGCTGCGTATCGGATGGTTCTGTTCTCGGTAGCATCTGGGGTACCCGGGGGGGGGGGGGGGGTATGCAGGCTAGAGTGTCTGCAATTCACATTCTGTACGAAATTTTTGTACGCAAGTTGTTCGGTGTTTTTGAGGATTTGTGCAGGTGTACGTTAGGCATTGCAAGCGAAGACTGTTTCTGATTGAGCGATCATTGGGAACCAGACATGATGTGTTCGCTCATTTTTAAGAAGTGGCACAGATTTTGTCGCGCCAGAATCTGTAGATTCATATTTCCCCCCCGCACGGAATACCCCCCCCTCCCCCTGGGTATCGGACTGTTCTGCTCTCTGTAGCTTCTGAGGTAGTGATTGTGTCCCAACTGGTGCGACTGACGAAGTCGAAGGCCTGGACGTCGTCCCGTTAGCCCTGTTCCTTGTCATGAAACAGCCGTAGAATTAAATTTTGGATCTGGGGCGAAGGCTGGTCGAATTTTTCAAGGGCAGCGTGTCAGGGGAATTCGGGTTTTCAGTTGCTGGGAGGGTAAAGGCCGATTATAGTCCTGGACGCTAAGCGGGGGGCGTTATGGGCTAGGGGCTGGCGACGCCGACCCCCTCCCGTCCCCCGCCCACCCCTGGCGTCGTGGCGCGACCGAAGGGGGATTTTACAAAGCCCCCCAAACTCGGGGGGGGGGGGGGGGGGCTCAATTGACAGGGACCATTATTTGTCAAAGGTGGCCTACCGCAAAAATGTGCATGCTGCCTGCCTGTCTATGACGTGTTGCTAGAAGGAGGCAATGTATGGTTCTCCTCAGGGTACGTGCCCAGAAGCCTGCCATCGACCCCTAACCCCATCCCCAACAGGAACACCAAGTTGGCGGAACACACATGGGCAGGCGGGCTTTCAAGTGGAGGGGCGGGGGGGGCGTCGGTATCGCCCTCTGGCTAGACCCCCCCCCCCCAAAAGAGACTCAATTGACGGGACCCCCAAAATCCTACCGAGACTGACCCCCAGGCCTCGGAGGTGACACAGACCGGCGCCAGATTTCATAATAACTGATTAATGGTCCTGTCAATTGAGCCCTTTTCGCAGCCCCCCCCCCAGTTTTGGGGGGCTCTATTGACCCCCCCCCCCCCAGTGTTGGGGGGCTCTATTGACCCCCCCCCCCAGTGTTGGGGGGCTCTATTGACCCCCCCCCCCCAGTGTTGGGGGGCTCTATTGACCCCCCCCCCCCAGTGTTGGGGGGCTCTATTGACCCCCCCCCCCAGTGTTGGGGGGCTCTATTGCCCCCCCCCCCCAGTGTTGGGGGGCTCTATTGACCCCCCCCCCAGTGTTGGGGGGCTCTATTGACCCCCCACCCCCCCAGTTGAAAGCCCTACTGCCCCATGGTTATCCCGACCTGCCAAATACTGCACACTGGTATGCCATGCGAATGAATCCCTCACCGAGGTTGGTGGGTTAGTCCTGTTGACCCGTTGATCCTACAGGACAAAGTGTGGTTGCCCCAGGCCAGCCTTGCTGCCTGCTGAGCTGCCGAGGCGGGGGCATGTGCTGAGGACCAGCCAGAGCTGCGGGCCCATTCCTATGCGGGGATTGCGGGACGCTTCTGATTCAGGCTTGAGTGAAGGGCTCACAGGCCAGAGTATGTGGACACATGTGGGCTGCCCAGACAAGGATAGAAACCCAAGCCCTGGGTGAGGGCTGGTGATGCTTTGCAGTTCTGAATTTTCAGGAGGATCCGATCCCCCACTGGGCGAGGGGTCCTCTTCAGAACCTTCTCAGGAAAAAAAAAAGTCAAAATTTATCTCAAGCCCTGGGCTAACCCCATACTCCACCCCCCCCCCCCCCGTCCAAAGGGGTCCGTGGTAAAACTGAGTAAAAAAAATGCTTTTTTTGCGATGGCACACCCGCCATAGCGTGCCAGGAATGTAAGGTTCTTCATTGTACCTTCCATCTTGTGTCAGTCCGAGATTTGTGTAGGATTGCGCCAATTCCGGGCGGCCCCCGTTGTTGCTGCTGCTGCTGTTGTTGCTTTTGCTGCAGTTACTGCTGCCAATGCCACGCATGCCACTCCTGCCAATGCCAATGCCACTGATGACACCCGTCCCGGTGTGTGGATCTGTCGGAAGTGGTATGCGTTGCCTCCTCAATACCCCCAAAATGCTGATGGTCAATTGGAAAATGACCAAGCATTTTGCAGAAAGCTGCATTTGGAAAAGAAAGAAGATCTCTTTGAGAGATGCAAGCTGAATCCCACCCCGAGAGGCAAGCCTCACTATAGAGATACTAAGGCCGACTTGATCTTCAAGCGTGTCTTTTGTAACTACTTGTAAGTAGTTGGCCCCACCCTCCCTCCCTCCTCTGTGCATGCATGCATGCGATACTCAACCCTCTTTGGTGAAGTGGTTGTGTGATCCCTCCCTCCTCTGTGCATGCATGCATACGGTACTCAACCCTCCTTGGTGAAGCGGTTGTGTGATATATACATGATGGTTTGGCCCGGGTGGGGCGCCACTAACACAAGTGGCCGGGAATCGACTCGGGGGCCTTGTGCCCTTAAACAAAAGTACCACCTACCATCAAAGTGTGCAGTTTTTTGTGCAAATTTTTTCAAAAAAAATTGCCTTTTTACTTTTTACTTTTTTTTTTTGAAAATTTTTTTTTCAAAAATTTTTTTACTCAGTTTTACCTCAAATCTACTCAGTTTTACCACATTTTACTCAGTTTTACCTCGTCTGGCACTCAGTTTTACCAAATACCCCGTCCAAAGCGTGTCTGGTTAGGGCGGTCTCATCGATCCTTCTTGGGTTTCATGCCAAAAGGACCGCCGTCGTCGACTGGCGAACCTGATTGTTGGTCTCCGGACCTGTGTCAGTGTGCGTAAATCACCAGGATTCGAGGCGTTTCCTGCATTGGGGGACGGAGGGCCAATGGAGGAGGAGTGCTGAAGGCTGAGCCCCTCCTTCCCCACATTGCACATTGCACATTGCACATGTGCTCCCTATCTTTTCTTGTGGAGTGCCCTCCGTGTTATGTTGTCGGTTGAGATTTTTTTGCTGTAAACATGAGTAAAGAAAACTTTGTTGTTTCGAGTGTTGAAATGTTGTAATGCGAGTAATCGCCTCAAAGACGTTGTTTGATCAAGCGCACAAGTGGACATGGGCACTTTTTTGGGGCTTCTCGCGTAGCATATCCCAAGGGGTTCAATTTTGCAGGTGTTTCATGTGAAATCATCATTGTTTGTGAGATCAAAGTATATTCCCCCAATTTTTGTTGAAATTTGGCCTAGCCAGCCCCCCAAATGAGCCAGCCACTATTTTGGCGTGGGGGTGGGAGTGGGGGTGAGTGGGTGGATGGGGGGGAAAAAAATAACTTGTTGACACCCCCATCGTGTTTTGTTTGAGTTGTTCGATTTTGATCTAAACAAAATTTCAACCCTCCTTGTGGGGGTTGGGGCTTTGAGGGCTTGTGCAGGTTTTTTTGGGGGGGGGGGCTGTTCCATGGCACTTGAATTTCAGAAAGTTGTTGTTTAACTACTCGCATTAAACAAAAAAAATACTCTCGTTTTCAGCAAAAAAAAAGGGCAATACGGTCCTTTTTACTCGTTTTACATTCTCCCTTGTTCGCCCCTCCTTCCCTGCCCACAGCTCAGTCAACACTACGTACCCTTTCGCACTGTGCCTTCAGAGACAGCATGATTCAGTTCTACAGCGACCGCAAAGCCATTCCATTGGCATGGATGGTCACCGACTCTGGAGCCGGCAGCGCCACTAGTGCCCGAAGGGATGACATGGGATGCGAAGTGGGCCGCCTGGTCAAGAAGCTGTGGGACAGCCCTGAGAAGCAGAAGGAGTACGGCTTCCACTCCACGTCCCATTTCACCCACACCATCCGCCAGAGCCTGACGGAGCTGTCCACCCAGGCATTCCCCTGATCCCAGTGGTCCTCCACCCGATTGCGCTGTGCCCCATGGCCCTGTGTGTGGATGGTTGCTGATATCATCCTGAAAATTGAAGGAATCGTTTGGTACGAGGTAGGGCTTCCAAATTTGTCCACATCATTTTTGTCCCTTTCTACACCGCACCCGCGGTATTTTAGAACCCCCCCCCCTGATCGCACCGTGCATGCCCCTCCCTCCTTGTCTTTGGGTCGCACCACAGAAAACAGCACCTCGGCAGCCATTTTTGATCGAAAGGCACGGACGATAGGGGGTGCTTCTGTGCCCCTTCCCTTCTTCTTCACGACATAAAATGCTCAAAAGACGACAGACTCAAAGTCGAGGGTGGGACAGTGCGAATAAGTGGGCTTGCTACAGTTGAAGAGGGACACGGAAGACAGGAACCGACGGTCCACTGGGTGCTGCCGGATGCAAACCTCCCCCCTTCGCCGGATTGGGCCAGAGCCCATCAAGACATAACAGTGACCATCCAGCACGCACTAGGAAATAACAGCAACCATCCACTAGGAAGCAACAGCATGGGGCCCTATACCAAACGTTTCCTTCATTTCTAAGAACCAGTTCCAATGTGTTCCCCTCCTAATTTTAGCCCTCCCCCCAAAAAAACCTGAAATCAATCCCCCCCTGGTGTTGGATACCATGCGGGGGTTTGGGAACAAGCTATTGCTGAGTGTGTTGGACACCCTACCCCGGGGGGGAGGGGGGTCAAAGGGTGGGTGGGTGGGCCAAAGGCCTTTTTTGGTGGGTTTTGAGAGGCATGGCCAGCCCCCCCTCCCACCCCCGGGTGGTTAGGGATGGGATTTTCTTGGGTGCTGGGTTTGCGAGCCTCGGGACTCAGGGGCATTGAAAATTTCAACACAGTGTTCAGTCGATGAGGCGCCTGTTGCACAAGGTGTGTCAGCTGAGGAAGGTGGCTGAATGGTTAACAGCACGGTCTTGAGGACGAATGGTTCCTGGGTCAATTCCTGGTGGGTGGAATTTCAGGGATGATCCACTGTTTTTTGTGGCCCATACCTTCAGATTGTTTGCTTCCTGCCATTGTTTATTGCGATGTTTGTTGCGATTGTGATGTTGTATATACCCCCCCCCCCTGGGGGGGTTGAAGGGTGGGTGGGTGGCTGGGTCACCTCCAGTTCTTGAGGCCCCCAAACCCCCCCTCAGCCCCCTCCCCCCCGGGCCCTTAAGCAATAGCTTGTGTGGGAACCCCCCCCTTTTTCCGAAATTGCTTCCGGGGGCGGGGGGGGAGTAAGATGGTTTTTGGATGCATGGATGCCCACCCCCTAGGGCCATACCCTCCAAGGTTACTATTGTTTCTTCGTAGTATTGAGTTTTGTGCTCTTTTTCCAGGAGACAAATTTTGGGTCCGAGTGTGAGGCCGCAACACAATTCAGAGGGGGAATTGTTCTTTCGGCCGGATTGTGGCCATCTTGTCCCCCCCTCCCCTACCCCCATATGTTTTTTTTTTGGGGGGGGGTGTTCCTCTACTATACTAGGGAAGCCCCTGTGCAGCAGAAACCCCATTTAAACCCCCCCCCCCTCCATAACCCTCCCATTTTCCCAAATGCCCCCAGGGGGGTTTTCAGCACGTTATCCGATTTTTGAGACCCCCCCCCCCCGGGTGCAATGTCCGTTTTCGACGGACATTGTGAAGCGGACAATTGTGAGCCTGTGAGGCGGACAACATCCGCCTCACAGGCTTGGGCACCCTGTGGGGCACCAGGCTCTTCAGTCTGAGCGGTCGTACCAGAGAGTTCTTCTTCTCCTTCCTCTTCTTACGGCCCTGCCTTGGCAGGGGGTGTGGGCGGCTACACCCGGGGGCTCGTTCGAGCCGCCTTACACCCCCCCCCCCCCTTCTGCAACGCGCTCGCCAGGAATGGCGCAGAGCGCAGAAGATATTACTGCAACGCACCACCAGCAAGTCACACATTGGTGAGCTAGCACCCATGGCCTTGTGTGACATTCACGTTTGTGGTGAGCACCTCCCGGCCTGGGGTCTTCGTGATGACCGCATACCAGGCACTGAGCAGGCCGTCAGGGGAGGACGCCATGGGCAGAAGTTGCATTCTGGATTTCCCCCCAAGGCAGGGGGATGCCCGCGGCAGTGCGGATGCCTGCTTGTCATAGTAGAAGGTTCAAGGGCGAGAGGCCAATAGGCGCCGCCACAGGCTAACAGAGCCAACCACCAAGGCCTGGTGCCAACCCCCCCCTCCCCCCCGGAGTGGCTCCCGTGATGGACTGCTAGAAACAAGCCAAGGCCCCCCACGTGGGGCTCTTGTGACGGGAGCCTCCAAACAGGTCCCGAACGGGGGGCTCCCGTGACAGACCTTAAAACTAACCTCCCCCCCCCCCACTGCCAACAGTGGCGGTATTTATCTCTAGTCATTTCCGGCTGCATCTCATCCCAATATCAACAAGATTTTGGCTTGGAATCAGTTTTGTCACGAGAGCTCCTTTTCCAAACCCCCCTCCCCACCCCAGGGGGGGGGTGGGTCTGGAAAATGGGCATGAACGAACCCCCCGCCCCGGAAACCTTTCCCCCCCCATCCCAGCACTTGGTGTTTCCTGTGCTTTTTGGGCCAAGTAGCGGTAGGGTGGGAGGGGGGGATGCAAAGGGGGGGGGGGGGGGGTTACGCTAACCCCTTCGGTCATCACGTCCCTGCCACCCGAAAAATGCACAAGAAAATCCAGAAATGGGCCCATAAAACCGCACGCACGGTGCATGCGTCTCCCTGAAAGGTGCGGTGTAATGTTTGCCACGGACTCAAGCATCCGGTGGATGTGTATGGGGAAGGCACCGCTCGCCATGCGCCGATTGGCAACACACACAAAGGCCTGACCGCCATGAGCAATCATCAGTCAGGGCACTGCACCGGAGCTGCGTCAACAACTCCCTGGGGTTCCCGACATTTTCGCTCAAATGGCACCCCGCTTCATCCGGCAGCGGGGGTGGGCCCACATCCGGCGGCATCCGGCCCGGGGGTGGGCTGGTACCCTGCGGCATGCGGCAGGCGGATGGGCGGCATCCGGCGGCATAAGGTTTGCTGAACGTGAGCACCAAGTCCGTCCTGTATCTGATGGCCCACAGTTGGACAGTAAACCTCAATGGCTGCACTCCAGTCTGATGGTGATCGAAGGCGGTTTTGGTGCCGTGGCATGGCGACCAGAAAATTGCCGTGAGGGGGGCGAAGGGGGGGGACTTTCGAGCCCCAGGATGGTGGGGGGGGGTTAGAAAATGGGCTCCCAAGTCCAAGCTCAATTTTGTGTATTTTTATCCTATGCTGATGGGTGGAAAAAAATTTTTGAAAAAAGTTTTTACCCCACTTCTGTGTGTTCAAAATGTTCAGCGCGTCATGGGGATCATTTTGAGGTACCTACCCCCCCCCCCCCGGTTGTAAATGCCACGTTCTTGTCCAAGCTACAGCAGGCGTAGGGACCGTATTAATTTGGGACCTACTTTAATACGGTACCAATGTAGTGCAGCCACATGAGACATTGGTTTGGGGACGAATTTGCCAGTTACATAGAGTCATGGACACATTTGTTGTTAGTGTTTGCCCAATTGAACCCACATAGCTCTGATTTTGGGGATATTTGTGCATAATATTCCCCTTTCTGGCACCAGCCCACCATGCAATCTTCTCTTTTTGAACCCGGGCATCTACGGCCCTGTCCAAGCTACACGAGGCGTAGGGACCGTATTAATTTGGGACTTTTGCGTAGCTATTACAAAAGGGGGGGGTGCGCATGTTGAGGTACCCACTGACCCCCCCCCCCTGGTGCCCCCGCAGGCGGGCCCGCCGGATTTAACCGTACCTGGGTTCGGCGTACCTATCGGCTCGGCGTACTTATCGGCTCGGCGTACTTTCGGCCGGCCGATCGGCCGGCCGAAAGTCCGGCCGTACCTTCGGCCCGCCGACTCGGCCGGCCGAAAGTACGGCCGTACCTTCGGCCAGCCGATCGGCCGGCCGAAAGTACGGCCGTACCTTCGGCCAGCCGATCGGCCGGCCGAAAGTACGGCCGTACCTTCGGCCGGCCGATCGGCCGGCCGAAGGTACGGTTTAATCCGTCACCCCCCCTTGTAAAGGGGCCACAGGCAAGGCGGTACACACAGAAGGCGGTACACACAAAAGGCGGAACACACAAAAGGCGGTCTGTGGCCACCGCAGGAGTCATGTTATTAAAGGGGCCACAGGCAAGGCGGTACACACAGAAGGCGGTACACACAAAAGGCGCAACACACAGAAGGCGGTCTGTGGCCACCGCAGGAGTCATGTTATTAAAGGGGCCACAGGCAAGGCGGTACACACAGAAGGCGGTACACACAAAAGCGGAACACACAAAAGGCGGTCTGTGGCCACCGCAGGAGTCATGTTATTGAAGGGGCCACAGGCAAGGCGGTGCACACAGAAGGCGGTGCACACACAAGGCGGAACACACAAAAGGCGGTCTGTGGCCACCGCAGGAGTCATGTTATTAAAGGGGCCACAGGCAAGGCGGTACACACAGAAGGCGGTACACACAAAAGGCGGAACACACAAAAGGCGGTCTGTGGCCACCGCAGGAGTCATGTTATTAAAGGGGCCACAGGCAAGGCGGTACACACAGAAGGCAGTGCACACACAAGGCGGAACACACAAAAGGCGGTCTGTGGCCACCGCAGGAGTCATGTTATTAAGGGGCCACAGGCAAGGCGGTACACACAGAAGGCGGTACACACAAAAGGCGGAACACACAAAAGGCGGTCTGTGGCCACCGCAGGAGTCATGTTATTAAAGGGGCCACAGGCAAGGCGGTACACACAGAAGGCGGTGCACACAAAAGGCGGAACACACAAAAGGCGGTCTGTGGCCACCGCAGGAGTCATGTTATTAAAGGGGCCACAGGCAAGGCGGTACACACAGAAGGCGGTACACACAAAAGGCGGAACACACAAAAGGCGGTCTGTGGCCACCGCAGGAGTCATGTTATTAAAGGGGCCACAGGCAAGGCGGTACACACAGAAGGCGGTGCACACAAAAAGGCGGAACACACAAAAGGCGGTCTGTGGCCACCGCAGGAGTCATGTTATTAAAGGGGCCACAGGCAAGGCGGTACACACAGAAGGCGGTACACACAAAAGGCGGAACACACAAAAGGCGGTCTGTGGCCACCGCAGGAGTCATGTTATTAAAGGGGCCACAGGCAAGGCGGTACACACAGAAGGCGGTGCACACAAAAGGCGGTCTGTGGCCACTGCAGGCGTCCTGTTATTATTATATAGGGGGGGGGTTGTTAGTATATGGGGGTATTACTACAAGGGGGGGTGACGGATTAAACCGTACCTTCGGCCGGCCGACTCGGCCGGCCGGAGGTACGGCCGTACTTTCGGCCGGCCAATTCGGCCAGCCAGAGGTACGGCCGTACTTCCGGCCGGCCGATCGGCCGGCCGAAGGTACGGCCGGACTTTCGGCCGGCCGAGCCGGCCGGCCGAAGGTACGGCCGTACCTTCGGCCGGCCGATCGGCCGGCCGAAAGTACGGCCGTACCTCCGGCCGTTTTTTCGGCCAAAACAAGGGGGGGGTGACGGATTAAACCGTACTTTCGGCCGGCCGATCGGCCGGCCGAAAGTACGCCGAGCCGACAGGTACGCCGAGCCGACAGGTACGCCGAACCCCAGGTACGGTTTAATCCGGTGAGCTCCGCAGGCGTAGTAAGGAGCCAGACTCGGGAGACCATGTTGGCGGGTTGGAAAATGGGCTCGAAAATCCCCTCCCCCCTCGGCCCAATCTTCTCCCCTGCCCATGCTGCTGTGTCTTTGTTTGGCTGTGGAGGACAGCCCTTCCTGACTTTGCTTCCGCAGGGGATGTGCGGACCGCCTCCCACAGCCCCGCACCACCCGCCTCTCCCTCTCCCCCCATGTGCCCACAGGCCTGCATCGTCGCCAAGGGGTATTTCATGGTCGGCAACTACAATCAAATCTGCCCGAAGCCCAAGTACCCGATCACGTTTATCTCGGCCCCCGGCATTGATTTTAACTCCGGCGCCGCCAGCCGCGCGGAGATGGGCAAATACTTCTACACAGATGGTGTGTGGAGGGGGGGTAGAGGCATGGAGGTGCAAGGGAGGAGGGGGGGGGGGCAGGGGGAGGCTGGGACGGGGGGGGCACGGTTTTGCTTAACAACTCAGCTCCTGGGGGGCGGGGGGCTGGGGGGGTCTGACACCACCCCCCCCCCCTCGGACCCCCCCTCCCTTCAGTGATTGGGCAAATTTTTCTCTGGGCCCTCGGCCAATAAAATTTTTTTTTCTGGCGCCTTCGGCGGAATTCAGTTTAGGCCAACAAATTTGTTGGGTGCCTTCGGTGCCTCTAACAACTCAGGGTCTCCTGAGGGGGGGGGGGGTCCCCCCGACAGCCCCCCTTTGAGGAAACTCGGAGGGGGGGAGGGCTGGGGGGGGCTGGGGGGCGGGAGGGTCCGTGGTGGTCAGGCCCAGCGGTGCAAAGTATCTTGGCCACGGCGGAAGTGACCCCCTGGGCACTGGCAGAGGGATGGAGTGGAATGCCTGACCACCACCGCAGGAGCCCCCCCCCCCCCCCAAGCCCCTGATCCAGCCCAGAGCTTTGCCGTGCAATCCTCTTGAGAAACGTTCTCTTTGGCCCTCGGTCGCACACTCCCCTCGGCATTCCTCGAGGCCATGTTCCTCCGGCGCTTTTGGCCAGAGACCACCGGAGGAGGGGGGCCTCTTCCCAGACCCCCCCCCCCCCCTCCCCCTCCTCTGCCACCCGGGCCCCCAGGGGGTCAGTGCGGGAGATCCAGACGGTCACAGCGCGCGTCTCGGCCCCCGTCGCGGAGGTGCAGGAGCTTGTGAACTCGGGCCGTTGGGGAGGCGCCGCAGAGGGCGGCGCTGCGGGCGCCCGGAAACGTTGTCGGGTATTCGGAAGTGGCCGACGCAAATCACACCGAACGCAAGGCACATGGCGCAACGTGCCGCACCGTGGGCCGTGCGTGCCTTGCGCGTACCCTCCCACGAGGGCGACACTCACCGTCCCCCCCCCCCCCCCCTCAAACCTTGACGCAATGTTGCATCCGGTTTCAAGCGCTTGCCCGCTTTTGTGCGGTCGCGATTTGTTGAGCAGTACCGTCGACGGAAAAATGTCGATGAGGCCAAAATTGATGCCGACCAATTTGGAGGCCCGCCCTCGTGCCACGCATTTCCTTCAATTTTAAGGATGCACCCCCCCCCCCCCCTCCGGGGGAGACCGTCGCACACTGCGGGGGGGGGGGGGCACAGCAATGAGGCGCGGTGTCAACGGACACGGTGCTCTCTGTAGGCATTCAAGACCGACACCGTCCGCAGCCGAAGACCGTGCGGTTCAGTGGACATACCACGTGCTGTGTCTGATCGGCTGTGCCAAGCAACGGCAAGGGGCCTTACACCAAAACTTTCCTTCATTTCTAAGGAGTAGTGCCCCCCCCTCCCCCGAGGGATGTATTGGAACGGCCGACAACCGCAGGAGGAGGGGTCCCCCCCCCCCTCAGGTCAACGGCACGGGCAACAGCCCGTCTCCGGGATGGCCGACCCCCGGAGTAGTCAAACAGGACAAGTCATCCGGGGGCTCCGTTGACACAACCAAAACACGTTCAGACTCACAGAGGGTCAGAGTGAGCAGTACCGAGAGGTCAATAGGCGCCGCCAAAGGCGAACAACCGAATACCGAGGCCTTGTGCCAACCCCCCCCCCCCTCAGATCACCCCCCCCCCTCCCCCTCCTCCCCTTCCACTGTTTGAGGCAAAATTTTCTTCCGTGCCTTTGGCACAAGAGGATGTACCCTTACAAAAAGGGCTCCGGCCAACCCCCCCCCCCCCCCCCCTCCTCTCTTCCAATACGTCCCTGTCCCCCTTCGCCCCCAACTTTGGCCCTTCAAAAAACCTGAAACATTCCTTCGATAGTCCTGCATCCCAACCTCCGCACAATTCCCCCGTCCCTCCCCCGAGTGGCATGCAGCCCCGCCCCATCTCCACCGGCCCCTCGTGCATCGGCATCAGGGTTCATTCCGGGCGGGCGCGAGGCGTTCAAGGCGCGCATCAAGCGCACGTACCACATGGTGTTCACCGCCCTGAAGGACTTCGGCGTCACGCACCCCACGGCCATCGCCATGGGTCTCGGGTATGCGCTTGGGCGCGGAGGGAGGGTCCCCCGGACGTCGGACACGAGGAAGGATGGCATGAGGAGATGGGGGCAGGCCGCGCCCGTGCGCGTCAC